>JARHVA010004310.1:975000-1370000 GCA_037957365.1 Torreya grandis
GCCAAAGACTAGAATGCATATACTAACACATAGAGATGCAGATGTTGAACCTCAAAACACATACACTAAAACATAATGCATTGATGTTGAAGGCCATAATGCATATGGTGACAGACATAAACACAAATGTTGAACCTCAAAATGCATATGTTAAACACAATGCACATACACTAAAGACCAAAATTCATACACTAACAGATAGTGACACATATGTTGAACCTTAAAATGTAGACACTAAAACATGATGCATAGATAGTGAAGATTAAAACCCAAACATTAACAGACAAAGACATGTATGTCAGACCACATATTGCATATGCTAAAACATAGTGCACAAATGCCAAACCATATGATGTAAACACTAAAACATGATGCACAAACACCAAACCTCAAGACATAAACATTAAAACACAATGTCTAAACACCAAACCTTAGGACACATATGCTAAGGTATCAAAACATACTAAGATTGACATCGTGAATGTAGATGCTAAGGTATCAAAATAGGCTAAGATTGACGTAGTTAATGCAGATGCTAAACTGTTAGATGAAGATGTCATTCCTGAGGATGGAAACGTCAAATCACATGACACAAATGTAAATATACAAAAAATAGATCTAGAAGCCTAAAATTGACAAATTATATGCAAATTTGATGTTAATAGGCCTCTAAAGTGTAACTAGTGAATAAAACACCTCCTAACAAGTAAAAGCAACAAAATATAATGGGGTAAATCCCATTGAGCATGTCAAGAATGTAATAATGCAAAAGTTAGAGCCATGCAATAAAAATGGGAAATTAAACCAATTCATACTCTACATTTCTGATTGAGCTAGGAAAAGAGAATTATACCTTCACCTCCTTGTTATTAGATTTGCTCTTGCTTGATTGATTGTGGATGCTCAATTGGACTTGTGCAAAGATTTTGGTATCATGTCCCTCTCATTGATGATTGCTTGATTATATGATAGGATGATGTCAATGGCTTGTTCTTGCAATGGGCATGATATCCTTAGGTTGTTAAAGCTTGTTGAAAGTGAACGAGAGGGGCTCAATTTATAGATTTTGGATGGGGGAAATGGACAACTAGATTTAATTAGAATTAAATGGTTGAGATTGAGTCAAGTTCTTATTAATGAGGGGGGTTGGCTTATAGAATGAGGGAGGTTGGAGAGGTATGGGTTTGTTTTGATGAGGAGTGATCTTGATTGATTTGATTTTTGACTTGGGATTTGTTGATTTTATTTGAGACAAATAATTTCATTTATTTATTATTTGGAATTATGTGTATGGATTTTATTATTATGGCTAATCAACTAACTATTAATGATAAATTAATTGATAAAATTGAAGGCTAATGTTTGTGGGATTTAGATGGGATTGGGTAAGGTCATGATAGGATTATGATAGTGTGATTAATTGATTGGGGGTTATAGTGATGTTAGAGTAGACTAAATGTGTCAATGGAAAAATTATAATGGTGGATTAATTATTGATTAATTGGATGATGATTTAGTTAGGAATAAGACGATGATAGGATTAGAGTTGCAATGAATTTCAATTATAGGATTAGGGTTGATTAGCAAACTAGATGAAGATATATTAGTATCGACAATAGAATGATAGAAATGTGATGTCTATGACTATTACATGATTATTTATATCACAAAACTTTTTTTGAGATAAGTGACTTGCAGGGTATGTTCCCCATCTCAAAAAGGGGGCATCACAATGGACTTGTCTTGAAAATTAAAGCCTTATGAGTTACACTTTTATAATTTATGATAATATACATTTTTTTAGGTTTTAATATGATTCAACATTTCAAATTATGGAAGCACATGCCAAGCATGTGTACTCATTTCTACATTTACAAGTTACATGTTTCAAACAGTTTTAAGTTACATGTTTTAAAAGTTACATGTTCAATTGGAATTCAATATTAGTTCAATATAGTACAGGGGGCATGATATTCATTCATGTTCAAGTTACTACACGATAGTTTCAAATTTCTCAAAGTTTAAAAGTTGCAAAGTTTCAAATAGAATTTAGATCTATTTGTACCAGTGTGATTCATGTTCATATTTCAAGTGGGCCATGCTAGAATCTAGTGACACTCAACATCTATGGTTTCAGTTTAACGAGCCACATTTGATAGTTCCACCCCTTTTCAGTTGCAAAGTAGTGAGCCACATTTTGTGGTTCTACCTTTCAATTATTTTATAGAGTACTGTACATATTTAGATGAGAGTTGGAGCATATAGTCTTTCCAACTCAAAGGCTTTCACTGGTTTTCAAATCAAGACTTAATCACTCTCAATTTGTCATAGGTTTCAACATTTATCCAAATACTTCAACAAGGGGGCATGCACATTTCTCCATTTTCAAGTTCTAAGGCAATTAGATTGCATACTCCTACTGTATACTTTTCTTGTTCTCGTTTCAAATATCAAATTGTAAGTTTCAGATTTTCAATTTTCAAATATGGAGAATAACTAGTTTTAGTGGCATTGTTGCAGTTTTTTGCATCAAGGCATCTTGCACGATCAAGTTTCACATCAAAATACAAAGTGTGTACACACACTAAGGTTCACATCTACTTTATTCTAGTAATTTCACTTAATTTCATTATTAGTTTAAAGTGGGGGTAAATGAAGATACTTAAATCCAATCATTAAGTACTTGACAATGTTTAATCTTGACATCCTTACCTTTACTTGCTATATTCGTCATTTTGTTAACTTTCAATCTCTACGAGAGCATTCACTATTCTATTCACTATCTTAAAACTACTCAAGAAATCATTTAGACATCCTTATTTTGCTTATAGGATCATGTCAGACCAGTTCCAACAGTCTTTATTTTCAATTTTATAAATTACATATTTTACACACACACACACACACACACACACACACACACACACATCTCTCTCTCTCTCTCTCTCTCTTCTCTCTCTCTCTCTCACACACACATTACTTATATATATATATCGATTTTCAATAGTTTATTTGTTCTTAGCATTTCATTGTTAAATAAAAAAGAACATTATACACTTCAGAACACAAACATCAACACAAGCATAAACACCCTTCTTGATCTCATAGTCACTCAAGTGATTTCTCCTTATCTCCTAGGTCTAGTAGGCACAAAAAATAACCATACTAGTATAATTGTGGTGGTATTAGACATCTTGTAAATGTATGTCCTAAAAATTAGATACACAAGCATACAAGTAAGACAAAAACACATTATATTGCTCATTCTAGTGGAGCTTCTTCTGGTTACACTAGCTATTATGACACATCATTTGACTAAGAAGCATCTTACATGGTTGAGGCAGGTGGTCTAGATGGACCTAATTCACTCTTTTGAGCGCATAGAGTTTCACCCATCTTGAGTGCGCTGTTAACTCAAAGATAAGATTTTGCTGTGGCATCAATTTTTGGCTTGCACTTTTTATTTTTTGTTCAATTTTGGTCTTTAGTGCTTCGATTTCATTGATGATGAGTAGATAGAGTTGTTTGGATATGTTTTCTTGCTACACATACTTCTCACATCTCCTAATAGAGGGTAAAATATTAGCTTTCGATTAGTCACAAGTGATTGTACAAATTGGTGGTGTTAACATACATGTATGATATAAATAAAGAGATAGATCAAATTAGTGGGAATGATGCTAACATTGTTACAAGTTTTAGTAGTTAATAGAGAAAGTGCAAATTTTTATTTTTTAGAAATAAAATAGAAATTACTAGAGTGGAAATGTCGTTCTACAATAATATAATTGCATAATCTGTGTTGGCAATCAAATTACGACAAATAAAACATTTGACACATGTTACGTGCTAGGGAACGCTTTTACAAATTCTTATATCAAATAATAATATTAAATATTTTTAATCTAAAAAAATAAAATAAAAAATGTTGGCAAGACCCTAGTGGAGCATTGAAAACATCCATTCCTCGCATGTCCCTAAGTAGCCTAGGTTTAGCCACATGAATGCTCAGGGTTTCCCACCTAAGCCCCACCTTGACATGCCCTAAAAATAAAAATTAAAGCCCAACTGAAACACGTGTCCTCCTAATTCGTTCCACGTAAACTTTCTCAACAATGCCAAATAAATAAAAATAAGTAATGCCGTGCCGTTTCCTTGAGGGAAGTTGACTGAACCCTTAGAATTTTACCCTAACTAAATTTAACATTAAGTATTCTACAAATTAATTTTATATTTTTAATTTAATCAATTAAAGTGGCATGATTACAGTAGCCGAAGCTTTCTGTACCCATCAAAATAATGAATCATTCGGCTTCTTGTCGTGCGTTTTGGCTGTATGGATTCCTCAAATTCATACAATTTTAATTTTAAGGTGGATTTGAAACAAAATTCGTGTTCCACGCCCTCGATTTGAGCTCGTGGCGTTCGAACAGCTTTACCCTAGGTGGGCAAAGTAAATTACATCATACAAGCTTCTACTTTCCATCAACACTCAATTTACTCACCAAATGTTTTAAAAAAAGCTGTGAAATTCACGATCGCGAAGTATTTGGAGACATTTACGTGGTTAGAAAGCTCTCGGAATTGTTTGAGGTTTGGATCAGCTTTGAAATTCTGTAAGTACGAGGTTTATTTGCTATGTGAGGGTAATTTTTACTAAAGTTGGACCTGAAGGTTTTGGTGTGAAGAAATGAGCTTCATCCGCAATAGTAGCGGATGAAGCCGCTGTGGGGCTAAAAGAGAAAGGGCGTTGGAGGCGCAGCTATTTTTGTTGAAGGAGGCCTGTGGACTCGAAGCTTTCTCCGCTGGCCACCATGAAATCCGGTAATTGTTTCTTTTTAAAATAATTGTTATATGCTTTGGGTCTTTTTTCAAGGCTATATATATATATATATATATATATATTTCTACATTGTCTGCTGCTCCTTGACCATGCCTTTCAATCAGTACTTGATCAGTAAGAAGACAATAACCCTACTTTTTCGTGTATAAATCTAGAAAAACTTTACCAGTAGTTATAGTTACAAAAGCGACAATTAGCAATTTATTTTACAGCAGGAAAATTAAAATGTTTTTGTTGGATTTTATTTGGTGTTGTGCTGTTTGTAAAAAGTTAGAGGTTTCTAGTTATGAATAGGTTACGTCCTTGTTTTATGCTTACCATCAATAAACTGTATACGAAGGAAACTAGAAAACATGATATAATTGTCTGAAATTAATATTTTTTCTTGCCTAGCTCTTGTCAAACGCTCGGAGATGGAAACTTTCATGCCAGTCGGTATTGATTAAAGGAAATTGGAGTTCGAGATTTGTTTATGAGGTTGCCCTTAGCATGCACTACAATTTAGCTTATATTATTACCTGGAGACAGGGACAGGGACAGGGATGCCATTTTGAAATAGAGTGTGAAAGTATGTGAATAAGGGCATGGCTATTTTACATTTGAATAGTCACCATAATCACCTGGAGGTGTGAGATACGGGAACAGGGACAATCACATAGAGGCATGGGATATGGGGACGGATGCCTTTTTTGAAGCAGGGTGCGAAAGCATACAAATAAGGGAATGGCTATATTACATTTAAAATATAGTCATAGGGAGGAGTATGCGTATGGGTATGGGTAGGGGTTGGGGATCCTGTCCCTTAAGGCAAGTTTACTGGTGACTATGTTTTTATACAATCAAAATCAAAGAGAGTATTTTATGAAAATTTTGCACGGCAGTATGGAATTGTTGCCCTATGTCCAGAAGACAGGTTTTGCAATCAACAATGCTCATTAGCTTAAAAATTGGTTTGCTAGTAAACTGGTGTGTTTTTGGTTGGGGGGAATGGCAGGCAATATAAATGGAAATGTCTAATTTGAGAATTTTGTTTGGGGAAAGTGAAAGAAGAAAGGGAAATGTCTAATTTGAGAACTTTGTTTGGGGAAAATGAAAGAAGAAAGCATAATCTTGCAGTTAATTTATTTGCTTTGATTTTTTGAGTGAATCAACTTCAAACCTAGCCAGTTCAGTATTATGTCACAATACATAATGACTCCTGACAGTTAATTTTGAACTACTGATGTACCAGTGTAGTTATTTATAGAGTCAAGATATTTGTGCCGTCACAATTATTTATCACTCCCCCAAGCCTCCTTTCCCTGCATTTGCTTTCGATACCTGGTCCAAATCTAGCCTAATAAATTGCCATATGGAGGAGTCCAGGGATGAGTAGTATCCCTTGTCTCTGTCTCATGGTTTTCCCCATTATCATGGCTGGAAATTTTGGAAATTTCTAATCCAAAGTAATTAATCATCTAGGATTTCTATTGAGATTTGGATTGTATGCTACTAAGTTTCGATAGCTTGTAAAATTTCTAAATAAGGTATGTAACACTTGTATTCCTAAGTTAGATAATTTGTTATGTAGGTTGGTTTGTATGAAATTATTTTAATTACATCGATGAGACTCAACCATCTATGTGATCACACTTTATCATAGCTATCTCAGCCGCTTGTTAAAGCATAACTTGAGGGATGGGTTTTTTCTTTAAGAAGGTTGTTCCTTCTATTGATTTGAGTTAACAGCTCCCTCAGCTCTTTTATTCTTGTCTCTTCAAATAGCTCCCATATGGTGTCAACTCTCAGTATTTCCGTATTCTTGACCTGGATGTCATTGCAGGTTGGGCATTCTAGGATGAAGTGTTTTTTTTGTCCCTTTCGCTCCTGTGGTACAAAACAAACATATCCTCTGCTCCCATTCTTTCGTAGGGGTCACCCATCTACCTGTCTCGCATCTGAGTACTAGTTCTTATCTGAGCTATGGCTATCTTCTCCCTCCATTTGATTTCAGCTCCTATTTATGCTTTCTCGTGATGTTCATAGGTTGGGTTGAATTCTATAAGACAGTGTTGTCATATTTTGCTTGCTTTCTTTCTCCACATGACTGTTCTAAACTTCTCATTCACATAGCTTTTTATGTATTTTTTAAGATTTGACATTCTTTTATGTCAATATCCCATCTACTCATCCATTTGTGGTTTTGATTCATCTATGTGCTCTCTCCTATGTAACTCTTCTTCCTTTGCTGCTTTAGGCCAACTGTCATTCTCCAGTTTTTCTATTTTTTTTCAAGTAGCATAATAATCTGATCATAGATGTTGTCTGTAAAGGGAAAGTGACTGTTTCTGCCAGGAGTATTTCATAAAGGACTGAGGCTTTGATTTTGAAGTCGTTTGTGATTAAGGGCTTCTGGACCCTTTCTATTTGCCTCCACTTCAAGCCCTGAGTACCGCTGCCTCATATCTCACACCCATATTGGACCACTGTGGTAACAAGTAAACCAAATAAGACCCTGGTATGTTTCTCTGGTGTAATGAGTAGTATGAATAGATGTAATAGAAGACATGGAGGGCACAGCTCAGCGCACATCCATTCGCTGTTTGCAATTTAGTTTTCCTCATGAATAAAATACTTATATCCAGCTAGGGTGTGACAGAATTTTACTTAGTACTTGCTGAAATTTATCAATTGATATTAGAGCCATGTGCAAAAAAATATGAGAAGGTGATGGCTGTTAATTTTTAGAATTTGTAGAGAACCAACGAGAGCCAGATGAGCTTTTGAATGGTTGTCTAGTATCTAAATTATTTATGGATTTGACTGTCTAATTTAAACAGCATAAAGCATTCTTAGGAGGCTTGAGAACCTGCTCTGTTGTAAGCTCCGCCTGCTCCATACTCAGATCTGACCTTGTATGGGTGCAATTACATGTATAGAAGAAGAGACAGGAATGGTGTATGACAAAATATTACCCAGTACTTGCTGCAATTTAACAACTGGTATCAGAGCCACTTGCAAAGAAATATGAGAAAGTGATGGCTGCTAATTATTATAATTTGCAGAGAACCAATGCGAGCCAAATGAGGTTTTGATCGTTTGTATGGTATCTAAAATATTTGTGGATTTGGCTGTCTAATTCAAACATTCCGAATCATTTTTAGGAGGCTTGAGAACCTGCTTTGTTGTAATCTCTGCCTGCTCCATATCTCAGATCTGACCCGGTATGGGAGCAATTACATGCATAGAAGAAGAGACAGGAATGGCGTATGAGGCAGCCAAATGAAAAAAAAAGAAAAGAAAAGAAAGAACTCTGTAGCTGGTAAAATCCTCATCATGTTTATGTTGTGTTACTTGTTATGGAGTTCTTTTAGGTAATTCATGACGTGACTGATCTACTGTGTGGTAAAATAATATATGGTTATTCACTGGACTATCAAAACTTTTGACAGAAAATATGAAGTCATTTTTTCTTTTTCACAATTCAGGCAGTCATTTATCTTATTATAGTCTTTTATCTTATATTAGAAGGTCAAAAGTTTATATGTAGTTGCTTATCTTCCCCTTGCCATCATTCTCATCTTAAAAATGAGTTATTCTATAAATAGATTAAAAACCTGGTCATTTAAAAATAAGTTATGGTCATTTAAAAGTATGAGAAATCTGATTTAAGAGTGAAGTTTATTGCCCATTTTATTGGAAGGACGATTCAAAGTCAAAGTAATAGTCTTTTTATAATTTTTCTTTCGAAGCTATGTTTTAGATCAAATAGTTCAAGTCCTCTTAATTTTACTTTTATTTAGTTGAGTGAAGTCAAGTGTATCAAGTAGTCTATATTATCAGCCATAATGTCAAAAGTTCAGTCTTTGTTGACCGAGTCAGATCGGTTAATGGGTTCCAATTGCAAAGAATGGAAATGGTTTATGCAGGACATTCTTGTTATCAACAAGTGGTGGTCGTTGGTGAAAGGAGTTGGTGAAAGGATGCAATCCGACTGCTCCAACTTGTGACAAGGAGATGGCCTTGTTTGATATCAAGAATGATAAAGATTGGCATTAATATGAAGTTCCTGTTCCTTAGAGAGTTTTGTTAATATTGAAGGGGCTGCAAAAGCTGCCGAAGCATGCCATGTTTTGGCAGATTTGTATGACAAGCAACTGAATTATAAGAAAATTCAACCTTAAAAGCAGTGCTTTATCAAAAGCTGGTAGAAGGTGGAGATGTACATGAATACATCTTACAGCTTAAAAATCTTAGATTACGAATAGAGAGGAGTGATAATTCCATTTTTGATGAAGATTCTATGATTACAGTTGCAATTAATGGTCTTCATGAATCTTATAGTAATTTCTTAGAGATGCTACAGCTTGCTGACAAACTGCAAGATGCAAAGTTTGATACTCCTGCAGAGCTTCTTATTTAACACTACACCAATCTACCTTGGATGAAGGAAAAAACCACAAAATATGCCTTTGTTGCAAGTTCAAGTCTAAAATTTAGAGGACATGGTCGAGGACATTCCATTGCATTTAGAGGAGGTTATCAAAATGTTGGTCATGGTCGAACTCTAAAAAGTGATTTAGGACAGTGGCAAGCTCAATTTAGAGGATGTTGGTCATGGTTGAGGTTCAATACCATAAATGTGGTAAAATGGGTCACTTTGCCAGTGTATGTAGCTCTTCATTTTTTAGACATAAATTTGAACAGATTTTGATGAGGAGGATGCAACATTTTCAGTAGTTTTATTCACAATGAATTTAATGATCTTGCTGATGTGTGGTGGTTAGACTCAGGAGCTACAAAGTACATGACCTATAGAAAATAATTCTTTTGGAGTTACAAGTCCGCAAGACTAAATCCAATTCATCTTACAGATAAGTCGAGTCATAATCTAATTGGCATTTGGAAAGTAAATATTTTTTTGCCCAATAATCCTGTGAGGTACATTCATGATGTTTGGTATGTACCAATGTTGAAAAAGAATTTGCTTTCTTTAGTGGCTATTCGAAAAAATGGTTGTCAGATTGTGATTGAGGATGGTATACTTAAAATCAGTTCTATAAAAGAAAATTACAAGACCATGTGTACAAGATATGAAGATGCGAATTTTATCTGTTTTCATTGTAGAGTTCTTTTGAGGACTAAGGATCAAGCAACTATTGTAGAGACAAGGGTGATGCCAAATAATCATTTGTGGCATCTTTGGTATGGGCATTTGAATGTCCAAAGTGTAATTGATTTGCAAATAAACCGTATGGTGAGGGGATTACTGAATTTTAAAAAGGAAAATGTGTTTTGTGAAGCTTGTGTTCTTGGCAAGCAAAATCGTGAAAGATTTCCAAAGGCATTTGAATGGAGAGCTCATGGATGTCTACAATTGATTCATATTGATACCAAAGGGGCTGGGATTAATCAAACCATATTAAGTGATGTTCTTGATACGTAGAACTGGCCACCTACACCAATTTTGATGGTAATAATGGATATCATATTTGTTGCCATAAATACCATGTTGCAAGTTCTCATTCAAGTATCTCTTGGAATATACATATTTTCCAGCAAATTTAGCCTGTACGAGGATAATTAGTCACTAATACAAGGGAATATATATACAATGCTTAGTTTGTTGTGACCTACATTCCCCCAACCACTCACCTAAAAGATCTATTACCAAACTTATCTGTGTGATGGACTCTACAACAACTTCCTATGATAGACTAACAACCTTGCTAATTATATAGGTTTAATAAGTTAAACCCATACTCACCTAATTATATGTGATAATTAATATAAATTCCCAACATCCCCCCCTTATTACATATGGTTCAAAGATTGGGAGAGAATATAAACCTTTATGTGAACTAGAACATATTCATAGTTTTACATACTTATTATTACGAGTGGGAACAACCTCACTACCCTTACAATCGATGAACGAGGACAAACACATGGTTCATCAGGAAACACCAACATAAGTATGAACTTGGACACACATAATAGTTCATACACTTTTTGTATGCGGACTAAGATTATCAAGGTAACAATCATCTCTCTCTATAGACTAGGACATAAATAGGACACCAAACTAGAACCCGTTTACATGCAAAGACAACATAACCAAGAGGTGTAAATAGCTGTAGATCTAGAAGATGGTAATCCACACTCAATATCAAGGGTATAGGGTTCCAAATCCTATGCTTAAGATATGGGATATGGGGTTTAACTAGGTTCCAAGGTAGAATCAATGATGTATAGCAAAGGTTGTAAAAGGGGTATCAAGGATATAATGAGGAAATCACATGCAAGGAATTGATGAACAAGGGTAACCTAGATCCAAGATAGTAAATAAACTAAACTAAACAAGGTATAAATGCCAAATGGCTGATTGTATTTGCAATCTAGGCACATGGGGCTTAGACTAAGGCATAAATTAAAATTGTAGTGGCAAGCCTAAGCACCCTATAATGTGCCAACTTTTGGCATAAAGACAACCTAGGCAATGACAACAACATACATACTACTATAACAATAAACATAACATATCTATTCACTAAGTAAATCAAATGAAATAGAACAAGGATAGAGATACTTACCTTGGGTCGACTTGTTGGCGCATCAATATCCCCTTTGGCTCTAGTGGCACTTTGCACGAGATGTTTAAGGGGAAGGCCTCAAATGGTAAGGATGAAGACCTAAGTGTCCTTAGCTAGGGACTCCAAAGACTAGGGGGCACCTCCTTGGTTCAACTTCCCTCTATTGAGCTTCAATGACCTTGAACAAGATTTGAACCACACAAGAATAAGCATCTTTTCATTAATTCCTCCTATTACTTAAGGTTAGAAATGCGAGTGCTAGCATAGCAATTGAGTGTTGTGTGTGTTGGAAATGATATGTATGACCCCTACAAATGTAACTCCAAACTAATGGTATCGATCCAAATTGATATAGTATAATGGTATTGGCTGACCCAGTATTGTATCATCAGTCACGATACAATACATAAGCCAAAAGCAGACTTAGAATTGTACAAGAATAAACACGCAGGAAAACATGGAGATTGCAAAGATAACTCGACATGGTCGAGTTAATACGAAAAAGGCATAAAACGAGCAGAAGAGGGCCAAAGAAGCATGAATTAGCAAGTATGTATATAAAATAAACAAGTTTACATTTAGATATGGACATTTAGTTTCTTATACTTTAAGTTATATATATATATATATATATATATATATATATACTTTCAGGATGTTTAAGGGTGGTTTCAGACCTCTAGGAGTTATAATGAAGATTCTGGGTTTTGGAGGATCCTATCAGATTTCAGACTTAGCTAGATTTAAGGGTTTTAGGATCTCAAGATTTTAGGGAGATAATATAAGATGTATGATGGTTGCATGAAGGAATAAATAGGTATTACTGGATAGTATGTGAACATCTCTCACAAAGTATCACGAGTCGACCCCACCCCTTTCTCGGTGCACACCTTAGGACATGCACTTAGAGAAATGGATGTGGCAACGAGTCCTGCAAGAGAGATCGTCTGTAAAATATAAAGATGAAAAATACCGGTGTATACACTTACTCCTATGGGAGTAGGGACACTCATTTGTTCATATCATAACATAAATGCGAATATGGACACAATCAAATATTTGCCTAGAAACAATAGTGAGACTCGTCTTCACTGTGTTTCCTTAGTGGGATTTGACCCTATTGGATATCAACACGAGTAGTGGAAATTGACCGCACTACATCCACATGTGGGATTAGGCCTCACCTCAATTGCTCCTTAGGTTGGATTGGTCCTCACCAAACAGTTACAAAATAACTGTAGTGGGACTAGGTCTTCACTACGCTTTTTTAGTGGGCACTGACCTCACTGACCATCTCGTGTGTAATTGGAGTGTGGGTCTTCGTTATAACTTATCACTGATGATCACCAACTTTGGCTTTGTAGAATTTTTGGTTTTGGATTGTTACTAAAGCAATAAACTTGTCTCTGAATTAGCATGGAGCATAAACCTGGGAATTAACCTCCCCTCTTGTGGTCCTCTGACCTCCTCTTGACTTAGCTCAATCCCTGGTGGTCATATGGATCATAGACTTCTCCATGATGTGCTTCAACAGTTTTGGCTGTGTGTTTCTCTAGGTTTGTTGCTTCCATGGGAGTTATCTCCCTCCACTCAATAAAAAACTTTTATAAGGATGTCAAGTTCTCCCAAAAATGCATTCATTTACAATAGCAGACCTTTGGGGTTCATATATATATTTTAATACGGAAAAATAGAAAAATAATTAAATAGAACTTTTTATAAGAATTGTAGCGAAGCCCATTTATAGGGTGTTTAACAATGTTATTTTGCTCATTCTGGATTTTTGTAGCTTAACACTCCATCCAAATCAAAGTTAGTGAATTAACTTATTCCATAGTCCTTTAATCACAAAACAATTATTTTTCTAAAACTGTAAGAGCTGAAGCGAAATCCTTGTGGAGGATGTTTTACAATAATGTTTTGCCTATGTTGACCAGATTTTGTTGAAAAACTCTTAACGGATCATGAGATATTAAATTAATCTGTTCTGACTCTCTATACATTTTTTTTTTTTGTGACAACCATATAGTTTAAAATATATATTTTTTTAAAAATATTTGTAAACTTTAATAGAAATCACAAGCCCTAAATTTATATTTTTTCAAAACTATATAATAAAACCAAAGAACTTTGTAGAATAAACATGGCTGGGTGCTTCTATTTCTACTTTGTTCAAACGCCTATCCCACGCTCTTTCAACACCACAAATAGCAGTATATTACTTTTAATGTCTCCAACAATGCCATAGGGTTTTACTTCTGATTCCTGCAATGATCTGGATGCCTCTATATTGTGCAGTTTTTTTTTATAAAGAATTACATCATGGAAAAAACCTCTTACAAATACCTCTCTACTTCTGGCCTCTCCTCTTCATACTTTTCAGTCTGTAGAACAGTAGCTTGGATGCCCCTCTACTTTTTTCGTGCTTCAAACACACATGCTGCTGCATTTTTATTCATAGTGCAATTTTTTTTTTTTCTATGTTATTATGCATATTGGCCCAAAGGTAATGAATGAGATCATATGGCAATGCATAATCAAGCCACCTCAAAACAACATCAAATACATCCCTACAAAAACTGCTGACTTTGCTTTGGCTCTGAGTTTTTTCACATGGGCGTCTTTATCACACCTTTACCATGCTTGGAAGCCATGCAAATACTACGAGTATCATGCAGTTTAGGTGTAGGATTATAGCAGAAAGATATGGCGATTCATAGACTACAAACTGTTTGTTGGGCAAAATAGGATCAACAATATAAATATCCTCTAATATTGGAAAGAAAGAAATACCATACTAGGACCAACTGCATACTTTGCGGTGCAGAGCTTGAAAGCAAGAGCTGTTTGCAAAGTGGGACATCAAGGATATAATAAGGAAACCACATACAAGGAACTTAAGAATAAGGGTAATCTAGATCCAAGATTGTAAGAAACTAAACTAATAAAAATATAAATGCTATTAGGCAGTCACCAAGAGGTATTTGAACAAAAGCTTGTAACCAATACGTATCTAAATTATGATAAATTGATGTGCAAAAATAACACATACTAATAAGCATAAGCTAAACCAAGCATGAAGAATAAGACAACAACATACTACTCTATTATAAGCATGCCAACCAAATAAAAGAAAGAGTATAGAGATAGGGATACTTACCTTGGGTTGACTTGTTAAGAGATGTTGTACTCAAGTGGCACTTTATGAGAGATGTTGTAAGTGAAGACTCAAATGGCAAGGATGAAAACCCAAGTGACCTTAAGTGGGGACTCCAAAGTATAAGGGGCACTTCCTTGGTTCAACTTCCTTCTATTGAACTTCAAAAACCTTGAGCAAAGATTATACATCCACAAGAGTAAGCTTCTATACTCCGATTTATCTTCTTCTACTAAAAGCAATTTTTGGTGCACAAGCAGAGCATAATGGTGTGTGTTTCTTATAAAATAAACTATGGGAGCCCTATATATACAGATCTAACTCTTGAAAGTGACCTATCAAATATGCCAATGGACTCGATCCGGATCAATATAGTATAAAGATATGGATAGAAAATAGTACTATGTCGGCCATGTCGAGTTACTACAATAAGGCAAACAACTGCATCAAGTAGAGCTGTTGTAATTAAAAAGGGACACAAGTAGGAAAAAGAACTCTACATCGATCATGATCGATACAGTTGTAAACACAGGGGACAAAATAACCAAATTAGTTGGGGGAGGACCTAAAACTAGGCAAAAGAGGCAGAATGAGGAGAAAGAGCACTAGAGGTTGCTAGGGTGGTCATATAACAAGATATTGACTGTAATTAGGTAGAATAGGTGATCACATGACAACAATCTCTTATAAAGCACCACAAGTCGACCCATCCCAATCTTGGTGCACTCCTTAAGATGTGCACTTAGGGAAAAGTCATTAGTAATTGAAAAATATAGGTGTATACATATACCACCCCAAAGTTCATCACGTGTCACAACAGTGCAACGTGGGATGGTGCTTTGCGATAAAACATAACAACGCAAAAGATATATCAAGGGTTGTTAATGAATGATGATAAAATGAAATAAATGAACTGAAAGAAACACATTTGCACCTTGACTTACTGTTCTACTAATAATATTGCATGCCAATACCTTAGTCTTGATCATGATGGATGAGAAATTGCAATTTGAAACATCTAAATATACAAGACTAAAACCAAAATAAAGGCCATGTGGGGCATATGTAGGGGAGTCTAAAAACGAAAGTATGTAGGACTCACATAAATGTTGTTAAAAAGGAAGTGAATTTGGAAAGCCATTGGGGGCTAAATTAGGTTTGGATGACCCGATGAACAAGAGATAATACAAAATAAAGTAAGGCATAAAAGTAAACATGGGGACCAAATAGCCATAAAGGGAGAGCTGAATTAGGTCTGCACGACTTGCAAAAAAAGAGAATAAAAGCTCAAGGTCCCAAATATAATTAAGAAAAATCTTAGAAAGATAAGGCAATGACTAAGAGAGTATCTCGCAACAACTCAAAGATGCAACTTCTATTCAAATGTGCTAAGTTCAAAGGGGGACCTTTGAACACTAACACTTGTCACAATGCTAATATGTCTAAATGAGACGAAAAACAAGAAATATAGAAGATGGGAAATATTTAGAAACAAGTCTGTTTGACAAGGGGGAAAATGAAAGGGAGGGAGTAAAATGCGCCACCACGGTGAAAACATGGTCTTTATTGGAAATAAGACACTGATCAGTTTGGCAAGATTAAGAGTTTTCGTCATTAATGGTCCTAGAGAACCCAACCCAACAAGCATAAGCTTGGGCTAACTAGTGAGGTATAAAGATCATCACATGAAGGCAAATGCATGAAAATATAAAAGGATCCTACCTTCCTTCAATGTGTTCCCTGTTCCTCAGGGTCCGTTACAAAGTCATTAGTCATTGTGAGGATTAGGTATTATTTGGCACTAATGATATATTTGAGACCTATCTTAGTCTACTGGCATATTGCATCCCCATGGATATCGACTCTATTATAAGGCCAATTATGGAGTTTGAGCTTCAACTAGGATAGGGGGACATGCCAAAAAGATGACCATGTTTTTTGGTGTGATTTGACTTTTGAAGGATATTTTGCCTTCTGACATTGTTTTTTTCTTTTTTTTGTTGATTTTTTGCTTTCATATCTTGGCTTATGACTTTTTTGGCTTTTTCGATTTTCCTCCTCCATACAAATTCGGAAGACCAACAATGGGTGCTAAAGATGACTAACACATGAAAGCTTACACCTAGCCGCTAAAAAGGAGAACCTAGAGGCCAAGAAAGTTAGATACACCTAAAATTACACCTTACAAAAGAATACAGTCTTGAAACCGACCTTGGTGTACCCAAAAAGAGGTGAAAAATAGGGAAGATAGAGATGAGCATAGAACAATTCGGTTGCCCCAATCATAAAAAATGTACAAAGGGAGGTGATACGATGAGAAACAAGTTTGAGACTTTATCATAAGAGGGTAAAATGTGGGTGAGAAACATGTAGATAGATTGCAATAATTTTGCAACAAGAGAATATAATTGACTCTAAGCGACAAAACAACACTCTCGACCATTGCCTTATTGTTCTAAGAAGACACCTAACTAAGGTTGGGAGGAGCATGAGCAAAAGGTAGTAATTTAGGATGGCCGCTTATGAGGAGGCCCCAGTTGTATTCTCCAATTTCTTATTATGCAACTCACAAATTGGAAGTTGAGAGACACAAAAATAAATAGGATAAAGCTATGAAGCGTACAAAAAAAAGATGTTAAAACCCAAGGGGTGTAAAGGTGGTAATAATAAGGTAGTAAAAGAGCCTGGAGGGTGCAAATATGGAGGATGGTTGTTTATGAGGAGGCCCTGATTGTATTCCCCAAGGTCTTACCATGCAAAACAAATTGAAAAGCCAAGAGGTGTCAAAATGTTACAAAGGAAAACGTACAATAGGTAAAGCAAATATAAGAGGTTAACCCCAAGTGGGGCAAGATAAAACCAAGAGGGAAAAGGTTGCAAGAAAATTAGCTACCAAAGAGTCCAAAAATGAGGCAATGTTTGATTAAAACCAAGAGGTAAGGACTATAAAAATGATATTGAAGAGTCACAAAGGACACCATGGCTGAATAAACCCAAGAGGGAAAGATTGTAAAAAATGACACTAAAGAATCACAAAGGACACCATGGCCGAATAAGCCTAAGAGGGAAGAGACTATAAAAAGAAGCTAAGGTTATGTAGGTAGGAGTCAAGAGCCGTAAGATAAACCCATAGGTGTTGATAAAGTAAGCTATGTTGTAATAAAGGAAAGTTGGAAGAAACATGCAAATAGTGCTAACATAAAATATGAATTAAATGTGTAACTAAGTGCAAGAAAGAGGAATGTACATTTAACAAGGTACGCTCACAAAAAGAGAGTGTTGGTCTAGAAGATTTCTTGAAGCTGAATTTGTTTGTCTCTAATGTGTGCAAGATTCTTGATAATTAACTCATTGTGAGTGTGAGATGTTAAGGAGAAGAAAGTGTTGTAAGATGCCCTCAAGGTTGAGGAAGGGTGAGGGTGGGCATTGTAAGATGCCCTCAAGGTGTGCATTAAGGTAACGACGAGCATTAAAAGATGTCCCAAAGTGTGAACTAAGAGAAGGATAGGCATCACAAGATGCCCCAACATGTGAAGTATGGTAGGAGTGGATTTGGTATTAACCTTGAGATTGTCATAGTTATTACCCTTGTTGTCATATTATATGTAAACATGTCTCAAAACATGAATTTTGGCATCTAAGGTAATTTCTGGATCTTTGGGAAATTTTCGCTATAGTATCGGCCATGTCATGGTTATGATGCTGCGCTTTGATTTGAACTATATCAACACATTTTGTGTCATGGGCAATATAGTTTTGTTTTTGGAGTAGGGTTTGGAACTGTATCGACACATTTTGATGATTGGTCGATATAGGTGGTTCTGACTGTTTGCTCTATAACCTGGTCAATATAGTTGTTTTTGGCTGATTCTATTTGAATTGTATGCTGGTTGATGCATTTGGAATTAATATGGGTATTCTGGTTGATACAATTTGTTTTGGTCTGAACGTTATCGACATTGTCAATTTAGTAGAATTTAGGGGGTTGCATCTAGACTGTATCATGGTTGATATGGTCACTTATAGAAGGATGTATTTGGACCATAGTTCCAAATCTCGACTGCTTCTCAATATTTCTCATGATATGTTTGATAATCGAGAAAAAGTTGCATTTCTTGCGAGACGAGATCTCGTGATTCACTGGCGATTTTATCTATTCGGCAAAAATCGTTGAGAAATCACCCTCATCTCGGGATTTAAAAAAAAGATTTTCAATGCATTAAAGTATGCAGATTTCCTACGGTTTTGGGTTTTTTAAGTTAATACGAGGTTCTTTGAGTTTGTAACATGCTGAGACAAAAGTAAAACTGCTTTAAGCCTTTAACATTGTGAAAACGTGGTTTTAACAACTTGCTCATTGTCCAATGACCAGTGTGAGAATCAAGACTCTTGAGATATAGTCGAGATTTGGAAGTTTGGCTCTAAACTGTCAGAAATTGCTTATGACTATTAAGTTCCATTTATTTATGGCATGTTGTGAGTGTGAAGTCACTTTGCTTAGCGTCTTAGCATCATTTGAGGCAAGCCTTAAAATTTGCAAGCTAAATAGTGAATCAGTGATACTATGAGAGTATTGTATATAAAAAACCCAAAACCATGGGAAATGTACGGTTTTACAGTATACTCATTGATTGCTTTGCAGAGGCTACATGGTAAAAACACAAACTATAGTTTTATGGGATTTGCATTGCAATTTTGTCATTTGCCATTAATACTCATTGACAATTGAGATTGAGAACAATCCACAACTCCATTGAGAGCTTGCAAGTTGCAACATACATCATACAATAGAGTTAGTAACAATGAACTTGGTATTTTTTTTTTCAATTTTCATTATCTTTTTAACTTTCAATATAAAATTTGAAATTTTCAATCATGATCATTGAAATTTGAAAATTTTAATTATGATCATTGAAATTTGAAATTTTATTTCTAGATTCTACTTTTACTTCTTTTGATTAGCACTAACAGTTATATTTAAATTCTAAATGACTAAAACACATATTTTTTATATAGCATTCAAGTTTGTTGTTTAAAAATGGTCAGCATCAACATTTGGTTCAACGGGCCTTATTCGTAGCAAACATAAGTCCGATGACCTTGGTTGGAAGCATTATGAACAAACGGAGGGCAACTGTGTAATATGTAACTATTTCGCGATGAAGATGCATGGATGTGTTTCTTGCTTGAAAAACCATATCGCATGGTTGGCACAAAATGATGTGGTAGTGTGCAATCAAGTATCACCTGAGATTCAAAGAGAGTTGGTTGCTTGCATTGCAGCAAATGTAGAAAAAAATAGAAAAGAAGAAGAAAACTGATGCACTTGCACTCCTAATTAATAGGACAATGAGAGATGATAGTGACATTGAGGGCTATTATATTGCCCAACTCTAGAATGTCGGGGTTGAGGATGAGGATCATCTCTTGATAATAGTTCAGGTACTTTTTTTTTCTTAAAAGTAGCTTTGAGTCACAACCTTCATTGGAAGGTACTGCTTAGAACAAATAATTGCAAAATGAAGTGAGGATAGCTACAACAATTTTTGGTATTACTACAACATTCCTTTCAACGTGGCAAAAAGTCCATATTGAGAGAATGTGGTCATTGCATTGACTATTGCCGAGAAGGGGTGCAAGGCTCCTACTCATGATTCGAGTGGTCCGTTGTTGGAGGATTCTATGAGACTTATGCAAGCTCTTGTAGAAGACAAAAAAAATATGACAGAAAAAAGGGTGCAACATTTTATCTGATAGGTGAACAGATAGGAAAATCTGCACATTGATTAACTTTCTAGTGGCTTCAAGTGGTAGTTGGTCTTCTTGAAGTCAATTGATGCCTCTTATCAAGTAAAAACTGCGAACACTTTATGTGACATGTTGGATGAAGTGGTGATGCAAGTAGGTGTGCAGAATGTTGTTCAAGTTGTGACAGGCAACACGACTACATATGTAGCAGCAAACAAATTTCTTGAAGAGAGGTACCCTACATTTTTTTGGATCCCTTGTGCAACCCATTGCATTGATATTTTTCTCAAGGACATAGGAAAGATCTCATGGGTGAAGAGTGTTGTTGATAAGGCAAGAAAGATCATCAAATTCATCTACAATCGCACTTGGGTGCTATAGTTGATGAGAAAGCACACCAATGGAAATGAGCTTGTGCAATTGGGAGTGACACGATTCGCCACAAACTTTCTCACATTGCAGAGCATTGCAGCCTCACTAACATCTCTTAAGCAAATGGTGGTGAGTGATTGGCAGGTGGAGTCTCCCTATGCTATGAAGGTGGAAGGGGAAAGGCTCGTGAAGATCATTTTTGATGAGGTCTTTGCTAAACGCATGGAGGAAATCATTAAGGTAACTTTAAAGACTTAAACTCAATTATTATTTTTATTTATCATTTATTTGTTATAATTTTTTTCTTAATTTTCATTTTAAAATTTGTGTATTATTTTGTTTTAGATGTTAGAGTCTTTGGTTTGAGTTCTCCGATTGGTGGATGGAGAGAGAAACCCAATGGGTAATTTGTACGAGGCCATGGATGTGGCCAAGGAGGCCATAGCCAAATACTATTGCCAAAATCAAAGAAAATATGAACCCATATAGTGCATAATTGATCGTAGATGGAATAAGACGCTCCAACATATTCATGCATCGACTTACTACTTGAATCTTAAATTTTTCTATTCTGATTCATTTAAGGTCAATGAAAAGATTATGGATGGCCTCAATACATGCATAGAGAGGATAATCCCTTATGATGAGACTAGAGATGCAATTATTGATGAGTTGCAAATTAACAAGAATGCAATAGGGAGACTTTATTCTTCGCCTCTATGCATTAAAAGAAGAAACACCTCTCAGCTAGGTAAAAATAAATTGAGTCATTTATTTTTATTTTTTTAGTAGATTTCTTTCATTTATTCAAGCCTAGTTGATTTACAGAATTATAAATCTTTGTAGATGTGTGGTGGGAAGATTATGATTCAAAAACACCAAACCTTCAAAGGCTAGCCATTCGCATTTTATGTCAACTGTGTAGCTCTTTTTGGTGTGAACGTAATTGGAGCATGTTTGAAGCTGTTCACACAAAGAAATGCAACAGGTTGACGACACAATGCCTAAATGACCTTGTCTTTGTGCGATACAATCTTTGTTTTTGCATGAGACAAGTGGAAGGCAAGATAATATGATGCTATTGACTTGGATGAGATCAATCCATATGTCGATTGGATTGTTGATGATGCCAGAGTCAGAGCCTGTGTTCACAATGGAGGAGATTGTAGATTGACAAAAGAAGCAATAGCATCCGGGGCAGCAGAGGCATTAAGAGGGATTGATGAGGATCCAAATGATACATTTGGCTTTGCTGACAATGTTGGCATTGGAGAAGAGGAATTTTTACTTTCCACTTCCTCCAGGCAACCACATCAAACTTATTCTAAGCACTAGAGATGAAATGTAAAATGTATATTTGATATTTCACGACTCCATGAGCATTGTAGTTTGTAACTTTGTACTTTGTAGTTTGTAACTTTGTAGTATTGTACACTTTTTTGGTCTCACATTGATAGAAAATATACTTATGGGCATGTAACATTCTCTAGATTCATTTCTCATGTCATTTAATAATGTTTTACATTTAATTTAAGTTTATTTT
The DNA here is from genome assembly GCA_037957365.1 of Torreya grandis. Lineage (NCBI taxonomy): Eukaryota > Viridiplantae > Streptophyta > Pinopsida > Cupressales > Taxaceae > Torreya > Torreya grandis. The sequence goes on from JARHVA010004310.1 coordinate 997,236, forward strand.
ATGAATTTATATGTTTTTAAAAGTAGCGATAAAGTTGCCAAGAAATTGCCGATAAACTTTTGAGATCCGAGATCCGATTCAAATTTTGCCCACCAATCGCGGAGAACGAGATTTTGAACTATGATTTGGACTATCAACTACTTGAGTGATGTCATGGTCGAGGTTGTTGATTTTGGGCTCAGGGTGGTTCTGAACGGAATCGACATGATTGATACAGTTTGACTATGAATTTTTATGAAAGAAATTTGTAGTGTCGATGCAGTTGGTTTTATCAGATCTAACAAAAATTATTGTAAAAAAGGTTTTTTGTTGACTTTGAGAATAAAAACTTGAGATTTGTTGCGTTTGGTTGTTAGTATAAGAATCGACATGACTTATAATGTGATTTACACTAGGCATGTGAACTAAGCTCTCTTCATTAGTTGAGGAGTTGAGAAAAGTATGTTGAAGAGGGTAGGTTTGGATGTGAGTTGAGGTTTGATGACTTACCCACCTAATATTTTCGAAGGGTGGAGTAGCGGGAGGGTGAAAAAGATTAAAATAATTCTCATTATTGCTCGAGTCAAAGTGATAATTGTCAAAAATGGGAAAATCATCATAGGGATTTTTGTCCATGTCATTGGAAATAAGAAGACTGTTTGTGGGGTCTTCGAGCATGCTAGAATTATCAAAGATGGAAAAATCGTTATAGTGATTTTCGATCATATTAGAAGTGTAAGGAATGTGAAAATCATCTAAAAGATTTTCGTCCATGCTATAAGTGTTGAAAATGGGAGGATCATCATCTTTGCCTATGCTATAAAGGTTGTCATAGATGGGAAAATCGTTATAGTGATTTTCGACCATGTTAGAAGTGTGAAAATTGAGAAGATCCTTGATCTTGCAAAGATCGTTATAAATGGGAAGATCACTATAGGGATCTTCGGCGATGTTATAAGTGCCAAAATTGGGAAGATCATCGTTGGGATCTTCGATCATGGGAAATGGAATGATTGATTTTGTTTGAGAAAAATTACACCATGAGGAGTTGCCTTCAATGGTGGAAGCGAAAGGAAGAAAGGAGCACAACCCATGCAGATCTAAATGGGTTGAGGCTCGTTAGAAAAACCCTAAGAGGGTACATCATTGAAAAATGATGGCAAAGATAAGAATCTAGAAGAAAAATGTGAATATGATCCAACTAGTGTGGGGGGGTAAGATTCATGTTGGATTCACCAAATTGTATGTGACGGTGAAGCTGATGTGAAGATAATGCAAAGAAGCAAAGGAAAATGTGAACATGATCCAACCAACTCTGGGATAAATGATGCAAGTAGGATACAACTTGCCTTTGATTTTTTTTTACCAAGACTAGTAGCTTTCTTAGCTTTGTAATTATACTTCATACAAAATTCTTGTAAATGTCTTGTAACTCGACATAATATTTCTCTCTGCAATCTTTAACAAGAAGTTAGAAAATATCTTATAGTTTTCAGGCTTCTCTTAACTGTCCTTGAGATTTGATGTCTCCTTCTCAATTCAGACCTGTACCTTCTCTTGTGAGGTTCATCACAAACATTATATGATCTCAATGGATTTTCTAACTCTTATTGATATTGTCTTAGTTCATCATACCGCTCATTCCCTGTTTTGAATATGATTCCTTCAAATAAACATACACGTCACTCTAACTCTTAGGTTCTTGGTCTGATCTGTTCCTTAGTGAGTTACTTAACAAAATCCAGACTTCAATGATCCTCAAATTGACCTTAAATAATCATACGCATGTTACTCATCTCAGTCAACTGGTTTTCTATTCTTCTTCAATTTACCTTTCATGAAAATCCAATAAGTCACAGTTTCCTGTTCTGTTCTAGGCCTGTTTACAAGTCTGTCACCTTATATGCAATCCCAAAACAGTCCTGTTAGGATTATATTGTCATTTAGACTTTGTGCTCAAATGGTTATCCCTTGCTTGAGGATTCTATTATTGATATACTTTGCAAAACTTAAATTCTCTATCATTTACTATCACATACTGAAACACAGAAATTTGAATTGAGGTTTCTCAAATTGGACTGTAATGTTGAATAATTGAATGTTTGGTTTCAATGATGAGTTCTTCATGTTCTCAAGGCCTATCAACTTCTATTCCAACCCATCCAACTCACAACACCTTTCTACCTTTCCTTGAGTCAATAACAAAAGGTTCACAAGTACAAAAAAAGGGTTTTGCAGGTCTGTCTACAGATTGTCAGACAGTAGAATGTTCATATCTCCCTTTTTATTAATCCAAATGACTTGAAACCATTTACAAAACTTATCTCACAGGGAAATTTATCATCTTATCAAATTTTAGTCTTTTTATAGGGTTAGAACTCAATATATACTCTAAATCCTGACTCGGTTTTATCCTTTCTTACACAGGCCGAAAACTTATTTAATGGAATAATTTAAATTGTATCAATTTTCATGGACTCCTATGAGTCTACATAGGTTCTCCCATCATATATATATCCTTGATAATCAACTCCAATGCTTGAACAGTCTTAAACATAAGAAAAATACTTAACATTCATGACTTAAGTAACACTCAGTCCTGTGTTTTCCAGATTTCAACAGGTCAAGAAACATCATCAAAGGAGAAGGCACGACTCAAAAACAATCACAACATAAACTCACACATTCAAGAGCTTGGAATTCACTTAGGATCATACCAAAAACTTCATTTTTATTCATATGCCTTTGTTGCACAAAGATACAGACCTGCAATCTTCACAGACTAATTCAACAACAGCCTCACCAAGACCTGCAACTTCATATTTTATGCCTCTTGCTATTTTGGACTCCTCAAGTGGTGGTTCGAAGCTGATCACCTTGTAACTGATTTCCCAAACTTGGTTTGATCTTGTTTTACACAACAAAGATCTCTCAACAAGCTTGCAACTTCTTCAAACATGCCAAATTTGGTCATTTTCTATGTTGGATTTACCTTGAGGAAGATTCTAGACTGAGTTACATAGAGATAAAGATTAAATGACTTTTATTACATGCTTCTAGACCTCTATAACCCCTCACACAAAGTTCATGACTCTTGAAATGGACCTAAGACATTCAAATCCACTTTAAACTAATTCAAAATTTCAAATTATGGTTTTGGCGGGAAAACTTGAAAATGCCTTCAAATGGGTTAAGCAAAGACAAATGAAGCATAATATGTCTTTTATTGGCTACTTAGGACCTCTTAAGACTCCCTAAGACCCAAAACAAACATAACTAGGCTATTTACAATGATGTTCCTGCATCAATAAAACTCACATCGGGTTCACTAGATTGTATGTTATGGTAAAGCTAATGTGATGATGATGCAAGAAGCAAGGAAAAGAAAACATGAATATGATCCAACCATTTGTGGGATAAGATCACATTGGGTTCACTAGAATGTATGTAATGGTGAAGTTGATGTGAAGATAACGTTAAGCCAAGGAAAACGTGAATATGATCCAACTAGCGGTGGGATAAGATTCACGTTGGGTTCACCGGAATGCATGTTGGGAAAAATAGGGTCAACATTATGAATATCCTCCAATATAGGAAAGCAAGAAAACCATACCAGGACCAACAACATACAATAAGTTGCGCTACAAAGTGGGGTAGATGTTGAAAGCAAGAGCTATTTGTAAAGTGGGATATCAAGGATAAGGAAATCACATGCAAGGAATTGATGAACAAGGGTAACCTATATCCAAGATGGTAAGACACTAAACTAATAAAAAGATAAATGCCATTAGGTGGTCACAAAGAGGTACACCAAGAGGTATCTAAACTAGGATATACTGGGATGCAAAGATAACTTATACTAACAAGCATAAGCTAAACCAAACACGAAGAAGACAACATGCTACTCTAGTATAAGCATGTAAACCAAATAAAAGAAAAGAACATAGAAATAGGGATACATACCTTCGATTGACTTGTTGGCACAGCGATATCCCTGATGGGTCAAGTGACATTTTAGGGGAGATGTTGTAGGTGAAGATTCATATGGCAAGGATGAAGACCTAAGTGACCTTAATTGGGGGCTCCAAAGACTAAGGGGCACCTCCTTGGTTCAACTTGCTTCTATTGAACTTCAAAGACTGAGAAAAGTCTAGACCTCCACAAGAGTAAGCTTCTATATTCCGATTCCTTTTCTCTACGTTACTGGATATGCCCCCCCCCGGGCCTGGGAGTGTGGGAAACGCGCCCCGGATATGGGATCACGGGCAACACAACGTTCAACAGCAATTGCGAGCACAACGTTTTGGTGGAGATGGGACGAAGCAGACACGGAACGAGAGGGCAGGGATGACGTGAACAGGGAATGGGAAGGGCAGGGTCACCGTGGGCAGGGAACGGGAGAGACGGTCATTGCTGGCAGGTAGGGATCGTTTTAATTTTATTTTATTTTATTTGTTATTTTTTAATATATGTTTTGTTTTAATATTGTTTATATAATTATGTTTTATAATGTATAGCCATTTTTTTTTAATATTATTAATTTATTATTTTTATTTTTAATTTTTAATTTATTATTTATTATTTTTTAGTCTATGTTTTTAAATTTTCTTTTTTAATGTTTTATAATTACAAAATAAATATATTCTATTTTTACAAAAAATGTTTTTAAAACTTTTTAATTATGTATTTTAATTTTTTTATTTTATTTTATATAAATATATTTTATTTGTTTTTTACGGTTTGAGTTTAATGGCGATTTTTTTTCTTAAGTTGATTTAACAGAAGGTCATCTCATTGTAATCTTCACCAAACTGCAGAGAGTGGATTTTCTTGTCTTTATTTCTGTCCGTACTTGTAAGTTGCAACATTTGCATTATGTACTTGTAATAACAAATAAGACTAATTTAAGTTCGACAATTGAATATTATGATATTTTACATTGAATTATTAGTATGTTTTGTGGTTATTTAACTTATGTATTTTCTATGCATATTATGTGGTTAATTTTGTTTATATGTCTATATTTTTATATTTTTTAATTTAATATATATATTTTTGTATGGCCGTATCCAAACCCCCAAAAAAAAAATCACCGTATCCCCGTATCCGATTCTCGTACCCGTATCCCTACTTGTACCTATAACGGTAACGTAGTTTCTTCCACTGAAAGCAAGTTCTCATGCACAAACAGAGCAAAATGTTGTGTTTCTTAAAAAAATGAGATTTCGGAGCCCTATCATATATGGATCCAACTCCTAAAAGTGATGTATCAAATATGCTGACGGACTCAATCCAAATCGATGTAGTATAAAGATCTAGACAAAAAACAATACTACGTTGGCTATGTCAAGTTAGTACAAGAAGGCAAACAACTACATTGAGAGGGGCTGATGTGGTTGGAAAGAGACATGGAGGAAAAAGAATTGTAAATTTTTTTGATCAATATAGTTGTAAACATAGGGGATAAAACAGAACTCACTTAGCATGGCTGAGTTAGATGAGGAAAGCCTTGGAATTAGGCAGAAGAGGCGGAATGAGGAGAAAAGAGCACCAAAAGGAGGCTAGGATGGCAGGATAACAATATAGTGAGTGTAACAAGGTAGAATAGGTGATCATATGACAACAATGTCTCATAAAGTACCACAAGCCTGCCCAACCCCAATCCCAATGCACTTCTGAAGATGCACAGTCATGGAGAAAGATGCGTCGATGAGTCCTACACGAGAATTTGTCAGTTTTTGAAAAATATAGGTGCATATACAAACCTTCTTATGTAAATATTATTTAATAACATATGTAAACTTCAATTATACACGTCTTCTTCATCTCAACATTCTTCACCTTGGGCTCCTCTCCTCGCAAATATATTTTCTTTCTTCTTAGTGTTCAGAAAATTGTGAGTGATTTCAGCAACAAATAAAAGAATATTATGACATTCTTTTTCGAAAAAACCTCCTTTATTCCTTTCAAACACTTTTGCAAAATTACAAACACCATATTCTACTCGAAGACTTCCTCAGGCTCTCTTTCATAGGATTGGCTCTTGCTCTCATAGGCTCTTCTTTTCTCCTCCTTCCGGCTATGATAGGGTCTCCCTGCTCTGAAATGAAATTTTAGCAAATTAAGCACGTACCAGGATACTTATTCATTAATATGAAGGAATATGAATACAATGCTTAGTTTGTTGTGATCCTACTTTCCCTCAAGTACACGCCTAAAATATCTTATCATGAAACTTATCTACGTGATTGACTCCACAACTTCTTCCTTTGATAGATTAACAACCCTGATAACTATATAGGTTTAATAAATTAAACATACACTCACCTAACTATATGTGATAATTAATATAAATTTCCAACAATTTTCAGGGATTTATTTGCTTTATTTTATTTTCCTAGAATATAATTATTCTTAATTCTCTTCATGTTTTCCGAGAATACACTTATGCTTTATTATATGAACATTTGCTTTATTTTATCTTTTTATCCTATCCTAATTACTTTGTCTATTCTTCGCATTATTTTCTGGAAAGAAAATAGAGTTCTCAAGTACCTTGACCTTGACCCCTCCTTGAATCACTTTTCTCTCAAACCAATTTGAGTAGTGTTAGACGTGAAGTTTTTCTTGCCCGTACCTGGTGGCAATCCACATGGTAGATCCTGGGGAACATTTGCAAATTCACCAATCAGCTGATGCACCTCCTCTTGTGTTGCTAGCTTTTGTGTCTTAGCCAATTTGAGTAGCGTTGGACATTAAAGTGTCTCTTGCCCCTACCTGGTGGCAATCCACATGGAATTTCCTGGAAGACATCTGCAAATTCGCCAATCAGCTGATGCACCTCCCCTTTTGTTGTTAGTTTGTGTCTTTGCCTTGGTCGTGCCTTCTAAGTTTGTGGTAGGAAGGAAAGAGACCAGATGAAAAACAGTTTCCACGATGGCGAGTTGTCTCAACAAGCACATTTACTAACTGTCCCATGACAGAGTAATCTAGCCCATATATATGTTGCATGTTTCTTACTGCTGATGGTTCATTCCCTCAATACTCTAGACAATAATGGGATAATATCATTTGCAAGAACTTCTTCAAGAATCTGTCTATCTAAAAAAAGATTAGCTAAAGTAATAGTTCCCATCTCTGCAACACCATTACTTGGAAGCTTTATGAGATTAATTAATGGCATAAATGCATCTTTGTGAAAAAAAAATGCAAGAGGGTGTCAACCACAAAGATCGGGCAATTTTCAGCTACATCTTCAATGTTAGGATCATGTTTGTAAGGACTGTTGGTAAGGCCTGGATCTTTGACAACACTTTTATGGATTGGACTATTCCATCTTTGCTTGTAGCCTCTGTTGTAGAACCTCCAAGTTCCAAGAGGCACTTCTTTAGATATTTTTTGTAAAGCTCAACGTATTCGAGAAACAAAGGTCTACAAAAGATTCTTCATCATAAGAATTGAATAAGCCAGGATATTGATTGGTGAGGGCTAGTAGATTCTCTGCTCCTCTTATTGTTGAATAATTGCAAACCTTATGCTATCTCACAGCCATGAAAATCTCCCTAGATTGATGAAATTCAGGATAAAAAATGAAACATAAATATGAAATGTCTCCGACTAATAGCCTCAGAAGTATAGAGCAGAAACATTGGACACCAGCTTCTAAATAATGAAACTTAATATTATTTCCTGGCATAGTTTTTATATTTACCTAAAGGCTAAAGAGATGTCACACTACCTTTTTTGGATGTGTTATTCATATTGCAAGGACTACAAAAACTTAAGTCTGATTGTTTACGCATATTGCATGTAATATGATAAACTGTATATGTGTGCAACATATAATGAATCAGCAATGCAATATTAAAAAAACTACTTCATTGATCTGTATCAGCACTACAGACTAAACCTGCTTCTGCCAAGCAAGCATGGTAAGGATTTGCACTGGTTCTGCTAAAACCAGTTTCGCAAATTCGTGCATGTTCGTAACATACAGATTCTTGAAGCATTTATAGAAAATTGAGATTTTTCTGTCAACATTTCTTATTTCAGAGTTTCCATCAATTGATTGATTACTTGTTTGCTCAAACTATTCTTTGTGAGCCCTTAACCAATTATTAAATTTACAGATTGATATCACATGGAAGATATTTATAGACACATTCAAATCCTTAGTACAAGATACTTTTCAAGGTTAGGATGTACATGCAATCTAAACGTTTAATTACTCTGTTTTATTCTTTTGTGTTGACTTCTTTTGGTTGCTATATTGTTTGCTTTTTACGAAAAGAGATCATCTGGTCAAGGTTCCCTGACTGTGATCTTGCACCCCAAAACAGGAAGAAAATAGACCTTTATTACTACGTATATCATAACTCATAGAGTCGTAAATATATCAGAAAAGGTATTATTTATTGTATCCGTCTGATGCGAGACAGACAACTTTCTTTTGCAGGGATTTCTTCAGATACAAGATCTGTAGGTTCACCCTCAAGCAGATATGCTGCTTCAGCAGGAGATCCTACAAGAGAATCACCACAGACAGGATTGAAGGATTTTGCAAAGAGATTAGTTGACAGTGACATATTTACAACTAAGCTTCAAGATTGGATTTCTGACAAGCTAGACAAGTCTGTAGATGGAAAAGTTCTGTTTGAGTCTCCTTTTCAGCTAGATGAGCTCTATGAGTTTGATTATGCTTTGGAGGGGATTGGTTTCCAACAACTTCTTCGAATGCCACGTGGACCATATACATCAACTTCTGGTTCTGTGGAAGCAGATGCATATTTTGCAATGGAAGATTTTTTGCATGCTGGTGCACAGAGTCTGTGGGAGGCATTTTGGGGTAAGGGTGGGCCAATGCCATTCTATATATCTTGCCCGTACAGTGCAGGATCAAAGTTCCATACTGTAGAGAAGGCAATCACAAGGGGAAAAGTTGAAGGCCTTTGTGGAACAGCCTTGTTAGTAAAGAATAGTAGGAATCAACGGGGGGAGTGGGATCATGTTCTAGAGCTTGCTTTGCTAAGCATTGACCTTGGTGTTCTGCCACAAGAAAATAAGCGAATTCCTTCTTTTGCAGCTGTTGGTGAAGCTTTATTCTATGCACTTTATATGCTGATATCAAGAAAAGTAAGTCAATCTAATATTTTGAAACATGTGGATTGTGCGTATGTGCTGGTTGTTGATTGTCAGTATGGAGGTGTTGTGAAGCTCAAGGGAGATGTGAATAAACTTGAAATTAATGTAAACAAGGTGTATGACTGTGCAATAGAATGGATACAGCAACATGCAGAGGTGACTGTATCTTCTTTTGACCAAATTTGGAACAAGCTTGGGAATGCTAACTGGGGAGATGTTGGTACTCGTCAGCTTCTTTTGGCTACTTTTTACTCTATTGTACAATGCAAGGGATCACCAAAAAGGTCCATTGCTGAGCTTGCTGCAGATCACAATACTCGATTGCAAAAGCGAAGAATTGAACGGAGGCTTTATGAAGTACATGAGAATGGTGGTGATTCTTTCCGCCACCATCAAAGTAGTCGTTCTTATGGAGAAATTGTTGAAATCCAGGATGAATCAGATTCTGTTATGCAAAAGGAAATTGAAAGTATGAAACTTGAGCCAGGAACTGTGATATGGTTGGAGGATTCACATTGGCAAAGAGGTTTTCAGATACATGAGGGTTTAGGAGATACAAGGCGATCCTTGTACAGTTGTACTTCTTTGGAAGAACCAGGAAAGCTTTTGGCTGTTTATGTAGGCTCCAATCCTTCCCAATTTGAGCCCGCTTGGGAAGATATGAGTATATGGTACCAGGTCCAGAGACAGACAAAAGTTCTGAACATCATGAAACAAAGGGGTGTATCAAGCAAGTACCTACCACAATTTGTTGCATCTGGAAGAATTATGCATCCTGGACCCTGCCACAAGCAGAGTCCCAGTGGTCGCTGCGACCATCCATGGTGTGGAACCCCAATTCTGGTAACTTCTCCAGTTGGAGAATCACTCACTACTATTGTTGCAAGGAATGGTGTATTCACTGCGGACGAAGCTCTGAGGTGCTGTCACGATTGCTTGTCTGCCTTGCGAAGCACAGTTTCTGCTGGCATCCAACATGGAGATATCTCACCGGATCATGTAATCCGTGTGGCAGGTGGAGAAAAAAATAATTATTATATGCTTGTCGACTGGGGTCATGCCGTTCTTGAAGATAGGGATAGTCCTGCAATCAATCTTCAGTTTTCCTCCACTTATGCTCTTCAAGAACGAAAACTCTGCCCTGCATCAGATGCAGAAAGCCTTGTATACCTGCTATATTATTTATGTGGCGGGACTACACCGCAGGGAGATTCTTTGAAAGATGTTTTGCAGTGGAGAGAAAGGTCCTGGGCGAGAAGGTCTATTCAACAGCAGCTGGGTGAAGTTTCAGCTGTACTGAAAGCATTTGCTGATTATGCGGATAGCCTCTGTGGCACCCCTTATCCTGTAGATTATGAAATTTGGTTAAGAAGACTAAATAGAGCACTGCACGGTGAAGATCATGGAAAATCGATTGATACCACAGCAACCTCAGCAAGGAGTGATGATGTGGCTGAATCATCTGGAATGTCTGGAGCTTCGTTCTCCTAAAGCCATGCAAGTTGAATACATTTGGTATATACTTGGTCGTGACTCTTGAGTTGGATCCTTCTGAGAATTTATTTCAGAAGTAAATGAGTTTCGTAAAGAATTTTTACAAGACCCTGATATATTTCTTGACTGCAGTATCTTTTTGATCAGATTGGGCTATCATTCTGTGTAATGATCCAGCCTCTGCAGTGCATGAGCATTTCCTTCTGTACTATTAATTTACTTTGAGATCATATTTTAGCAGTTGGGTATGAACTGAGCTCCCTTTCCATGGATCAGAATAGTTTGTTGGAGCTTCTAACAGTATTCTTCTGATGTATCTAAGACCCTGGGAAATAGGAGCTTATCAAAACGTAGAATTTGGATCATAATAATGGTCTTTTATAATTCATCCATGTATTGTGGATGCAGCATATGGTATCTTGTGGCTTCCAGTTTTCAAGCTTCTCACACTTCCAACTCCGTGTTCATTCCCTTGGAGTTGAGTTTTAGATACATCGTAAGGTATTGTTTTTTTAGTTATGTGTGTATTACTTAGAAACATTGGAAAATATAATAATTTTCGGAGTCCACTATTGGTGCTCTTTGATCCCTGTTTTTTGTAATATCATTGAGTTACATTATTAGTTTCTTGACTTTGATGTTCACATATTGTACAAGCGTTGAAATGCGACAATCAATCCGGTCTATTCAGTTTTCCTCTTTTAGCAGGTATCCCAGCACTAAAAGTGATTTCATGTAGATATATAGATACTAACAATGAATGCTTGACTCTGATTTACTAAGATGATTTGCAGCAAGAGGCGTTGTTTCTGGTGGCAACTATTACAAACTCTATGACAAGTGACTGCTGTAATTATATTTCTTCTTCAGATGTGATTGTTATCATGTTCTTTCAAAGCTGTTTCTATGTATATGAGGTGAGAAATATTTTTGGGATCGTATGGATTTGTTCTACATCTTATGGATTCAAACTGCAGCAATTTCACTTTCATCTCCCTCTTTTTCGTTTCTTTTCCAAGTATTATACTACAACATAAATCTTCTAGTGCAATTAATAATACTAAAAATGGAGGACAATACGAAGTTGGAAACTTCAAGCATACAAACTAGTGAATTCTTTTACTGGTATTACTTACCATAATTGCTTTTCTTCGAAATATCAATGCCAGGTGTCCTTTCAAAAGATAATTTGAAAGTGGCAGTATGCATTGTTAAGACAAATTCAATAGTTGATTGGTTTTTCCGGGGAAAGTGAGCAAATTTGAAGGCACGTAAGGGTCAGTGTAAGAGTTTGGACGAGGTACATACACTGTCCGAAGTTATGGAAGGTAGCAAGTACGCATACATTCATATACTAGGTGAGAATTTGCTTCTAAGCTATTCATTAAATGAAAATTCCAAGTATTTAATGAAGAAGGTATATGTGTTGTTCAATAATGTTAGGATCTGGAAATGTACACGGTTAGTTCTGTTGGGGAAGACACTGAAGTTGAAGCGTTTGGTAAAAAAGAGTGCACGGAATAGCAAGAATTTGTATTGGTAAACCTGTTTGAAGCACACTTATATGTTTATAGTTTCCAGGCTTGGCCGACTCTGTACTTTATGGGTAGCCCAAACCGGTGTGGACCAAACCCAGAAATTATTATTTTTAAAACAAGAGAGTAAAAATTAGCAGATACTCTTTCAATAGCTGGAATTTTATCTAATGCAGGACATGAGGAGCACAAATAGTTGGAGGAATTCCTTTACAACAGGCACAGAGATGTAAATAGTGAACTGCTAAGAATCCAGGGCTGGATGAGGTCCATGCAGGAGATAATCATGATAATGGCAGGGCATTTGATTATCAAGTTCCCTAAGCACCTGATAAAACCTCGCTTCCCATGTGAGGACGAGGGCACTTACATTAGAAGCCCCTTGATTGAGTTTGTGGTTTCTCGAAGAGTTTAAAAAAGTGTTTTGTATTGAATAGTTTGAAAGGCATTTAGCAACGAGTTTCAACTCTAAGTAAGCCATGCAATTTTGAAGACAGGACCTCATTGTTTTTTAATTCAGTGATATAAATGTAGCAGACCAATAGGAACATAGACACCAACTAAATGAACCAAAGGATGTCGCTCTTGCACCACCCATCTGAATTGATTGAAATGGAATAGCAGATTGCAGAAGCTTTGTCTCCCGCAATATTGTTTCAAAAATTATAATTTGCGACTCTCTGCAAAAAAAACCTTTTGTCTCGATCAAACAATTCAAGAAATTTATGCCCTTTGCAATGCAAGATGTCTTTTTGGCCCTATAAATATAAATATGAAATTGACTTCGATACGCCAAGTGTTGTACCTTTACACAAATGAGCACGACTACACCTAAGATTTGGGACACACACACTTAAAAGCCGTAGGTGTGAGAAAATATTTTTTTCCAAACAAATGATAACTACATTTGATTTGATATGAAATTGGAAGATTAACACTAGGGAATGGATATGGATTTTCATATATAGACAAACCGCTTTATATCCATGGTTTAATAATAAGATTGGTATCAAGCCACTCCTATTAATTATGTACCTAATGCTGCTACCTACTGCCACTTAGATAATAAACTTGTGAAAATATGAATTTTAAAGCAAAATTATCTATTTTATACAATATGTTGACAAAAGTGTAGATAATAAACTTGTGAAAATATGAATTTTAAAGCAAAATTATCTATTTTATACAATATGTTGACAAAAGTGTAGATAATAAACTTGTGAAAATAAGAATTTTAAAGCAAAATTATCTATTTTATACAATATGTTGACAAAAGTGTTGTCAAAACATAACATGCTTTCCACGTGTAACATATTTGTATGCAAGAAAAAAATACAATAACACTACACAAAACATAATAGTTGGAGGGCACTTAATTAAAAAAAATGGATTGTCCCTCCAAAATTTTATGCCTATAATTTATGCCCAAAAAGACTAAGCAAAAGTATGATAATTTTTTTTCCCTACGTTTTCAAGTATGACATCTTAGTTAATAGAGTGATACATCAAGTAGCAAACACACACACTCTATAATTGACGTCTACAACAATGGAAGAATATCACATCTGTGATTGATTTTAAAGTTTAGTCTAAATTGAAATCTCTTAATTCTATTTATACATGATCATCATACATTAGTTTTCCAATAGAGAACACAAGGTCATAAGGTGAGTGCAACACTTTTAATTAACATGAATCATAAAAGATTACGTATATATATTTTATACAAATAAACACAATGGAAAAAATTGAATATTCATATATATCTAGAAGAAAAAGTTTCAACATCCTTGTTGTCTTGTGTTTTGACATGGACATCATGAAGGGTTAATTAAAATCCTCTTGTTTTAGGCCTTTCTAAAGAAGACAAGTACATAGGTCACCAAAGCTTTCCAAAAACAAAAATTAAATAAGTCAGCGAAAAATAAAATGTAATGATAAAATTAATCTAATATATTTATTTACATTAACAAAATGGAGTTAGATAATCAATAAAATAACACTTTTTTTACTTGATAAGGTTATTCCTTTTAGTAAGATCTAATTTTAAAAGAGGTTTTCTCTAATCAACATTTTAGATTAATATAATTTTCATGAAATTAAACCAATTCAATATGAAATAAACATGAGCTCAAATCGATAAAAGATGGTGCAAACATTGCTTGAAAGAATATAGTGAGCCAAACAACATGTGCTCAAATGACTTTCCAACTTTTATAAATCCAATCACTCTTAATAATTAACAATTGTATAATATCAATTCAATAGAAAGATTAACTAAAAAAATTGAATTCACTAATATCTATAATCAAAAGATAGGTTCAAATTAGTTGAGATCAAATTAAGCATACACAATCTCAAATGTTAGATATTGGAAACTTTTTAGATGATAATTTAGTGCTTTAAATTAAAAATACTATTTGAAGTCTTCAATCACCCCTAAATAGGGCTTGTTACTTCAAACTTTCAACAAATACATGAGAATAAAGAAAATCACAAAAGATTTTTACAAAATGTAAAGGTATTTTTCTTCAGTAGCAAAATAAAGAATCGTCTAAAAATATTGCTACGAATGTCTTAAGTTAGTAGACAAATCCCAAACCACTATAATCACTAACAACCAATAGTGTTTTGAGAGACAACCACCTAGAAACTAGCAACAAACTAAGAACAACATATAGGATTCCTCAAATAACAAATTTCCCGCCACCTAAGTCTTGCAATTGTGGTAATTGGTCCCAACGTAAGACATCAATTAACGACATGTTACTTGAGTCTCAGCCCCACATGTGCTGAACTTACCTTCATCTCTAGTATTATGTGCTTGACTTATTCAATGAGAGCCTTGCCATGTTCCATCTTCTATGCATGAGTGGTGACATAATCTTCAATGAGATTTTCATGGAGCTTTTGGAGACCTGTTACATTTTTATTAAAAGTTTGATGCACCGAGTCAACAACATTTTTAACAACTTATTGGGATAACCAATTTTCTTATGGGCTTTCAAGAGTTGTAATTAAGAAGATAAAAAATACAATTTTAATCTTTACAATAAAGGCTTCCAATAATCCAACCATGTTTTATGCCTTTTCTATGACCATTTCCAAGTTCCTTGAATGATAGTTAGTGAAGTCTTCCACCATACCCGACTCAAATCTAGAAAAATTAATAATCTCAATTGCATTATGCCCTAGTTGCTTCCTCACACTTCAGATAAAATCAACCACAACCATTTCCTTTGCATTTTATTTTGATTCCCGCAGTTCCTTCTTGAGCTTTTTGATCTTATTGACATACTTGTGATATTCATCTAACATTTGATTACTGGCCATATCCCTAAGTGCTTTGACAAGAGAGAGAGAGTGGTTGGCTTATTCATTTTTGCCAAATCTACCACAACATGTGTTTGTGGCAGTGAATTCCTCGTCCCCTCTCTTCTTGTTGCACTTGGTGACCTTTATGATCTTTTTGTTTTCATATTTCAAAACAATATTTGGTTCTTCAATGATGACCATGCCAATATTTGATTGCTTTCTTTTGTCACACTCAAATTGTTGCCTCCATTCCGATATATATGGTCTTGGAAGACTCCTTGTGGTATGCAATTGTGAATTTTGATTGAAACTTTGTGAACTTATCTAAGCCTTATCAAACATCATTGTTTGATCATTCATCACACTTACTATAGGCATTATCACTGGCATCTTCTTAGGAACAATTATCTTTGATTCATGATCACAACAGGAGCAAGGCTAAAACATTATGAAATGTGGGTGGGTTTAAAGCATGAACTATTAAAGTGTCAGGTGTCAAAGAGGGTGGATCCTCATCACTTAGATGAGCTCTAATACCGAAATTGCTTACTTCCAATGATAACACCATGAATTGAGCACTTTGATTTCTCGGTACATTCACAACTTCACATTTCTTTTCTTTAAGCACTTTGAGGTGGTTAACTTCTCCTACCTCTTAACCAATGCTTCTTGGGTATCTATCTATTTACCTTATTTTTGGATTTAATGTGAATCACAATACGTTAAACTTGTAGAATTAATTCAGATTGTAATATATGTCAATAAAAAATAAATATGAATATAACTGATTGAGATAGATCTAATAATGTAATTTTCTATTTATAGAAAGTACTAAGGAAATCAATATACTTCGCTTTACTACTTGACTGATTGACTATGAGTGTATTCTGACAGTGAAAACGTACTGGAAGTAGTTATGTGATTCATCTAGATCTAGAACTATGTCTATGTGCATGCAAGGTCGGTATTGTTAGGCCTGGACACATACATCGATGGTAGTGACTAACACTGATGTTATTGTCATAGGAAAATTTGTCTCTATGTCTGTATAATGTGATGCACCTTTCTGATATATCTCTATATCTGTGATCTGTGATGCTCAACTATATGCACAACTCCAGTTCTCAACTTATTTCTCCTTGGAACCCTTGGTCCGCTTGTGAAGGATGAAAACATATAAAAAAGTGAGGAATTAATATTACGCCGAGTTGACCCCAATCACCCCCATTGATGATTTATCATTGTCTATGTATCCAATACTCCAAAGAGGGATGTTAGGGTACGTGTAGTTCTTCCTCTTAGTGTGAATGGGCAATTGCACCTTTTCACTATATGAATGCATCTAGAAATTTGTCTTTAATCTTAACAATGTTGGCACTTGAAATTGATTGGTGTGTTTTAGATGTGGCTGATGCATGCTTCTAGTGATTGATTTGTAATTTGGGAAGAATAAAGTAGATTTGTTCAATGTGCAATAGTATGTTTGATAGGTACTTGAGAATGTCAAAATTTTAAATAAGAATGACCTTGATTTGTATTTATATGTGCTCAATTGGATAATCTCATGCACCACTGATACATTAGGTGAATGGGCCGACCTATGGGAGGGGTTTGATTTTTAAAAAATATCCATTGTTAGATGGATGATAATGTCAACATCATGACAATAACGCTAACGTTAATATCTTAGAGAAAAAATGCTAATGTAGCATTCTAGGAATGTCTGGGTAGGATATTTCACTGATTTAACACAAACGAAAATGTTCATGTAGGTGATTGAAAGCAACTTAGAATGAATTAAAATCATAAATGGCATGTAGGTGTGTAGTAATGACAAGTGAGAGATGTTTTGAGGTGTGCAAGTCATGTAGGATAAGTGTAGGTCAAGATTGACATTGTCAAGTGTCAAATACTAGATTTTAGTGTCTACAAATACCTTCCTTTTAATCTATTATTATAATGCAATGAAAATACTAGAGTAAAATGATAAATATGTACTTGAGTGTGTACAACACACTTTGTATTTGGGAGAAGGCTTCAAATGTGCAAGTTACTCCAAGAAAAACTTAAAATAAAAATGTAGTAGTCAATGCCCATAGAATTAAATTTGAAATTTGAATTAAATTTGAAATTTGAAACTTGAAAGAGCAAGGAAGGAGTACACTTGTATGTGAGTAAAGTTTGTTACCTTGTAACTTGTTGGAGATGATGTTTCCTTGTTGAAGCATTGGAGAATTGTGCTTGTTTGCTGAATCACAAGGAGAGCATGGTGAAATTAAGGGTGATCAATTCCCAATTTGAATTTTGACTAAGGCAAAGGTCATGGATTGGAAGACAAATGTCCAAAACCATATGTATCTAATCCATCACCGATCTTGTAACCCTATAATGATAACGTGGGAACCACATAATGGGTTCACTATGGGTAATGCCATGGCCATTGAGCATCGTTGAACCTCAACTTACATTACCTCAACATGCTAAATCAACTGATGTAGATAGATTATAGATTCAAGTTTGCTCCACATTTGAAAATACCACAAATGTGTAAATGTGCATGAACCAAAATCATGCCTAACTGAATTTGAATCAATGTATATGTGTGCATGAGCCGACATCATGCCTAATTGAATATATCTTTTAGAATGTAGTACATGTGTCTTGCATATGCCCCCAAAGGTATCTAAATCTATATCAATATAAAATCTATATCAATATGAAATTTGTCACTCATGGAGTGTAAAATAGAGTACATATGCCCCTAAAATCTAGCGAAAGACTACAAATAACTTTCCTAATCTGATATTTGAATCAAATATGCACTCTGTAATTTGTATACTCTACTCAAATCTACTCATGGAGGCTTTAGTATCTATGACAAAGCCCATTAATATGCCCCCATTTTGAGATGAGAGACAAATCATTTAAGTCACTCATCTCAAAATAGAAGTGAACTATATCATGTCATGTATAAAGATAACATCATGTAAATTCATGTCAACATGTGGATAGTATGTCATCATATCAATGTATATAGAATCAAGGCATGTATGTAACATATGGATTGGAAGTGCATGAAAATGGTATGTCAATATAAATGTATCTATCAAACACATAATAGTAGCTGTAATTGAATAAGACTACGTAGTAAGGAAGTGCATGATGTAAATAATGATATAACATATAAGAGGGGAGGTGCATGATATGGATCAAGACACTATAAATACTAAAATATGATTCATTTAGCATCTCACTCTTGTATACTTGATAAATACCTATTAGGGCTTTACCCTTTAATTTTAGACCTTCCTACTGCCAAAAGGATTGCATTCACCATCTCACTGTGCCTAATTGTTTATTTTATGGTCAAACCCTATCATTTCTAATGACTTAGATATCCTACATTGTACAAAAAATTTAAAACCTGATTTATATCATTCACTATCAATTTTTAATCCTTAGTAGCTTCCTAACCTGATGAACATTTGCATCCCACACAGGGACACTTGTATCCATATTCTTATCAAGTGTTTAGTCCTCAAAAGTCATCTAATTTGGAAGTCCTTCGAATCCCATGGGTCGGTCCATTTGTTTTATTTAATCCTATCATGATATTTCAAAAAGGTGTGGTATAAATACAAATCTAAGCCTACTCATTATTCATTTAACAAATACCAATCAAGCACCTATTCAAGCTCAATCAATCAATTGCACAACTGAGTTCTACTACCCTATTGTTCTCTATTTTCATATTAGTCATAAGAACAGTCATATTACAGGTTTGAAGCACTTAAAAAACAAATTATGAGCATTATTTGTCAAGCTATAAGTTAGATCATTACATGCCCTTGCATATAGTATATTTCACCGTAATGCACACACAAACCAACACTTAGAGGAGAACTACATATGTCTGAAGCCCTCCTTAGAGTATTAGATATGTAGGCAACACTCATTGATTTAGGGGTCATTAATATCAACTCGACACTGTGATCCCATTGACCCATTTTTGGTAAGGTACTACGACTTAAGGTGAAGAGTTAGGGTTTGATCCACATACAATCATCGATAGTTTGTGGGCATGAATAAAAAAGTCAGCATAAAGGTGATATAAAATTTAGAAGGTTTCATGTGATCATTTCATAATATAGTGAATATTCCATACATAATAGTTGCATCGATAGTCAGATAGAAGTATTGACGCAAGTGTCCACAGGTCAACACAAATGTTTAGGCCTCCATAAACAATATTTATAAAATCTGACAACCAGATCCTAATCTTGTCCCTACCTATTTCCACATATATACTTCTCATATTTATCTACGCATTTGTAGATAAACTAAGTATATCTCTTCTGTTAGAGTATGTATTTCATGCATTTTTCATATTTGTTATTGTATTAGCTAGCTATTTCATCTTTTAGTGAGTTTGTGCTATGTGATGATTTATCCCACATTGGCTAGTTAGGCTAGTTCTATGTTTCACCTTGCCTATTTATACAAGATCTTTTCTTTGTACTAGCATATCATATTTTTAAATAATATTTGCATTACGTGGTTTTGTAATTAATTGTTTGTAGCTTCATGTGTGATATTCTTGGAGTTATCACTTTTGAATTTTGGGTTGGAATGGTTGTTCACCATTCCTAACATGGTATCAGAGGTTTAAGGTGTATCTCCCATCCACATTACTATTTCTTCATAAATTTTCTTTGTCGTTGCTTCTTCCCTTATCATGTATTTAACTTGAGGAAAGAGACACCATTTTAAAGATTTTTTTGCTTTTGAAACTTGGAGTTCCATTTGAAAAGGCAGGAAGGTGGCATCGATTTGTTGAGAGAGGTGCCATTGCTCTATTGAGGAGTGTGGAGATCTTCTAAAGAGACCAAAGGTGTTGAAATTTTCCAAGGAGGAAGAAAGTTGAAGGGCATTAGATTTGTTGCTGTAAGAAGAGGAATTGCAAATCTACCAAGTTGGAGTTTTTTTTGTAGAGGCATCTTATTGGACAAGATCTGGTCTATGAGCATTGAGTGCAAGGTATTGCATTTTTTTGTGAGGCACCTTTTCATATCTGCCTGCCAGCGTTGGCATTGGAATACTTTCTTTAGCCAAGGTGTCTTAAGTAAATTCACTATTGTGTTGAAGTTGGCATCAAATCTAGTTTTTTGTGTTGTAATATGCAAATGTGGTGTTGAAATATGTAGTTCAAGACTTAGATCTGACATAGGCATCTCAATACTTTAGCTGGGCATCTCAGTACTTCAGTTAGGCATTTTTTCTTAATAAAGGCATCTTAATCTAATTTTTATGTTTTTTACATTATCTTTTGATCTAATCTAAAAGAAAGAGGTGCCATATGCATTGTTCTTTCTTCACTGTTATCATTTTTTTTCTAGACTAAAAGTTGAAAAGTTTTAGATCTACCTGCTTCAACTAGGCATCATTTTCCAAGACTGAGGTGTTGAAAGTTTGTAGAGCTAAGGAGGCATTGAAGCTCTCTTGCTAGGCCTTGGCCATTTCTGAGCTAGAAGATTTCCTTTTCTATTGCATTTTCACTTTTGTTGGGCATTGGAAGGCTTGAGAGTGGCATTAAGGAGAGAGAAATTATTTTTTTACAACTTTGGTGCTTATACGAGCAAAAATATCTGAGTTTGCATATTTTCAGAAGCATATGGATCTAAAGACAACCTGCATTTTTCTCTCACAAAAACCTCTTTATTCATTTTTTGCTTTTTATACGCTAAATTCTTGCCTCAAGAGGAAGTACAGTTTGCTTGCACAAGCATAGTGGTAACCAAAAGATTATTTTTTTACGTTGGTTGGTGTTTCAAAGTTCATGGTTCAATTCTAATTCCAAAAAGTGGTTGGACGACTATATTTTTTTTTGATTTGCTCACAAAAATCAGTTTGTAGTATTTTTTTAATATTTTGACCTATTTTATGAGAAATCCTAACACCACTAAATTTTGAATTGTAACTTAGATTTGTCTTCTATTTTTTTTTATAAAAATGCATGTTTTTGATTCTCTATTAATTAATGCCATTAGTTTATAAAAAATCACTATTTTTTTAAAGTGTCAAATTGGGGGGGGGGGGTCCTGTAATATAATCTTTTGGGGGGTTATTTTGGTGCCAATTTTGTGTACCATTTTACATTCTTTTTGCTCTTTGACGATTTGTTAGCATGGCTTCTACTTTTGGTGTTGACCATTGTGAGCCTTTGACTACATATAATTATCATACATGGAGACCTAAAATGAAAACACTCATAAAGCACAAAAGATTATGGTCCCTAATGAATAAATCTCAACCACAATTTATATGTGAATTTGAAAAATTTTAGTACCAATGTAAGTTTGAAGAATGTATGGGCTTGATTAAGGGTTATGTGAGTGATAATCTTTTGTTTCATTTTGATGGGTGTGATTCTCCATTCAAAATGTGGACTAAGTTAAAGGGTTTGTTTGGAAAAGTAGATCACTTGAGAGCCATGAAACTTCAAGTGAAGCTTACTTCATTAAATTCGGATGACTTTGCCTCCATTGTAGACTACCTCACCAAATTTAAGTATTTGTTGACATAGTTGAAGGGAGTGGATGAGATAAAAAGGATGAAGAGTGTATATACTTGATCTTGTCTAAGTTGAGTGGCCCATTCCAAATCTTTGATTTTATATTTTTTTATAGTATGGATACCTTAGGTGTTGCATTCAAAATGTCATATCTAGAGTTATTTTGTGAGAGACTTAATAAGGAAGAATCCAAATTATCTCACCTTGAGTCTTCCACCTCTCAAAAAACATTAATAGCCTCACATCCAAAAAATAAAGATAAAAATAAGGGTAAGATAAGAACACTCTTCCATCTCAAAATGCACCTAAGACCAACACTAATTTATCTAAACCCAAACCATCTTATAAATTCAAGAATAAGTCTAACTTATCTTGCTCCTATTGTGGGGGGACTGGTCATGAAGAGTCTAGGTGTTTAAAGAAAATGTAAGCCTTAAAGGATGTTGTTAGGAAACATAATATTTATATCTCCACTCCTCCATCTCATGAGCATGGGAAGCACTTAATATTGTCGAAAGATCACAATTACTTATTTTTGATAGTTGGGTTCTAGATTATAGTGCTTCACACCATATGACTTCTACCAAGGAGTTTTTTGTATCTCTTGGTCTGAGTTCCACTTTCAACATTGAGGTTGGAGAATCTTCCTACATTTATGTTAAAGGGAGGGGTGACATACATCTAGATGGTGTCCATATCAATGATGTATTATATGTTCCAAACATCATCACCAATCCACTTTTAGTTTATCAAATTTAACATTTTGGATAGGGTAAGACAATGACTTTCACACCATAAAGTGCTAAAATTTAAGTTTTGTTAGATCCACACACACTTATTGCACAAGGTGTTGTTGATCATAATTCTCAACTTCACTATTTTGAGGGTTTTGATGATACTCCTCCCTTAGGGATGTGTTTAGTTTCTCATGTAGCTTTTGAGAGTCGACTTTGACATGAGATATTTTGAAACCTAAACTACAAATATTTGAAGGAGTTGAACACTCACAAATGGTAGAGGACCTTCCTATAATTTCTTGTCTTGATGGAGTTTGCCTCAGTTGTGTATTAGGGAAACAACACTAGGATCCATTTCCTAAGGCCATGTCCATGAGAGCTTCTTCATCACTTGAGCTTGTGCATAGTGATTTGATGGTCTTTTCTACTCCTTTCAATGGAACTAAGTATGCACTTACTTTTATCAATAATTTATTGAGGTGTATTGGGTTTATTTCCTCAAGTACAAGAGTGATGTCTTTGCTCACTTCAAAGTCTTTAAGGATTTGATCAAGAAATAATTTGAGTTGCATCGAGAAGTTTCATGCAAATAATAGGGGGGAGTACTTCAGTCTAGAGTTCTCTAATTTTTTGGTAGTTCATGGTATTGTTCACTAGTATTCTTTACACATACTCCATCGCATAATGGAAGAACCAAAATCTAAAGAAGATGTCTAAATGCATGATGCATTAATGGAATTTACCTCCTATATATTGAGTAGAGGTAGTTAATTATGAAAACTACATTCATAACCATACACCACATTGAGCATATGACTCTAGAGGAGGCTTGGTCTGAAACCAAGCATAATGTCTCATTTTTTTGAGACTTTGGGCACCTTGTTTGGGCGTTTGTACCAAATAAAAAAAGGAGAGCATTGGATAAGAAGAGCAAACCTTTGATTTTTGTAGGGTATTAAGAGGGCATGAGATCTTATCATCTTTTAGATCCTGATACTCATGATGTTCATTTTCAAACTCATGTACAATTTGATGAGAATTTCAAATATCATGACTCTTCATCTTTTTCCATGCCATCTTCTTTTGATTATTCACCTCCTCTTGAAAATTCACTCTTTGAGGAGCTGATTCAGGGTATTCCTGAGGAGGTTATAAAGGATGAGAATCCTATTCATACTGATGTTGCCATTATGCCTAGGTGGGCTCATACTATAGTTTCTGAGGCAACACCATTCATATAGGATATTATACCTACTCAACATCGTCATGCACATTCTATGAGTATTGAATTTTTGTGTTAGGCATTTTCTGGAGATCCACAATCTTTTTCACAGGCTCATGGGATACATGAGTGGGATGATGTGATGACAGATGAGTATTCTTCATTGATGAAGAATCACACTTGGGATTTGGTCACTCTTCTTAAGGTAAGAAAGTTGGTAGGTGCAAATGGATTTATCTAACCAAGTATGTAGCTGATGGGTCTATTGATTAGTATAAAGCATGTCTTGTTGCAAAAGGATTTTTGCAAGTCAAAGATATTGACTACTCTGAGATTTTTGTGCTCATTACTAAGATAGATTTTGTTCACCTTGTACTTTCTCTTACTACATCATATGGTTGTCCACTATATCAAATGGATGTTAATAGTGATTTCTTGCATAGAGACTTGCATGAGAAAATATATATGGAGCAACCTGCTAGGTTTGTTCATGATTCTTGTTTTGTTTGTCGACTTAGGAGGTGTCTTTACGGTCTCAAATAGCCCCCTCAAGTTTGGTATGAGAAGATGGATTCATTTATTCTCTCCACTGGCTTTGGTCACTGCCACTTTGATCCCATAGTATGTATTTAACATATTGGGAAGGACATTGTTATTATGGTCTTGTATGTTGATGATCTGATTCTCATAGGTAGCTCCTCATCTCAGATTTAGACTATTCAGTAGACACTTTTAACATAGTTTAACGTGAAAATTTTTGGCCTTCTACATTTATTCCTTGGTTTACAAATTTCACAGTCAGATGCAGAGATTTATTTGAGTCATTAGAAGTATACCCTTGATCTTCTTTAGCATTTTGGCATGGCTAATTGTAATCTAAGTCCTCATTTTCAGTCTAGAGTTATCTCACTACCTCTTGTACTACTCCACTTTGTGATCCTACATTGTATAAGTAGATGGTTGGAAGTCTTATGTATTTGAACCATACTTGCCCCAACATTTCATTTAAAGTTGGGATTATATCTAGGTTTGCACATGACCCTCATGGTAGTCATTGGTAGGCTGCCAAGAGAATTTTATGATATCTACAAGGCACTACTCATTTTGGATTACACTACATCAAAAGTTCTACTTAGTTGGATGGATACGTTGATTCAGATTGGGTAGGTTTTCTTGATGATAGGTATTTCACTTTTGGCTACATATTTTATCTTGGTTATTCACTTATTGCTTGGTTGTGTAAGAAGAAACATGTTATTTCACTATCATTTACAAAGGCTGAGTACACGACAACAATTATAATGAGTCAATAGATTTTTTAGCTTCATCAGTTATTGACAGAGTTTGGCTTCACTTAGGATTCACCCACTATACTTTAGTGTGACACCTATAGTGCAATTCATATATCTCACAACCCAATTGAGCATCAATAGACCAAGCTTATTAAGATACATATGCACTTCATTCATCAACACATTCAGGATGATGTTCTTAGCTTGGAGTACATTCTGACTTAGCAACAGGTTGCAAACATCTTTATGAAGCTTTTTGCATCATCTCATTTCCTTGAGTTGTATGGCATGCTTGGGGTTTACAAAGTTATATTTTGGGGGTGTTCATGAGGAAATATTCTTTCCTCATTTCATGAATACATATTGTACATGAGTACCTTATCAGGCCTAGTTATTAGGACTCATACTATGGATATGCCACTATTTCTTTTTTGGCTTTTGTTAGCTTCTAACTTCACTTGAGGGGAGGGGTGTTAGAGTATGTATTTCATGTATTTATCACATTTTATTGTGTATTAGATATCTATTTTATCTTTTAGTGAGTTTGTCCTATGTGAGGATTTATCCCAAACTGGCCAGTTAGGCTAGTTGTATGTTTCACCTTGCCTATTTTTAAATTTCTCAATTTCATTGAGATACACAAAAGAGATCATAGTTTGAATATACCTATATCACGTTGTTAAAAAGAATATTTTATTAAATTTCCTACAACTCATCATATTCTTCACATAGAACTTGCTTGCTCTGATACTAGATAATAGATCTGGCTTAGATTCACTGAAAATCAATGCAGACTTAAAGATCTGAACATTAGATGAAATTTGAATGCAATAATATATTATTATGTTCTCTTTATATTAATTCTATTTATTCATATCAAAAACATATGAGAGTTAAAAATATATATAGGAAAAATATTTCCTATATTTGGGGAGAGTAAATCTCCTCCGAAATCTCACATCTAGACCAACTCCCAACAACTCACTAAATATGAATTTATTGTTATTAATAATATATGACACACTACAAAATCTAATAAACATATTATTGTTTACCAAACAATAATTATGTTATATTAATAATGTGAACACAATATAGCTCAACACAACCTAGGTATAGTCCTAGATTAAGTGGTGTTCTTGTTGAATATCTTGAGCTACCCATTGGGCCACCTAAAAAGTCTCAAGTTAATACCATGTCAAATTTTGCTAATAATGAGTGTCAATAATGACAATGAGACACATACTAAAAAAATTCTCATAGAATATGAATCTAATCATGAGGATAAGGAAACATACAAACATAATGAAAATGACTAAGCTGACCAAGAACAAGTTAAATTTATTGCACTATTTTGAGAATGCATTCATGGAATATTGAAGATCTACACAAGATCCATAATACCATATTATAAGCTAAAAAAACAAAAAGCATAAATGAACTATCCCCCCCTTGAGCACATCAATGATCCCTACATCTAGTGGGGCACAAATTATATCTTCAAACCATTATGCCCCCATGGCCAGATTTCTCTTGCTACATCCTCCACAGGAACACTTAAATACTTTAACTCAATTACCAATTTCAATTCCTACACCAACATGGTGTTCTCATCCCCTTTGGTGGCTTCTCGAATATAAAATATAAATCCCAATGGGTCTACAACATAAAATCTTCTTCAAGTTATAAGAAATTTGGAAGCTAAGGTTACCAAAATTGAACAAAATTCTTTGAAAACAACTCATATTATTGACTCACAATATGAATTACATGATACTCTTTCACTTGAGATATCTTTACACCATTTTCCAATTGGTTTTGTTGCACCCAAGTTTATATTTTATGATGACAAGGGTGATCTTAAATAACATCTTTGATCTTTCTATTCAACATGCCTTGATTATGCTTCAAATGATAAAATTTTGACCAAATTATTTCCAAGGAGCCTAAATAACTATGTTTTAAAATGGTTCTATGACTTACCAATCCAATTAGTGAAAGCATTTAAACTCCAAGTAGATCAATTTCCAGTACATTTCTCTATCAACATCCCTAAAAAATATCATGCACAAATTTTTAAGATCAAAGAAGGAACCAATGAACCTATCAATGAAAATATGTTTTGAGTTATAGAAAAATGTTGGCCAAAATGACAAATCCAACAATAAATAAAGAGCTTTAATACATCTTTAAGGAAAAATTTATATCTCAATTACATGAGTCCATTATTTTCAAGAAATTCAAATATTTTGATGACTTATGCCATATTGTTCAAGATTGTGAAATGAAACTTATTTCTTTGAATAGGCTTAAATATGTATCAAACACACCAACTACATTTGCTATTGAGTTTTATATCAAACTAAACTACAAGGTTGAACCTATAGAACCTAAAATAGAAACAACCACAATGGTTAACATAGTGTCATAGTAATCTAATTAGCTCATCTTATCTAATGTACCTAAGAGATAATTTACACAATTACCTGAGTCTTAAGCTTTGATATTTAAGAATCTTATGGGATGTCTAATATTATCTATCCACCCTCCTAAAGAGGTTGGTAAGATTTGACCTCTACCAAAAGGATATGATGCAAATACTTATTATGACTATCATCTAGGCATGAAACATTCTACACTTAGATGTTACACATTGAAACAAAAGCTATATGATCTCATTGATAAAGAGCGAATTACATTTGATGATCCTCAAAAGGATTAAGGGTCACAACTTGCTGACCATCAAAACCAAACGGTATTTAGTGATACATTACAAGAGCATTCTAAGAAAACTCCACAAGTGAAAATGGCATATACTGCATATCCTCCACCATATAATGGGCACCCATAGATGAAACTATTGGCACACTTCAACGCATAATACCTCCTGTAGTTCAGAGGTCTTCTATCACAATTTCCATGATTCCATATGAAAATCCACTTGAACAAGAGAATTTTATTCCCAGACAACTAATTATACAATCTACTAAGGTTAATCATCCACGAAAGGATAAACAATAGTCAATCCCATTTCCTAGGCGACCCATACTTAAGAGACAATTACCCTAAAGATACACAATGGATTCCACATAATCTTCATCTATACCTACATGGTATTCCTAGTTTCTAAGAGAAAATAAACATGTTATAATTATAATTACAACAAAGAAACCACATAATTTTAAAAAATGGGTTCCATGAACCTGTACTCCTCTTATTATCTCTTCACAACCATAAATTCCCATGAGACAAATAAAATACCATAGATTATGTAGTTTTGAATACAACACGTATACATCCTCCTTGGTAATATCACTAGTTTGATGTGTCATATTATAAATTTGTAGCTACCTATGATCATCCCTTAGATGGGATCATATGTTATACCTTTTTTCTTTTCAAATATTCTAAAAATTCAAAATTCAAGAAAATATAAGAACATTCAAATAAATTAAAAATACAAAAATATTCAACATACACATGTTTACTAGCTCATTGTCATCTATGTTGTTTAATTTATGTTAGTAGATAACATATAATTTTTATACACATATATGTGTCATGCATACTTGAGTGTGATACAAGCATACACCAGACCCACAGTACTTACACATACAAATGTTGGACCTTTCCTCTTCCCATGTGGTACTATGCTGGGGTTATTTGCTTCCTTGATAAGATCGACACAAGTTATATTATTTTATGATCACCTTTACATGATCATGTTGAGCTTATATACTAACACTTATACATGCCTATACTCATGTTTAATTCTGTCATAATATACTTGATATGCTATGTTACATGACATTTTTTGCTAACACATACATGCAGGGACTAGTATGATATGTGTTTAACTCTAAATTGAGATATTTCAATATAGTATAGGGTTAAAAATATATAAATGAATAAGCACATGGGTGATAAATAGATCTATATCAAGCCAATTAATTACAAACTTATATAAATAATATTTTAAATTTAAATGCTAAGATATATTAAAAATAAAAAGTACAACTATTGATCGATATTGTAACAAATTAAAAATAAAGTAATCAATTGATTTATTGTGCACATATAGATTTGGGGTGAAACAAGTTTAAAGTGGTCTAGATCTGGATTTTAGATCAATCATTAAATTATAGAAATTTTTACTTTGTGGCCTCAGATGCTTATGTCAGATCTAGATAGTTGTATTGATGTTGGTGTCTAGCTTGGACATAGGTGTCTAGCATAGAATATTTACTGGATATAGATGTGACCACCTAAAAACTTATGAGTTTTATATCACCTTTGTTTTGGTGTATTCAAATATTATGTATAGGCTATCTCTCTTTGTCAAATGATCAAACCCTAGCTTCTTCACCCTTAAGTGATTATGGGAAAAATGGGTTAGTGGACTCACAATATTGAGCTGCACCAAAGATCCCTATGTCACTAAGCACTAATTATATAGTCAATAATTTGAATATGGCCTTAGAATTATGTATTTATCCCTTACATGTTGGCTTAATTATTCATAAGAATACAACGTGAGATAAACAAGTACATAGAGTGACTTATATTATAACATGACAAATATAGATCATGGAATGATACTTCATAACTTTAGATTTGTAGATGGGATTTCCCTATGATTGATATTGAAATAAGAAAGAATAAGTAAGCTTTACTCACTTGAGTGCTTGATTGCATACCTTTTATAAGTTTCCTTGTGAATTACTAGGTCTATGCTAGGTGAGGAATGAATGAGGATTGATCTCGTATATATACCAATCCCATTTGGAAATATATCATATTAAAACACTTAAGCCAACCATAAGGATAGATTAAAATTTAAAATTTGATGACTTTAGGTCACTGGACACTTGGTTTGGCATAATACATTTGCATCAACATAAGCATCTAGCTAGGATGTAAATGTTTGGGAAGCTAAAAAATAGGTACAGGTCCAAAAATTATAGAGGATGATAATAAGTAGGTTTATAGAATTTTGAGCAACATAGAAGGCCTAGTCATTAGAATAACATATGGTCAAACTAAGAGATAAGCAATAGACACAATAAATAAAAGATGCAAGTCTTTAGGAAATAAGAAGGTTTAGGAATTGAAGGGTACAACCATGATAAGTACTTACTAAGTATACAAGACTGAGATGCTATATAATTTATATTTATTATCTACATTTCCCTCCCTTATCTAGCAATTAAATTGTTAGTTTAAAGGAAAAAAAAACATACTTGGGTGTGTATAACACACTACATGTTTGCATGAGTCCCACTTGAGTGCTTTTATAGTGACAACCTAAAACCAAGAGCATGTTATGATATACAATTAGTGCATATAATTTAGAATTGTAAGAATATGAAATGCTTGAAAGTAAAGAGATCAAGGTTAGGAGTACACTTGTGTATCGATGTAACCATCTTGCCTTTCAAAAATTTTATTTGAAGAGATACTTCAATATGAAGTATTGGAACTGAGATTAAGACAAATTAAAAACCTACAAGTGAATATATATAAATATTAGAGGACAACTTGCCCCCAACCTTGGAGAAAAGGTTTCCACCCAAAAATTGAGATTAGCTCAACCATGCAATGTAACCATACTTATAACTTGGTGAACATGAGTGATACAAGTCAAATCATAATAAATATGGTGAGGGTGGTTGATTTAATCACTCCATATTATTGAGTGATGTAATCGCCTCAACCTTGCCAAAATGAACCAACTAATACATTATATTAGATCAATAATAGTCCATAAAAGTCCATCCTAGTGTATGTTTAAGTCCATAGAAGTATTTGAAATCTAAAAACTGATTTGATTTTGCAATTTAAGATTTTATTTTGCATGGTATATGCACCTCATATATGTCTCAAGCTGAAACCTAGGTATAACAATGGTACCAATGTATAAAATGATTCCAAAAATGTGTATCTAAATCATATTACCGTGTAATTTGGCCAATTTTAAAATTTAAAAATGTGAAAGGCATGTTCCCATGACATACTCCATTAAAATATGAAACCGAGAACTAGTATAAGCATGGAGAACATATTTCCATAAAATACCTCATTGTAATATGAAAATATTGAGTACTAGATAATGTGGAAGTCATGCCTTTTTGCATGCCCCCACTAAAATATGAAACCATGAAGGTGTGAAATACAGGAATATATGGCATGTACCCACTGATATGCTTCAATTTTGAGGTTAGGGGAAGTAGAAACTTTCAGTTACCTTACCTCAAATGGATGAAATAACTATATAATATGTGTAAGGATAATGTAGCATATATGAATAACATGTATAGGTAGATATAATAATGAGGTACATAATATGTGATCATATCAATCCTAAGGTGCATTATGCAAATGATGAAAACATCTAGATAGTAATAATATAAGCTCAACAATCGATCAAGCATATACATAAGATAATTCAAAAATAAATAAAAAAACAATGGTCCAAGGAGACCTAGAATAAGAGGCACATTCCAATGTTGCACAATTGAATAGACATGACTTAGTAAAATGTCCACAAGGAAAGCAATGCCATATTCAAATGCCCATATACAATAAACTATGACATATGAAAATGTCAAAATAGGTAAACATAGGCACGAGGGACATAATCAACTTAGCATATTCAAATGATTGAACAAGTAATACAATGCATGATAATAACAAGCAAGGAACACACTCAAATAAGTGCAACAATGAAAGCATGAAATCGTAAGCAACCAACAAAACATATCATACTAGTCCCTAGATATATGAGTTAGAAAAAATTCTAAGTACATAGCATACCAAGTACATTATGAAATGTATAAGCATGGATAAAGGCATTTATAAGTATATAGCTCAAACATGATAATGGAAAATGATCATATAATGATATAATTTGGGTGTATCATGATAAAATAAGTAGATGCCTCCAATGTCCATATGGCATGAGTAGAGGGAAGGCATAACATCTGAAAGTGCATAGAACATCTGCTGGTTATGTCTGTATCACACTCAAAAGATGCGTGAAACATGTGTATATAGAAATA
The DNA here is from genome assembly GCA_037957365.1 of Torreya grandis. Lineage (NCBI taxonomy): Eukaryota > Viridiplantae > Streptophyta > Pinopsida > Cupressales > Taxaceae > Torreya > Torreya grandis. The sequence continues at coordinate 1,029,580 of JARHVA010004310.1, forward strand.
GGTGATATGCTATCTATCAACATGGAAATAACAACATAGATGCCATGGAACTAATAGAATATGTAAATACTAAAATTTTAATTTTTTATGGTACTTTTAAGAATATTGAAAGTATCTTAAGCAAGATATTTATGCAAGTGCATAATGTTCATTGGGTTTTTAAGAAGTTGTCCTAAAGTGTAGCTAGGTGATACACACCTTTTCCTAATTTTTCTATAATTGTAAATAGTCCCAATCAATTCAGTTTTTGAACTTTCCTTTCTTGTCTTTCTCTACATTGGTGTTTTTTGATTTTATTTGAGTACTAGGTCACCCATAATAAATTCACATGACTGAACTTTTTTATTATATACTCACTAACAGGATCTTGATAAGATTTTAAGTGTAAATCATGTGTGCATTTTTACTCAACTTCTCTAATTGATGTAATACATTTTCATGGTATTCATTATCTCTTATAATATATTTGAGAGAAATACATAAAGAAGGTATTTCAATCTCAATCAGTAAAACTATCTATGTACCATAAACCAAAGAATAAGGTGTAGCCTGAGTAGGTGTGTGAAACCTAGTGTAGTATGCCCATAAGACATACACCATCTATTGATAGCAATCTACATTATACCATTCAAATATTTTTTCAAGTATTTTGACAATAGTTTTATTTGTTACCTCTACCTGTTCATTACCATGTGGGTAGTGTTATATCCCAAATTTGTACCTTTGGAAGATTGTTCAAGCCTTCCAAATTTGGGGTAACATGGAGACAATCCTAAGCTATGGGTGACCTTTATGGATTTAATCTCTAGGTTATAGGGATAGCTACCCTTGATGTCTCTTGAAGTGCTCAATAGGTCTACATATAGGCTTCTTGGTTAGCAAAATGATGCATTTCTCACCTTCTTGGCCAACTTGATGACTTGGCTGGATCATATATCATTTTGAGAGACCTAAAAAAGTGTGTTGGTGATAATATGACCTCTGATCATTCCTGAAAAGCCTTGATACCTAGTTTAGAGACTAATTCATACATTGCACCCTCACACACGAGCCTACAACCAAGCTTCTTAGGCCAATTATATAGACTTGTACCTTCACATGTGCCAAAAATTATTTAAGAATATGATCATGAGACTTGAGAAGGTAACCAAATTAATTAAAATGTTAAATCAATCTATTTTAAGGCATTTTAAGGTCTTTCTCTCCCATCAAGTCACTATAAGGGGTTTAAGAGGGTTTAAGGCGTGTCAAGTTCTTAAAGGTTGTTCATGTAGAACATAGCCTCTTTACCTAAAATAATTCCATATGATAGAAGTGTAAATAACCCTAAAACATATAACAACTTATTTTTACACCATGTATCTTGTCAAGGAATATGTAAGCAAAATTTGGCATCTCTCTGGTTGGCAGACTGTGTTTAGTGAGGTCTAGAAGAGACGTTTAGGTTTGATCAACTATCCCAGAGTTTGGTTTTAGTTCCAAACACCCTAGGGGGTCTATAAAATCCAATTTTAACTATAATGTTAGTACTCTTCCCATATTTCTTCTCCAGACCCTCTGCACACACCATTAGTTCACATTAGGGTTCTCTAGCAAAATAATATAAAAGACCCTAGTGACTGTATTTTAGACATTTATTCTCTGTTGTAGGGTTAAAAACTTAATATAATGCTTAAATAAAATATTATATACCTTATTAGGTCTTTTAGGTTCTTATCTCATCTTTAATAGACCCTTATCTTCATAGTTTTACACACACAGACTTGTGTGTTTGTGAATGCTCAATCAGGGCTGCTAAGCCTAAAAGAAAGACCATGTAGATATAAAAGTTTTATAATGTATTATTTTGAATAAGGAAATAGTAAAATAAATCTACTGATATCCATTATGTTTTCACATGCTCTCCATATGCCTATCTCTTTTTTCTCCCTAGAAATAAGCCTGATTGTGTGGTTATGGACTGAGTGACTACGAGTTTGAAATGAGTTGTATCTTGAATGAACTTGAATAAACTTGAATAAACTTGAAATGGAAATATTATGATGTTTTTAAGACCCTCTTAGTATTTAGTTCTTCCCTACACTTTTTCCATTCACCTAAACTCCCACTCCACCACAAAACCTTGCATCATCTTATAAAGTTTGAAAGCCAACTTGATTACTCAAGCAAACATGTAGGTATGTATTGGGTTTCTTGAATACTCTTAGAATGGGAACTCTTTCAATAAAATATCTTATAATTTGGATATCCTTGAAAACCATATAAATTTCCTTCAATAGGTATACAAATCCTTCATGTCTACACTTATTCACAAGACACCAGATTTATTGAGAAGTGTACACACATGCCTGAGTGTGTAAGTTTTAGGCCTAACAGGTCTAATCAGACCTCTTAAACTTTGAATACTGATTGCTTTCAATATGAACATCATATGAGGGTTATTATAGGTATTGGAAGGATATGAGGACATTATATCCACTCTTCACACCTTCATGACTTCTCATACCATCATCATCCTAAGAGGCCTATAAGTGGCAGTGACTCTATGACTGTAGGTGCTCATTGGAGGGTCTTGTATGAATTTTATAGTTTATAATATTTTATAAAAATCATTTAGATACTTAAATTATCCTCATAACATGTTGAGAGTTCATTGTATTCCTTTGATCCTCTGGAACTTGTTAGCATCTTACATCTTCTCAAGCATACATGTTCTACCTACATTATGCCTATATGTTTGTTTAGGTTTATTTGAGCATTAGGTATTGAAACATACTTCCTAAAATGGTATTTTAACTCATACAAATGTATAGACACTACACTAGGTTCCTAATTTAGGTCTTTAAAATTAAACTTGTAGTGCACATTTAATACATTTCTCCTAAAATGTAGACCTACATGTCTGCATTTTCATGTCTTAAGCCCTATATGATGACTTATTTGATCTCTTCAAACCTAAAAATATTATTTAATTTCCTAATTAAATTTATTAATGAGGTCAAGACCCTCATACACATTTGACAATGTAATATTAAATCTTTTCAACTCACTTTATGCAGGCAGACCCATAACATAGTCCTCGGGCTAGAAACTTGAATGCCACTTGGAGAGGCTAGTATGGAATGGCCATATGGTTGGAGGACTAAATTAATGAAGTGTAAAATATTATGAGACACATTATACAATCACCTGAATGTATTGGACATGTGGAAAACCTCAAAACACAAAGAAACCATGATTCTCAACCTGTAGACTGTGCAAATGAAGAGTTCTCTTATAAACTTGAGCCCACACATGCCAAATGGGACTTGGATAAAAATTTAATATGATTTCATAGACACTATAAATCCTATATAATTTATCATATGCATCTAACCCATCTGTAACAATCATTTCAAAGAGAAAAATAAGCATGTGGGGTTTGTAAGTAGTTTTAGACCATCCTGGAGTCTTAGAAATTATTCATAATGGAGGGGACACCAATATAACCACTATGTACATGTATTTTAATTTCATTAGGACCCAATTCTATGGAAAAAATATCAGACCATGACTCTCTCTCCTTTGTCTGTATTGAGCATGTGAAGTTGACCTTTATTAGCTTGCCAAAGGAGTGATGGAGAAAATGAAGCAATTTTTGGACTCTCTAGACAAGAACATATGATAAAAACATGGATTTGACATGTATAAGCTTAAGATACACCTATTTAACATTTTTAGTTGGAAGTGAGTCTTCTGAGTTCATACAAGTGCTTATAACTACCCTTTTTAGAGGTTAAACCTATAAAACTGACATCATCTGACATTATTGACATGTGTGGTAGTTATATAACCCATAAAATAACTTTTTAAAGTGTATTTTATGTATCATTCACTTTGGTTATCTTTGGCATACATTGTTGTTAGTTAGAAACACCTTCCTTTGCATAAAACTTACCTCAAAGTTTGCAAATAAACCTTAATTTCTCCAAATGTGTGTGACATGTTTATCCAAGGTGATTAAGGGAGAAATATGACTTCTAGAGACCCTTAATAACTTATGGCACATTTTGACTAAGTTTCATTACCCCATGGAATGAATATATTAATACACGACTAAAACAAGCCATTACCTTAATTTTATCAAATTAACTTTAAAATTTGCTAACAAGACTTTAGAAAGGATATTAGAAGACTTTACAAGGTAAAAAATGGATAGAAACAAGGTCATTTGGACATGAATAACAAGTTTTAAACTATAGGGGTGACATTTTGATTTGGGAGGTCAAAATTGGTTAACATGTAAGAAGGTGTAGAAAAGTTATGCTTGATTTTGTATTTGCTGCAAAAACATTTCACCATTTTATTTTTGAATGGGGATCCATTATCAATAATAATAGCTAAAGGTATGCAAAAATAGAAAAAATTATTGGTCATTAAAAACCTGCATATGTCATCCCCTATTGATAATTCAAGTGGAATTGATTCACTCAATTTGTAAAGTATTTTATAGTTATGATTATGAACTTGTGTCCTACGAACACGTGATTTATATTTCCAATCAAATCAAAGCTCCACAAGGAAAAAGGCCATGGTGAGACAATTATATGTAACTTGTGAGATGGTGCATGATCTAAATTGGTATATTTTTGACATTTTAAACATACTTTTACATGTTTAATACATTCTTGTTCCATGGTAGGCCAATAATAACTTTGGCATACAAGTTTTTGGGACATGGCCTTGCCATTGAAGTGCCCAACACACTCACTATCGTACATATCTAAGAGTGTAGTTTGAGCTTCATATTTATTTAAACATCAAAGTAATTTTCCATTGAAACCTCATTTAAATAAATCATTTCCAATAATGACATAATGAAGTGATTTTCATTGTAATTTGTGTTTATCATTCAATGTAAATTGATCTAGTATGTAAGCCCAATATAAGAAATTATAGATATCACTGTACCATTATGTATTTATAAAGTATGAGTAACAGTGAGAACTGCTAAGGTATCCATATTATCTAAAAAAATAGAAAGAATCTGTAACTACCGTAAAGTAAATTTTATTTGATCATCACTGATATCAAAAGATATTAAGGATGTTGCACTAGCCATTGTGTCTACATGGTAGTTATCTTTATGTGGAATAAGATCAATAGAGAATGCATAAAATATATGTTTTAGTTTATAAACCATTTATTTATATGGAAGTAAATGATCTTATTTTGTTTGGTAATGATTCGTAACTTGATTAAAAATCAATTGAGAGCCACCAAAAACTTGGATGTTCTTGATATGAAGCTTTTTCACTATTGATAATCTAACTATCAAGGCCTCATATTTTGATATATTATTGTTACATGAAAAGGATAATTTTTAAGAGAATGATATTTATTCATGCTTAGGGGTGAATAAATATAATACCTACACCTACACCTAGTCGATATCTGGATCCATCAAAAAACATTATCTATAGATTTTGAGATATTGTTTTAACCTTTTAGGACTTAGTGAATGCAAAACCTATGTTTGATTAAAAGGTTGAGTGGACTAAATTAGGGGCATAATATGTAATAAATATAGCCACTAATTTTCTACAAAATTGATTAATTTTGACTTTTTTTAAAATAGTAATAAATAATGTAAATAAAGACTTAGCTAGAAAATACCTGATATAGATGATCTGAGTGTTGGAAACCAAGATGGAAGTTGGTTTGAGTGTCACAAACTAGATACTTATGTTAGAACCATTCCTAGATAGTAGTGCCACAATTGGATAACAATGCCACTATGGTTAAAGTGGCAGTAGTGTCTATTATGCCTATTTTTCACATCACCTTCAATTTTTTGAAAAACTAATACTTTTCTACCATAGAGATTACTCAGTCATAAAGTTTAAAATTGTATCGGGGACCTAGTCAATTAGTAATATATTTAGATACATATTTTTAAAATCATAAGTTGATGATGATTGGTTTATGATTTCATATTTATATTTTGAGTGGTTTTGAAAAGTATAATGGATGAATGAATAAAATATGCATATGTATTTATCACTAATGAGTATTTGTGATTAGTCATTTTATTTTTTAGTTGATTCATGATCATATTATAATACATCACTTTTAGTTTTAAGTAGAAGCACTTTATATGGTCATCAAAGTGGAAACATTATATGAATGTCATGATGAATTCAAATATATACATTTAACTTTAACTGAGTGTGGATTTATCATAACAATTTTTAGATTAGTTTTCAGTTTTGATAGCTTGAGCAGTTTGTGATAATCAATTTCATATTTTCATGGCAATACTCAACTTGGTTTGAATTTGATGGAAATATTTACTGACTGGTAATAATGGTTTTCCTATTAGTTCATTCTCAATTGTAAATATACAAATGGATTAATCATGATTGTTATAGTTTGAAAAAGAAATGTATCTTATGGTTTATCAAATCAAATACATCATTTGATTTATTATGAAATTTATTTTTGAAAGTTGATTATGATCATCATATGAGTTCATTACTTTTATTAAAGGATCTCATTTAGGCAAAATTCAATTGTAATAGAGTTAATATTTTGAAAATATCGACATGATCAAGGTTGGTTTGATATTTGAAAAAATTAATTCTTAAGGATGTTAAACATCCTAAGAGGTTCTAAGTTTCTAACAATTCATTATGCTAAGGTCCTATCTTAAAATATTCTAAGTTCTAAATAATTGACTAATGGTCATTTGAGTCTTATTGTTTCAAAGGTTGGCAACCTAAGTATATGTTTTGAAACATTATTTTTGAAGGACATAAGGTTCATGATAATTATGAGGGCATGTTAAATGGTTTTGTTTCAAGGCATGTAAGTTTTGTTATAAAGGTTAATTGCATTAACATAGGCTATATTCATTTTCAAGGCACATAGGTTCTATGTGATTGGCAAGTTGATCATTAAGATGAGTTGGCAGTTTATTTTGGCACGCTGAGCTGGCAAAATGATTTAATGCAAATGGCATATTCAATGATTCTTCAAGATTATGGTAAGATTTTGATAGTTTAAGAGAATCAATACAAGGAATACATGCCTTGATTGTTAGATATTAGTAATAGGTTTAGTAAGTGAATTGGTGATTGCTAGGTTTGATGACATTGATAATTTAAATGATGGTATGCTAAGTACTTGTATCAATTTTAATGAAGCCAATGGAAATTGGGCACATAAACAAGGTAGTTACATCAAGGAAATTTGCTTACAAATAACTTCATTTTCATTATTTTGATCATTTTTTGAAGCTTGCTCATGGAAGTGTTACTTTATCGATTTGGTTTTTAGAGTTGCAGATGGGATCTGTGAATAGAAAGATTGCAAAGAAGCACATACATGTATGCCATAAACAAGATTAATGAGTTTTGAGGATGTTTATGAGTTATTTTTAATAAGTTTTTCTAATTACATGGAAATATGTAGTTTTAGATCTACATGTTGATAGGTTTCGATGAAACTTTCTGTTTAAATCTCTACATGCATGTTTGGGAAGTTAGGAGAACTTGCAGTTTTTTGGTTGCCATTCCTTGTATGAAATATTGATGCAAATGAGTTTTAATTTTTGATAAGGCTATTTATATTAGATGGATGAGATGCAAACATATTATTTTTTGAGTTCAAACATGATATTTTAGAATATATGAGGTTTTTCTTATCTGAATATGCTTCCAGTTTTGGTTTTCTATCAATAATATAGATTACAGGACTATATTCAAGCATGTAAATATAGTTTTTAATCATTAGATTTCTATAGTTTATGTATTCATGGTTTTTGAAGGAAAATATTGCATAGTTAAGTTTTGAAAGTATAGTTTGTTGAGCTTTGAAATAGTGGAAACTTGTCTGGTATTGCATAAATTTTTTGTTTTGAAATATTTTGTTATATTAAAAATTTGGGTGTCAAAGTTTCACATGCTTAGGGTTTGTCTATAAAAATGAACCTTGTATGTTTGTTTTAAAAAATATTTTGAGGGATTTGAGTGATGACCTGTCATGATATAAAGAAGTTATGTCAGAAGATTATTGAACATATAAATATGACTGCTCTTTAATGTTTCAAAACTATAAGTCTCATGCACCAGTTTCAATTTTGAATCTTGGTTTTGAAGCAAGAGTTAGATAAAATGATGGAATATTTTATGGATTTGCACATCAATTTTAGTTTTAAGGGTTTTGTCATGTTTAAATATTGGGTGTTTACTATTCCAAAGTCATAAGTTTGAACATAGGGTTATGTAAAAGATTAAATATGGAAAGTCAGATAGGTTGAAATACTTTTTTGTAATGTGATGGTGTTGTGAAATTTTTTATAGATAGTTTGAGTTTTTATTGGTTGAATGTTTTATAGTGATGCATCAGTGTATTTTATTTAATATTTGGGTTTGGTATGGCACAAGTTCAGTATATATTTTGAGACTATATATAGAAAGATTAGTATGTTTTCGATCTGTTGTGAAAATTTTGTTTGGTAACAGGTCATTTTGAAGTTTTGGATCTTGTTTTGAGGATAACTTTAAAGAGGTCCAAAAAATTAGTGAATTTGAGAAACTGTGATTTATTCTTTGAGTTTAAACAGAATGAATTAAAGGAATATATTTATGTTGAAGTTTTGTTTTAAGGGTTACTATTGATATTTATTTAAAAGAGTGCTGGTAGAATAAATGTTTTGCTGATAGTATGTTGTTTATATTTTAGAAGGTCATAAAGTTGATTTTTTAGTTTGAAATATGACAGTGAAAGATATGTGGTTTTTACTTGAGAAATATTTTCAAGAATAGAGTTTTATGGAATATCACTTTCAAATATGAGAATTGGTTCAGTTTACATTATCAGATAATATTTATATAGTGAATGAAAAATCATAAAGATTTGATAGAATATTGTGAGAATAAAATTATGAGTATATAATTTTATTTTTTTAGATGGATTTTGATGTGATTAAAACAAAATATTATATTGAGATTTGAAAATATTAGAATAATTTAGTTTTGTTGTAATCAATAGATAGTGTAGAGATTATTATGATGATATGGGTGTATAATTTGTTTTATATTGAATGAATACATGTTAGCTTTTTAGTCATGATAATCAATTTTTTTGAATATATTTTAAATACACAGAATATCAGAAAGGGATTATCCTAGATCAAGTAGAAGTAATGATAACATAGGCTGGGATCAGAATTCAGACAATGTGAATCAATATAACCCAAATATACATTTCCCAAAGGGAGTTTTAGGGTTAGGATATTTGGCCCTAGGTATGCCAGTAAGGGTGCTAGGATGTCATTTCACTTTGATACAATAAACCCTAAGTTTTGGAATGTCTTGAATAATTTGTCTTTTAATCATGCTAACCTTAAAGGTAACTAAAAATTTCATGGTCAAATATTTGGTGCTAAGTCTCATTCCCATAGTAGTTCCTCCAGCCACTTGTAGAATAATCCACGTCACTTGTCTATTCAATCACTTAATCCAAAAAAAATTTAGCCTGTTAGTGAGCCTCACCTTGTTAATGAAGTCACTCAACTTGATATTGAAGTTGCCCATGCCAAGAATTTTATTAATCTTTCCATACCTTATGTTTCTAATGAGCCCTCATCATTTGAGAGAGATCCTATCTTAGAGTGTAAAAAATTAAGTTTAAAGGAGCTTGTCTCAATTTTCAAGAAACAAAGTCTAAAAATCCATCCAACTACTTTAAATAAATGGTAAGATAGCTATAATGACACAAACACTCCAGTTGAGGTTAAAGTTCTCAAGTAGATTAAGATGGAGGTGGATGATCTCACATGTGATTCAGGAATGAATATGGTTCACCTTTCAATAGTTGAGATGGAATACAATGAGTGCATGAATGAGCAAGGAAAGCTAGTTATTGAGGTTTTATTAGATTCTGATGATTATTGGATGTCAATAAGATAAAATTTTATTTTCATGATTAACTTTAAATTGGTATAACTTTGTACTTTTAGATTTGATACTTTGTTTTCATATTTTGATATTTTGATGATGATGTTTTGAAGTAAAACACATTTTTATTTTCTTATATATATATATATATATATATATATATATATATATATATATATGCCTAAGCACTTTTTAGAAATATGCATTATGGTATTAATATAAATAAGAATTTTATTAAACTTGATTTGTCTATTTATTGATTGACATATTTTATTTTATTTTATTATTAATTGATTAAGGTCCCCACCCGTTAGGAAGTACTCAGTCTATATTCAAATACTTGAACCATTAAGACTTTTAAGTCTTAGTTAAACTTTAACTAATAATTATTTATATTAATTGAATTTTACAAAGTCAATTAATTAAGTTAAACTGATAACTAACTAAGGTTAGTTATGACTTATTTTTTAACCAAATTTGAAGCATAAAAAGAGATCAAGGATTCATTTGAAGTAGAGGAAAAATATAGGTATTGAAGACTTATACATTGTGAAGTCAATCATTTATCTCTCTTTTATGAAACTTATCTAAGATATCATGACTTTTACAGATAGATCAAATGGTACTTTTTTTGATGGTTGAATAATTTTTTAGGCAACACAGGTATATCTAATTTTATATTATTATTTATAATAGATTATCTAAAGTTTGTCAAGTTTAACATTTTTTAAAGATTGTTCCTTGCAGTCTTATATGTAAATTCTAAGTATTTGACCTGAATAATGATGAAAACTTTGTTATTTATGACATGTCATTGATCTATTTGATTGTAAAAGTTATCTCTCAAGATATTTTGTAAAGAAAGATGTTGGTTTCTTTAATAAAATCATTCTATTTTTTTAAGACGACTCTCTTCGAGACTCACGTGTTTTATCTATATTGTAATTTATATTGACTTTGGATTTAATATAGTTTAATCTATTTTAGATTGATCTTTAATTAATCTATTTTTATTTGCTTTAAATTTAATGTCTTTATGTTTTAATTTATTTTAGTTTACTATTTATTTCTATTATAAGTTATTTTTTTTAGATTAATCTCCTTATTTATTTTCTTAAGGTTAGATTGTTTAGTTTCTTTGATTAATTTATTTCTTTTATAGTTTAGTTTTAGGTTAGTTTAATTTATTAGATTTAGTTAGATTTTTAGGTTAATTAGATTTCAGATTAGTTAATTGTAGTTTCAATTTAGATTTAGATTATTTAGATTTAATTAACTTTAGTTTATTTTTTTGTTCTTGTTTAGTTTAGAATTGATGGTTACTTTGTTTCTTTACTTCGTTTGGTATCTCTCTCTTAATTAGTTGTTGTTTCTTCTTTATTCTTTTTAATTTGTTGATTGTTGTTTATTGTGTTTTGATGTGCTGAGTTGTTTGATTGCTTACTTGATAAAACATCTATTTATCTTGATTTATCTCAATTCTGTTTTACTTTATATTTCTAATTTATTATCTTTAGGTTATTTGGAAGTTGATATATCAGAAGAAACAAGACATTACTTTGAAATATATTATTATTAAATCAAATTTCTTTCTTTCAAGAGCTTATCTTTTTTATAGGCCTTATCTATCAGATATGATAGATTACATATTCATATCTAAACTAATTCATTATTTGATAAAATAGATTTTTAAAGTTATAATATAATATGTTATATTTAATATCTCATTCATTATTTCTTAGAACATTTAAAAAACCCCTTGCATTTTAAAGATTGTAATTGAACCTTTAAAACCTTACTAGTAGAGTGGTACTATTCTAAGTTAACCTTCACAATAGGTAAAATGGTTGATTAATTGATGGTAAAATTTTTATTATCAACAAAATTGATGACTCCATTGAAAAAAATTGTTCAAAAATCTTATTTGTTTAGAGTCTTGTTTTATTCTTGCTCATGGTACTTGGAGGACAACCTCCTATCATCCAACCTAGAATTAATATTGTTGATGATCAAGTTGATGTGAATTTTAATCTAACTTATTATACATGGTATAATCATCCTTATAATCTTCAATATGTTATTCAAGTCATAAATGAAGAAGATAGTGTAAAATTTAAGATAGATTGGTATTTTAATCTTACGTGTAAAACTCAATAAGACATTTTAAATACAAATAGACAAATTCAAGAGGATAGAACAAGAATTTTAGCTATTAATTATACGTCTAAAACTCATTTATTTTTTGATTCTTTTCTTTTTGATGATATGATTTTGCCCTCTGAAGCTATTGATATAAATTTGTAATTAAATCAAATCAATCAATTTCAAAAAAATTAGCCAATTTAGGTAGAAGAGATTGCTGAAGTTTCTAATGGGAGATCAAACAGAAGTGAGGATAGAAGAGTTAATCAATGAACTACAAGAGAATAGAGATCAAAATGATCTCACTGAAGGTGAAGATGAAGTTGAAGTTGAAGAAGAACAATAGATAGCTATAACTCCATGGATTTATGCAAATCTAATTAATATTATAAATCATCCTGATAAGTTACCTTTCCGTAAAAGATTAAATATACCAAAATTTAATGGAACTCCTAGAAAATCTTAGAAAGATTATTTAGAAGCATTTAGATTAGTTTGCACTACTCTTGATATAACAAGTGAAAATATTTATTTAAGAGTTTTTGCTCAAATACTTGAAGGGAAAACTTACCACACATTTATTAGTTTACTTGTCAAAGTGATCAGTACATGGAAAAATATTGAAGATTAGCTAGAGTTATCTTTTGAGAAAGCTAAAGAAGACTTCGACTTAATTAATGACCTTGTGAATTTTTCTCTTGATCTAGGTCAGATTTTATCATTTCATTAGCAGATTCACTAAGTTATGTTAAAAGATCCCTCGTGATCTTAAACCCTCTAAGAAGTTATCTAGACTTTATTTTTGTAGTGCTTTAAACCTAATATATAAAATGACCTTAGATGATAGGGATATTATAAAATATGATGAAATTTTAATATTTTGCATTGAATATGAAAAAAACTTAAACATATTAGATTTAAAGATAAGTCTTCTACAAGTTTAGATTTGCCCTTAAATGAACTGAACTAGTCGAAGAAATCAACTAGTCATTGTTAAAATATAGTTAAATAATAAACCTTCTTCATATAATATAAACAATACTGAAAGTAAAAAATTAAAAATTTCTTATTACTATAATGTGTGTAAATTAGATCATGATACAGATTCATGTGTTGCTATTCATAAATTTAAAAAATTCTTTAAAAAGAAAGATCTTATATGAAGATCTAGTAGACAACATAAACATGTGTGCTCTTGATGATCCATCAGAAAATGAAAATGCTTATGTTGTGAATACTAGAAATAAAGATTATAGCTCTTCTCAAAATAATAAAATAGAAAATAATGATTCTTCTTCTAATAATAAAGGTAAAATAATTCAGTATAATGCTTCAAGTAGTTCAGCTGATAATTGTTCTCAAAATATTCTTTTATCAACTGGTTATAATAATAGTCAATATCAATATTAAAAACTTATAAATTTTTGACAATTTGATGCTATAAATTATAATATAATTGATGATTTATCAACAATCAAAGCTGAATTTTTATTATTATAAGTATCCAATTTTTTAGGGAAACTTGATAAAATTAATAAAGCTATTAAGAATCCTAAAATAGATGTAGGCTTACAATAAGAAAGCAGTAATGAACAATCAACTATTTTTTCTCAAAGTTTTGATACTCCTACAGACTATATACCTCTTTTCTATGTTATGGTTAAAATTATTAATAAAGTAGTCCATAATTATATATTAGATACAAATGATTTGAAGAATATAATGCCTAAATTTATTGTAGATCAATTAGGTATATCTTATGAAACTGACAATAAGAAACTTACTGGATTTGGCTCTAAGCAAACTAAAAGTTGTGGTAAATTTTGTGACATAATTATTAAGATTTCTTAAGATCAAAAAATTAGATGCATGATTAATGTCCAAGTTTTAAACATTCCTAGTAATTACGCTATGTCATTAGAAAGAGATTGGTCAAAAACACCTGATACTTTTATTAGAAAAGAAATCACATGAGTTCCTATTGGTAATGAGATTGATTTCATTAAAAGAGAAGATTGGTCCAGTACACCCATAGAGTCATCCACTTTATCCACTATTGATTATGTTGAGATAAGAATTGGAACTTACGAGTTTCTAAATTTAGTTGAGCCATAAAATCAACATGAAAAACTATTTGAGAAAAATATTTTATAGGCATTATACTTTTATGGAGCTTATTTTAAATAAGGTAGTGGTGCTAGAATTTGTTTAGTCTCTCCTGTTGGTAATTTTTTTTCTTATGCTTATATATTATCTTTTTAGAACACTAATAATACTACATAATTTGAATCATTATGTTTAGGTTTGGAAAAAATCATTAAATTTAACATTAAATATTTAAAAGTTTTTGAAGATTTTGAATTAGTTACTAGACAAGTTTGAAAAATTTATAAAACTAATCAAATTCATCTCCATCGTTATACGCAAAAGGTTTGGTATTTATTTGAACATTTTGAGGCCTTCAATATCACTCATATTATTAGATAATATAATATTAGAATTGATATGCTTGCTATTTTTGCATCTAACACAACTTTAAGTGAGAGTGAATTAACCACAAAATTCTCTTATAATAAAATTTTTTGACCTAAAATTCTTAATTTGAGTGATAGTTGGCATGTTTTTAGTTGTGATGAACATATAGATTCTTTCATTAAGGATAATTATTTTGATCATGATGATTATATACTAAATTGTAGAGATTATTTACAATTAAGTACTAATAAATTATTTGCTGATTTAGTAAGTTTAGAATCTATGTTTACATCTAATGATCAACCCAAAATTTCTAGAATAGAACCTTTTAGTAGAATCATAGGTGATACTATTTCTATAAAATTAGGTATACAAGAGGATCCTAAATATGTGTATTTAGGAATTTAAGTTACTTCAAGTGAGAATGTTAAATTTATTAAATTATTTAAAAAATTCATTGATATTTTTACTTGATCATATAAAGATCTTAAAAGTTTTGATATTGATATTATAAAACATAATATACTTGTAAAGTCTATATTAAAGCTATAAGGTAAAAAATATGAAGAATTATCCCTTTGTTAGAAGACACCATTAATAAAGAGCTAGATAAAATGATTGATGTTGGTGTCATTTTTATTATAAAATATTATGAATGGGTAGTTAATTTAGTACCGATTAGGAAGAAAAATAGTGATATTAGATTGTGTGTTGATTTTAGAGATTTGAATAAAGCTAGTGTTAAGAATAGTTTTCATCTACTAAGTATAGATCAGATTTTATACAAAGTTGTAGGAACAAAAATGATATCATTATTATATGGATTTTTTGGTCATTATCAGATATTTGTAAATCCTAAATATAGACATAAAACTATTTTTACTATTCATAGAGGGAATTTTTCTTATAACAAAATGTCTTTTAGCTTAATGAATGCAAGAGTTACTTTTCAAAGAGCTATGCATGTTGCTTTTGATGATTTGACTCACATTATTATTCATATTTCTTTAGATGATCTCACTGTTCATTTAAAAAGATAAAAAAAAATATTTAGATCATCTTCATGAAGTTTTCACAAGATGTAGGAAGTATAATTTTTTTTTGAATCCAAAGAAATCAGTTTTTGGTGTTATTGAAGGTAATTTATTAGGACATATTATTTGTAAGGATGGTATTTATATAGATCTTGAACGTATCAAAGCTATTAAAGAGTTACCTCCTCCTAAAGATCAATCTAGTTTACAGTCTTTTTTTGGTAAGATAAATTTTGTTAGGAATTCATACTAGATTTTACTGATAAGTCTAATCCTTTGTAATTATTGCTTAAGAAAGATAAAATTTATACTTAGGATGAAGGTGCTGATTTATCATTTAATAATGTGAAATATGCCATTGTAAGTGCTCCAATTATTAGTAAACTAGATTTAAAAAAAGCATTCATTTTTGAAAAAACAATTGAAACTATTATTACTCAAGAGTTTGAAAATAATGATGAAAAATTAATCGGTTATATGAGTCAAGTTTTAAAAAACACTAAAATTAGGTACCCTCTTATTAAGAAATTTGTTTTCTTATTAGTTTCTTATTTGATTAAATTTTATTATTTGTTGATGGGAAACAAAGTTTTTGTGTGATCTAGCGTGGCCATTTTATCTTATCTTTTAAAAAAATCAACCATTTAAGGAAGGCTTACTAAGTGGATATTACGAATTCAAGAATTTGATTTTGAATTTAAAACTTTAAAAATAATTAAAGTTAATAACTTAGAAAAATATTTATTTGAAAACACTTTGCTATATATTAATGTTTTGATCTTGTTAGTTGATAATTTAAATACAAAACCTCATTTAAAGATCATGATTTTTTTTGATTTTTTTAAAAAGCTGAAATTTGGTCTTCAAATGAATGAATGAGATTGTTTATTGGTTGAAGATGATTGGTATCATGACTTGATTTTTTATTTTGAAAATCAATCTTGTCTAAATAATTTTGATAAAAAGTAAAGACATTCCTTACAGTTAAAATCTTTAAATTTCTATTTACTAGATTTTTTTTTTTTTATCAAAATAGAGATAGAGTTTTATTAAGATACCTTACACATGACCAAACTCAAAAGGTTCTTAGAGGCAATTATAAAAGAAATTGTGGTACTCATTACACTAAAAAAACCACTGATTATAAGATTTTAAGAGTAAGTTATTATTGGCTTATTCTATTTCAAGATGCTTATAAGTTAGTTCATTCTTTTATGCCATGTCAATTATTTGTTAGTAGAGAAAAGTTGCTTGTAATGCCTTCAAATCTTGTTATTTTTAAAAAACTATTTACAAAATAGGGCATTGAATTTATTTTAGATATACACCCACCTTCATCTACTAATCATAGATATATAATAATAACAGATTATTTCACTAAGTGGCCTGAGACCAAAACACTCAAAAGTTCTATAACAGGTGAAGTGATCTCATTTTTATAAAATCAAAATTTCTCTAGATTTGGAGTCCCTTAAAAAGTTATTTTTTATAATGGACCTCAGTTTGTTTCTACTAAATTTCTAGAATTTTTGAATTATTATAACTAATCATTCATCTAAATATTACTTGCAGGGTAATGGTCAAGCTGAGTCAACTAATAAAAAATCTGATTACAATCATAATAAAATTAGTTTATGAAAATAAAAGAAATTAACATCTTAAATTTTTTGAAGCTTTATGAGCTGATAAAACTATTGTTAAGGTAGCAACTGGTTATTCACCTTTCTTATTAATATATGGATTTGAGGTTACCTTACCAATAGAAATTTATATTTCTTTAGCTAGAACTACTTTACAATATGTTGCTAAAGATACAAATTTTATTGAACAAAGATTACATGATTTAATATATCTTGATGAGTCAAAAGCAACAACATTGTAGAAATTAAAAAGGGATAAACAAAAATTAAAAAAAAATTTCGATAAAAAAGTTTCTAATAAAAAGTTTAAAGTTGATTATCTAGTTTTATATTAGGATAAAGCTCACAAAGATTTTGGTAAATATCATAAATTTGATTTATTATGGCTTGGTCCTTATAGATTTGCCATTGTAATTGAAAATAATACTTTTTATTTAAAAGATATTGAAGAAAATTAGTTACGTTACTCAGTTAACAACCATCATTTAAAATTGTTTCATGATTATCTCCTTTTTAGATTCTTTTGTTTCTTTGTCTTTTCTACTTTCTTTTGGTTTTGTATTTATTTTCTTTGCTATCTTTTTCTATTGTTTTGTTTGTTTGTTTTATGTTGTTTAATTTTACTTTTGAAAATATCAATGAGTGTTACAAATAGATGAGTTTTCACATTATGAAGAAAGAATGCAAGGATGTTGTAATTCTACTATAAGTATTAATTATTTTAAAATATTACTCTTTATGATTTTAGTTTTTTTATACATGAATAATATAGACTAAGTTGTAGCTAGTTATTAAAGTAATATTTGATTTTTAGATTTTGTATTTAAGGTATTTATATTAGTTCATGCATCTAATTTGAACTTCCATGCTATATCATTCTTTTTTTTCATGTCATGCTAGCTAACCATTTCATCCTTTATTAAAATTCATTATTAAAGGGGTTCATACTTAACTGCTTGAGAAATAATTTAACTAGATCACACTCTCAATATTATGTCTTATCAATAAGGAATTTGACTACTACTCAATTTTATTATTCAAAATTGACTAGCAAGGTTGTTAGTGTTATGCCTATTTTTTACACCTCTTTCAATTTTCTGAAACACTAATACTTTTTTGTGATATTTATGACTCAGTAATAAAGTTTGAAACTATGTCAAGGACCTAGTCAATTAGTATTATATTTTGATGCATATTTTCAATTTCATAAATTGATGATGATTGGTTTATGAATTCGTATTTATATTTTGAGTGGTTTTGAAAAGCATAATGGATGAATGAATAAAATATGCATATGTATTTATCACTGATAAATATTGATGATCAATCATTTTATTTTTTAGTTGATTCATGATCATATCATAATACAACATTTTAAATTTGAAGTAGGGGCACATTATATGGTTCATCAAAGTGGAAACATTATATGATTATCATGATGAATGCAGATATATACATTAAACTTTAACTGAGTGTGGATTTATCATAACAATTTTTAGATTAGTTTTCAATTTTGATAGTTTGAGCAGTTTGTGGCAATCAATTTCATATTTTCATGGCAATATTCAACTTGGTTTGACTCTGATGGAAAGATATACTGACTGGTAATAATGGTTTTCTTATTAGTTCATTCTCAATTATAAATATATAGATGGATTGATCATGATTGTTATAGTTTGAGAAAACAATGTATCTTATGGTTTATCAAATCAAATACATCATTTGATTTATTGTAAAATTTATTTTTAAAATTTCATTATGATCATCATATGAGTTCATCATTTTGATTAATGGATCTCATCCAGATAACATTCAGTTGTAATGTAGTTAATATTTTGAAAATATTGACTTGATTAAGGTTGGTTTGATATTTGGATAAATTAGTTCTTAAGGATGTTAAACATCCTAAGAGGTTCTAAGTTTATAACAATTCATTATGCTAAGGTTCTATCTTAAAATATCCTAATTTATAAATAATATGACTAATGGTCATTTGAGTCTTATTATTTCAAGGGTTGGCAACCTAAGTATATGTTTTGAAACATTATTTTTGAAGGACATATGGTTCATGGATATTTTGAGGGAATATTAAATAGTTTTGTTTTGAGGCATGCAAGTTTTGTTTAAAGGTTAATTGGATTAACCTAGGCTATATTTATTTTTGAGACACATAAATTTTATATGATTGGCAAGTTAGTTAGTAAGATGAGTTGGAAGTTCATTTTGGCAAGCTGAGATGGCAAAGTGAGTTAATATAAATGGCATATTTGAAGAGGATTTGAGATTAAGGTAAGATTTTGATGGTTTAAGAGATGAGGTGTACATACTTTGATAATTGGATATTATTAAGAGGTTTAACAAGTAAATTAGTGATTGCTAAGTTTGATGACATTACTAATTTGATTAGTGGTATGCTAAGTAATTGTATTAGTTTTAATTAAGCCAATAGAAATTGAGAACGTAAGCAAGGTAATTATGTCAAGGAACTTCACTTAAAATAGCTTCATTTTCATTATTTTATTCATTTTTTGAAGCTTGCTCATGGAAGTGTTACTCTGTTGATTTGGTTTTTGGAGTTACAGACATGATCTTTGAATAGAAAGATTACAAAGAAGCACATACATGTATGCCGTAAATAATCTTAATGAGTTTTGAGGAATTTCATGAGTTATTTTGAATGGTTTTTTCTAATTGCATAGAAAGATATGGTTTTTGATTTGCATGTTGATAAGTTTCAATGAAACTTTCTATTGAAATCTCTACATCCATATTTGAGAAATGTTGACCATTTTTACCATAGGCTAAAATGGGTCAACTTCCTATAGTTAGAATATTTTATAGGGGATTTTTATAATGTCATAGGTTATGTTTTAGTTTATTTGATATCATTTCATATGCCATTCTAGCTTTGGTCATACTCTAGCTTAGCCCTTGTGTCATTTGATGTCTTAAAGGTCATTTTAGTGTCATTAGGCAAGTGGCAAGTTTTTAAGGATCCAAACAGGGCTTAATGGTGATCAATGTAATTTAGGATCATGGAAATGGTTTACACAGGCTTGAAGGAGTTCATTCAGAGCTACAAAATTTTAGGAACAAGATTTATGAATCCAAACCATCATCAAGATGTCATGAAGAATTAGTTGACCAGTTCACTTGGGAATTTTATAGATATGCTCAAAAAGTCTCATTTGACCATCATACCATGCATGACTAATATCCTTAGCGATAAGATCATTATTTGTAAGTTTCATATCTTTATGAGTGTTCTATCTCAAGATCTAAGCCTTTAAAGTTTAGCTTGCCAAGTCTAAGGAGTCAGGCCATCTTGCACGTCACATAGAAATGAGTAGACTAGCTTGTTTGAGAATTTTTTATCTTCACTTAGAAAGCCACACAAGCTAAAAGATTATAGTGCCATGGATTTATTCATGCCTAGATCATATCTTAAAATTTCTATTATTGCACAAGCTTTCTAGCTCAAGTTATAGAGTTTCAAATTTGGTCACATAGAGTAAGATGTTCATGCAAGTGTCAAATTCAAGCCTAGGTAAATAGCTATTTAAGTTCAAATGATTAGTGATGGGCACATAGACATCATGAAGAACTAGATTAGATAACTTGTTTGTGAAAATTATAAACACACTTAGAAAGCTCTCATAACTAGTGGATCAAGTGAGCATAATCATTTTAGTATCAAGAACATATCCTACAAATTTGGTGCCCCCATGACCTTTGTGAATCCAAATTCAAGCCTTAAAAGTTGGTAAAAAAATGGGAGATGTTCACATAGATGTTGACTTTAAGTTATGGCAAAAAAATATTTGAGTCCAAAAAGTGACAATCATGTGAACATCATTGATGGTCACATGGACATATTTGACGGTTGTACAAATGTCAAATTTAATACAATAAAAAGCCATTGTGACTTAAATTTGATGGTCATGCAGATATCAAATATGATCATGTATATGTCAAATGATAGGGGTGTATATGTCAAATGATAGGGGTGTAGATGTTAAATTTGAGCTCATAAAGTATTCATTTAATTTTAAATAGTGGGTCCCAATAGATTTGATGGTCTATATTGCATCGTACATCTTGATCCAATGGTGCGGGATGAGTCAAAAGGTTAGGGAGATGAAGAAGCCACCATGTGGTATAAACATGTGAAGTTGATAGACTAACAATGAATCTTGAGTGTAAATGTAGGGCTACCAAGTGGTACCAACTCAGATAGAGATTGATAATTCAAAGGCAAATCAATGACTCATGGTCATATATATCGAGCATGATCAATGGTGTGAGATAGGTCTTATAGGGTCATTGATTCATCATTAGAGCTTGATAAAATGCCAGAAAGGGGATACAATGATGTAGTTAGGTATAAAGAACATAAATGACCACCATCAAAGCTTAATATGGACCTCTAGTTCAAATACTTGAGGGTTACAATGTCATTTTATGATTATGTTTGATTTATTTAAATAAGGGTCCATATATATATGAATTTTTAGTTCTTATAAAGATAGAATGGGTCTTTTTAGACCTAATGAGAGTCCAAAATGAAGCTAAGTGGTCTATAAGTCCCCATTGACATAATGACAATAGGAAAACTAATAGTCTGAGATTGGTTTTACATCTATAGTGGACCTATGAACATGGGGATGAGCTCAATCATGATCCAATTTGAATAAGATCTAGCATTTTAAAAGATACCATGAAGGCATACTTGTAGACCCCAATGGTTTCATCCTTAGGACCAACTACATGAAAAGGACCATTCACTCCACTTTTACATGCCATGATGAACTGATGAAGAGAAGTTAGCACTAGGAAAAAACTCTAGTAACTTGATATGATGGTTATAACTACATTGATGCTAAGACCCAGCTCAAAACAACTTGATCCTACTATTACAACTCTCAGGGAGCATCAATGAAGGAATAATGTAACTGTGTAACCACTTAAAGTGACCAGGATCAATCTAAAGGTTTGAATGAGCATTATTTGTAAAATCAATTGTAAGTAAAATTAAAATAGAGTTGATCTCTTTGATTCCTCTTTAAGCATCAAATTCTCTCTCTATAGGTCCTTTCTTCTATAAATATAGCCTTTGGGCTATTATTATGTATCCCTCAAGTTGGTATGACTAGACTCTACTAGAAATTGTATTCTACACCTTTTTGAGTAATGAATAGAGCATTTTTGAGCCATTTTACTAATATTTCTTAGTGTTTTATATTTATTTGATATGAAAAATTGGTTTTTATCTTCTCTTTACAAGTTGAAGTCCATCCTAAGTACAAATAAACTTTCTTACAGGTTATCTAGTGTGTCTTAAGGTTAATGTCTTAGGTATAAAGTGGATTGTTGATTGTAAGTGATTTAAATCAAGCCTTACCCTCATTTCCCTCCAACCTAAGTCCATCAAATTGACCTCTATGTGAAACATTGTTACTTGAAAACCATCATAGACCCTACATTGGTTTTATTCATAGTCTATTAGTGTGTTAATGGGTTCGATATTGAGAGTAGATATTTGAATATTTGGTACATCACCTCATTTAGAGTAGGTTCAATTCATGCATTCTCTAAATATTTTCCCCGTAAAGAATCTATTTATATAGATAAAATAATTTCAAGATACATTTAGGGAGATAGCCCTTAAATCCAAAGACTCATTTCTAATATAGGTACACCCATATACCTAGAAATGTTCCCATATTGCCCAAATTTGGAAAAAGCTTGAACAACTCATTCTAGGGTGAAAGACTTGGTGAAAATAGTTATGTCATGCTCGATGGGACACATTATCTTCAAGATAAATTATCAAAGTAAATTCTGGTCTTGACAACATCAATTGGAATTTGGTATTCTACTCAACATTTGGTGACTCCTTCAAGGTAAATCTGGTTCAAGGCCATTGTTTTGTTATAAAATTGCCTTCATAGTTCATGGTCCTCACTAGGTCATCCTCTGCTAAAACATTCAATCCCATTAACCCACCCATCTAGCTTGAAATTCCTCTTAAAGTTCAATATCCATAAGCTAAACTTCCCTTTGAAGAACTAGGATATTTTGCTAGAGAGGAAGAGGGTGAAGAGGCTAAAGCGTTTGAAGATCTTGAAGAAGAAGACATGGATAGACCTCATGCTTTCCCTACCTTCAATACTTAAAATCTAATTCAAATTCAATTATATGATTCCATTCCTCCTAATGCCATGGAAGGTGTGACCATATTTAATGGTGAGAGTCATATAATGTCTAGTGAGCACATTAGAGATGTTTCTAACTTTTGTAGTTTCCATAGTATTGTTTGAGAGAGAATTTCCATTAGAATCCTTATCATGTACCTTAAAGGGAAGGCTCTTGATTGGTATAGGACTCTAGAAGGTGGATGCATCACAACATGGAGTGAGTTTGAAGTGTTGTTGACTTCTAAATTTGGAAATGAGAGTGACCGTGCCTCTCTCATACATCAACTCAATATGATAAAATGGGAGCCAAAAAAATAATGTACGACTTCAATGAGAGGTTTTAGAATACTTGGCATATATTTCCTCCTCCCATGAGACCACCTACTAGCTTTCTATTTTATACTTACTTGAAAGCCATTGGGACTAAAATTGCTATCATGCTTTAATCTATGGGAGGTTCCACTCTTCTTGAAGCATATGATCTTACTATCAAAGTTGAGAATAGTCTCATCCAAGATATAATATTACCTCCCAAGGTGTCTATTCCTCATTTGTCTCATAAGTATACTATCACTCTAGAAGTGGCTCAAATTCCTAATGCTAATACGAAGACTAAGGTTGCTCGTAGGCAAGTAGAAAATAATGTTGATTGGAAAGCAAAGTTCTAAGCATTAGAGGCTCAAAATAGGCAAGTTAATGTGCAACAAGGTGCATATCAAAATATTTAACCCTATAAATAATAGTATGGTCAATAATATGGAAGAAGAAGAGGGTAATGGTAGCCTAATCCCAATAGGCCTTCCAATGTATACAGTCCTAACTCTACCACCAATGCAAGGGAGATGATACTAATTCAAAAAAATTTAGTGAAGGGAGAAGATTGGAAGTAAGACCAATTCATTGATGCCAATGAGAATAGAGAGCAAGATTTAGTGGCTCAAAGAGTAGTTACTCCCTTCCTATCAAATGATGATGAGGTGATGATGCAAATTAATGAGGATTGGCAACCTCAAGGAGAGATCTTCACCATTTTTTTGGTTGAAGACACTTTTGTACTAAATAAAGGAGCCTATATCATATAAAAAATAAGGGGAAAGAGGAATTCTCTAAGAGGTGGTAGTAGCATGACCATAGGCTCATCCAATCCTCTTACAAGACAATAATACATAACTATAAGTGTGATAGTTTGAAAAACTTCTACATCTCCATCAAGTCAAACTATGGTAAGGTCTACTCCTATTCCTCAAGTTCCAAGTAATTCTCAGCCTATAAGAGCCCAAAATAAATTAGGTATGGATTATTTAAACATTATATATTATTTGAAAAACACTAAAACATCCATTTCTCTTTGGATGTTCTTCATATGCCTAGTAAAAGAGAACTCTTACAAAAGCAATTATCTACTATCCCTACTAGTATTTCACACTCAAATCAAAGTCATGGATATTTTAATATTGCAAATTTTCCTAGTACCGTTGTTGAACCATCCACTAGGGTTGAGAAACATACATCTTTTTACCTCACCCTCATTATAGGTGACAAGTTGGTACATAATTTCATAGTTGATAGTGGAGGTTATACTTCTGTCATGCCCAAAGTTGTAGCTAACAAGTTTGGCTTAGAATATGAGCCACATATCAAATGGGTACTTAAATTAGATGGTAAATATACCAAGACAATGTGATTGATTAAAGTCTTAAAGGTTTTCTTACACAATTTTCCTAGTTTTCCAATCTTGCAAGACATAGTTATGGTTGATCTCCTTGCCCACTTTGCAATTTGCCTATTATTGGGTGAATATTTTGTCATCAACTAAATGATGGAAAAATGGGCATATAAACCATAGAAAAATGATATTTATATGGAAAAATGGGTGTGGTTACCATAATATAATGAGATAAATCTCTCCTCTCAGTAAGGGGAGGTTTCCTATAAACAATAATATACTAATATAAACTAAAAATAGACTCAGGGGTGAAATCATACCATCCATCTCTCTTTTTTTAGAGATGATGTTCAAAAAATAAAGGAGAATTCTTATGTAAAAACTGAATGCATTTCTCTTCTTTAAAAAATGATGTTAAGCAAATAACATGAATTCTTCTTGGGTAGTAACTGGATCTGCAAGAAACCCATGAAAGCACAAAGTCTTTCATTGTTTCTCTTACTAATTTAGAAAAAAGTAACATAGTAGAATGAAGTGTAGCATAAATTCCCCACCAAAAATTACAATATAGTAAAATATTATGAAGGATAAGGGGAGCTCAAAGTCTCTCCAATATCTTGAAACATAAAACACACAGACTAAAGACAATTATGGCAACACAAAGTCTCCCACAGTCAACTTCAGGACATCTTTCAAATTATTTCCACTTTTTATGCTTATTTGATTAAATGAACAAGACTATATTTAGAAAAAAGTCATAAGAATTATTTCTTAGATAACACAAGCTATTTCAACACCAAGTCTGAAAGGTCACTTGCTTTCTCATTCACTTGATAAAATATGATTAACAGTCTGAGCTCAAAGTCTCAAGAATGCCTTTCAATTTGGGAAAAGTTTTGCTTATAATAATAGAGATATCTCCCTTCTAAAAATTGAGAGATTATAATATATAGCCTCTAAATAAAGACTTTGGTACTTGTTTTCATGAAACGGCCCATGCTGCATTGAATGCATTGGAAATTCTATGAAGGGACCATGCTAGAACAAGGCGTCAACCTTAACTTTTGGTGTTCTGAATCATCTCAAATGTCTTATCCAAAGCATGGGTCACCTTATCTTCTAAAATTTAAGGTCACTCCTCTTTATGATACTTACACGACTGTCCACTCATCTTTACTCAAATAAAGAAAAATAGGCCATGCTTTGAATGCTTGCGCTCTCTGATATCTAATTGGTGGACTACTCCACCTACTAGAATAAATTTCCTATATATATTTTGGATTTCTCTATAACTTTCCCTCTTTCCATGCTACCTTTTATCTCTTCCTGGTGATCTGAGCTCTTGGGGCTATCTTCTTGCCTTCTATTGGCTTCTTTGGCTCCTTTCTCAACGGATAGCTGAGTTTGTCTTCAGGTCTATGTTATTTGAAAATTAATGGTTATTCTATTACCCTAATTTTGAAATCCATAGGGATTTCACTAGTAACTTGAATCATTTTGAACCTTGAACCCTTTGAACCTTTTAGAGTTCAATGGTTCAAGGTTTAATAGTTCAAAGTTCAACAATTTGATAGTTTGGTAGTTCAATGTTTTGTAAAGAGCTGCATTCACTTAGTCTTATTTATGAGTTCAAGGTGTCATTGAACCATTTAGTTGAACTATTTGGTTGAAAATTTTTCTATAATTTTCCATTTGAACCATTCACTCAAACTTTGAACTTTGAATCTTTAAACCCTTTGAACTCCTTGAAACTTTGAACTCTTTGAACCTTTGAACTCTTTGAACCTTTCAGAGGCAGAGTTCAATGGTTCAACAGTTCAATGGTTCATTCCAAATTATTTAACCCTGCCATTGAACCTTTGATTAAACCTTGGCATTGAACCATCCTTACAATTTTTTAGAAAATGCCTTAAGTGTTTTGATATTTTTCCTTCCGAAAGCCCACCTTTTGAACTTATGATTTCCTTAGATGAAAAGGCTTATGTGATTGAATAACTTGACTGATCAAAACATTTTGAGAAAGAAAGAGACTATTTTGGCTTGTAAGAATGAAATTATTTACATGTTGTCTACAAAAACAAGTGATAAATTTTGGGAACAACAACTAGCTCCAGTTGGGGAACTTCCATCGATTATATTTTGAAACAATTAAAGGGAGTAGAATCCAAACTCTAAGTTCCTTCATCTATGCCATTGGGCTATGTAGTCATGCTATCCAAAAAGAGAAAGATGCCAAAAACCAAATGATCAATACAAAACAAACAAAGACTATACAAATGTATAACTGGACTTATCTGATACTTCAAGGATTGAAGTGCTTCAGATGCTACCCAGTATGAGGTAGTGAAAATAACATTTTATCTTGATATTTCAGAAAGAAACTATTTTTATCATATAATTGATGAATGGAAAATAGAAATCTCTATAAGGAATCCAATTTTCCATGCATTCCTTTTGGTTCTCTCCTCTTATCCCACAACAAGACTTGATCTCCAATCTTAAAATCACAAATCCTTAATTTTTGGTCGAAGAGTTTCTTTACCAGACTTTGATGTGTAACAATATAGTCCACCACCATAGTTCATTGCTCATATAGTTTATTTAAGCACATGATCCTCTTGTCAATGGAATCTTCAAATGTTTGATCTTCGACTACCTTTGCCAACTTCAGTGCTAGTAGTTCCAACGTGATTGGTATCTCTGCATTCAAACCATACAAAAGTTGAAATGGTGACATACTTATCACATTTTTGGGTGTAAATTTTTTTGTCCATAAAGCATCAATCAATGCTTTATGATAGGTTCTCTGATTGTCATCTACTAGCTTGCTGATAATGGTCACCAAGTTCTTATTGCTTGATTCTGCTTGACCATTTCCTTGTGGATAATAGTCAGAAGAGTGGGAGAGGATAATCCCATAATAATAGCAGAATTGGGTAACCTCATGAGAAGATGAACAAGCTACATTATCTGTTACAATCTTGGTTGGGACTCCAAATTGGGAAATAATATTTTCTTTGAGAAAATTACATACTAATTTTGAAGTAGCATGTTTGACTGGAATGACTTCCACCCACTTGGTAAAATAGTATATGGCTGTGAGAACATAGTCATGTCCAGCACTTGAGGATAGATTTACAATGCCAATGAAATCAATACCCTATTATTGAAATGGCTCTTCGATTACCACTAGATTGAGAGGTAATGTGGCCAAATTGGGTTTTACAACGAACTATTGACACAACTCACATCTACAAACCCAAGTGTATGAATCTCAAAATAGAGTAGGCCAATAGTACCTAGCTCGTAGAATCTTATGGGCAGTCACAGGTGTAGAAAAATGTCCTCCATAGGCCAAATTATGGAAAGACTCCAAAATTTTGCTCTGTTGCACTTTATCCATGTAATAAAGAAATACCCCATCAAGGCTCCTCTTGTATAAACTATTGTCCCATAGGATAAAGTTAGCAGCTTTCAATTTAATAGTCCTCTTTTCTTTATGAGATAGGTGGGTAGGACACTCACCATAGGTAAGGAAATGAGTGATATTAGAATATGAATCATTTATAGTGGTGACAAAGAGAACTATAGACATGTCTTCAACCTCTATTTCTTCTGGTATTTTATCAACAATTAATTAACAGAGACCTCTTCCCCACACAAGCTTCATAGGTTTGATAACAAGATCAAACTCTTGGATTTTAGTAATCCAATTGCCCCTTTTTGTTCTAAACTCTTGTTGAGTTAGAATGGAATTTACTATTATATCAAAAACTAGAGCAACATGTGAGTTCAAGATGTAAAAATGGAAGTGTTTACTGCCTTAACCATAGCATAAGCATGCTTCTCCATGTTTGAATATTTTAGCTCATGAGCTTTGAGAGGACAACTCATGAAAGATATGGGGGACTCCACACCTTTGTTTTGCTGAACCAAAATGTCTGAAAGCATGTGTTTAGAAGCATAGCTATATATTATGAAGTCTTTGGTATAATCCACACAAACTAGGATTGGGGCATGGGTGATAACTTCCTTGATCTCTTGAAATGTTGACTTGCCTTCTTCAGTCCAGCAGAAAGTAGCTTTACCCTTCATCATGTTGACAATGTGGCGAGTCTTCTCTACAAATTTAGGAATGAAACTTCATAAAAAATTCACCTTTGCAAAGAAAGAATGGACTATAGTCTAACTAATGGGAAGAGAAAGCTCTTAGATGGATTTGACTCTTTTTAGGTTGATCTTTATGCCTTCTCGGGATACAAGGTAACTGAGAAGTTTTCCTTTTGTAACGCCGAAAATTGATTTCTTAGGATTGAGAGAAATGCCATTTTATTGACATCATTCTAACACTTATTGTAAATGATGCACATGATAAGGACAATGTTTAGAAAAGATGGTCAAGTCATCAAGATATACCATAATAAACTTCTCCATTTCATTTCTGAAGGCAAGATCCATCGCTCTCTGGAAGGTGGTGCCAGCATTGATCAAACCAAAAGGCATTTTGTGATATATAAAGGTGCCCCAAGGTGTATTGAAAGTAGTCTTATGTTGGTCTACTTCAACAACTTCCACTTGATAATATCCTAAAAACCCATCTAATATTGATAACATCTCTGAGCCAGTCACTGTCTGTAGTAGCTGATCCATGATGGGCAGGGGTAGTTATCTATTAAAGAGGATTGATTTAGATTTTTGAAATCAACACAGAGGTTAATTTCTCCATTCTTTTTTTCATAGGGACTATGTTCGCAATCCAAGTGGAATGATGGATAAGAAAAATTATCCTCGCATTTAACATTTTCTAGATCTCAATTATTTCTACTTGTGAGGCAATGACCCAACTTTGAGATGAATTTCATACTCAATTTCTTTAGGCCCATGAGATTTTATTTCATCATAAGAGTATGCCAAAACATTAATGTAATGGTGAAACAAAGTAATGAATTTGAGTTTTTCATCAAGAGTGCAACAATTCCCAATGTTGACCATTTTGGTATTATCTTCTGTACTCAAATTTATTTAATCAAAATCTTTGGAGAAACTTTAATCCATTGGTCACTTATTGATAAACCTATCATGCTTATCGAATAGATTTTCAAGAGAAACTAACCCTTTAGGAATTTTATTCTCTTTGAGTTGAAGGAACTCTTCACCAATTTTTAAATTTGTTTCAGGAGCTGATTCCTGTAGTGAAGATTCATTATTTTCAAAATAAAGCTCCTCAAAGCTATCCATTTGTTTCAAAAAAGCAATGATTTGGTTATCCTCATTAAACACTTGCCAATGGTTGGTATTATCAGGTATACTTAGTTGAAAGACCAATTCAATAGTGTACTTATGCCTTTTAAAATCTTGGTGAGGAACCATGAGAGTTGTAGAGACGGCCAAGGAATCTACTCGATCATTGAGTTATTTAGGCACCACAAAAATACTGAAAGCCTCAAAAATTTCAAGGTAGTCCCACTCGATCATTCTTGGTTTGATATAGGTTCTTCACCTGATAATCAACCAGTTCAACATCTCCTTGGGCATGAAGAAGATTAACATCTTTAGCTTGAGCAGCTTTCAATATGGGAAATAAATATTCATACTCGGTGGTGTTATTGGTATTGATGAACTATAATTTATATGAATAGGGGAAAATATCTCCTTGTATAGATATCAAAATAATTCCAGCTCCAGAACTGGTAGAAGAATTACTGCCATCAAATTTTAGAATCCAGACATCATTAGAATCTGATCTCCTTTCAGACTTTTCTTTATTAGAGAGGGAATATCCTTTTTCATTTGAATAGTGCTCTACCAATTATTCTGATGTCTTGTCTATTTTTTTTGGATTATCACTTATAGAACTTTCATCTGATGAAATAGAAACATCTTTTGTAGATAGAAAGTAGTTACCCATTCTTGAGGATTCAAATAGAAATTGAGCTTTAGAGTCAGATGTTTGAGTGAAAATATATTTTGATTCCTTCTCAGAAAGTAGCCTTTGCATGATGCCCTTGATATGTATCCTCACCTCGGATAGGTCCATGTTCAATTCTCCACCAACATCATTGTAAAAATTTCATCCAAATAGAATGCCATAAGAAGCTGGAATGTTGGCCATCAAGACTATCCTTTTAATCCTTTTTTCTATGAAGGCCATGAATGCAAATTGGGCATCTTTGATCTATCCCAAAAGTGGCACTTAATTGTTTTTCATGGAGAAACATCTCCCAAAATTTTTAGTCAGAGTGAGATCGAGAGAGTCTGCCACCTTGGCAGGCATCACATTGTCAGAGGTGCCAGAGTCTATTATGCAGTTGTTCAGCTTATGACCATTTATCAACAGAGAAACATAGAAAGATTATATATTCCTAGGGGAAATAGGAGGAGTAATGAAAAGATTGTTTTAAGTGGATGTGTTCTTTGGGGGATCATGAGTTACTTTTGAAACATCTTGTCCTGCAGGGATGGTTTTGTTCTTGATACATTTAACTAGCCTATCTAATTGCTCAGGATTGGCTTATAAGTATTCAAATTTAGACATTTAGATCTTGGTCTTCCTAGTATGATCAATTCTATCAAATGACTGAAAAGAACTAGAAACTGAGGAAGGAAGTCCATCATTCTAGGTTTGGTTGAGTGTGGTACTGGTCTGAGAAATTGAAGCAAAAGGTGCAGGGTTGTTTGAGGTACTTACTTTTTTATTGATAACAGGGTCCTTTGATTGGAAAGGTAGTGAAGTCCCCCATTTAGCAATTGAAATTACTAGTCAAGATTATTCCCCTATTTTTCCCTTATCAACTTGTTGAGTTGATTGGTTCTGAGACCTAGTAAAAATAGTGTATGATCCATCAAACATTTCTCTCTTACTTCTAGATTTATCTTGGTAATTAAAGAAATCAATGTTGGAGTCACCAGCTAATTCTTCTTTTCCTTATACAAAGAGATCAACATCATCTTCTTGGTCTAACTCAGGTTGGAAAGAGAAATCATGTTCAACTTCATGATAACCAACTGCTGAGTTAGCCGGTGCTACTTCAATGGCAAGCTTCCCTTGTGGGGGAGGAAGATGATTTAGTTGCCCTTGATTTTTGGTAGCATTACCTTGATATAACTAGTTGGGACACATCCTCCTTGGTATATCCTGATAAAAAGGAGGGGCAAACATCCCTTGTGCCATTTTATTTTTTATAGCTAGCAATTCATTTGCTAGCTTTTACACCATAGGATCAGTGGTGCATGTAGAGAAATTTTTAAAAGATGAAGATTTATTTCTATTAGGATATCTTATTATCTTTCCTACCAAGATAAGATCATATTTAACCTCAGTGGCCAAAATTTGAGCTATAACAAGATCTATGTGGCCAGCCTGCCTCAATAGGAAACTCACTTCAAGAAGCTGAGAATTGATGAAGAAGCACTTAAGATTTTCTAGTGTCAGCTAAGAAATTATAAGAATCCTATTCCTCAGCTTGTCAAATTTAGCAATGATGTCTTGCATGGGTTCATGAGGCTCCTTATTCATTTGTGTAAGCTCAGCTAATAGGGCATGTGCATCTTTTGCAGGTTTGAACCTAGCCTCAAATTTGGCCTTGAAAATGTTCAAGTCAGTCACTATTTGTGCTTACAAATGATAAAACTAGTCTATGGCAGTACCTTGCAACATTTTCACAAATAGTCTGACTGCTATATCTTCAAATTCAACACCTATCACACCACAAGCTATGCAAAAAGCTACAATATGCTCATCAAGATGAACTCTCCCATCACCATATAACTTGGGAAAATTCTTTCTTGAACTATAGGGTAGTTCATATAAAGGTGGGGTTAGATTTAGAGGGCCAAAAGTATTACCCCAAGGGCCTTGGACTGCCATGATATGACGATTTAAAAGAGGGATAATGAACCTCTTTGGGGTACATATAGACAAAGCTCTGCTAACAAAGGAAAGAGAAGCTTCACCTAGTATTTGAGACCTAACGTTGGTAGGAGGAAAACTCCTGGTTCACTGAAGGTGAGATTGGGGAGGAGAAAGGTTGAAATTATTTTGCTACACAAACTCAAACACATGATCAACAATACCTTGAGGTCTCTGGGTTCATGTATACCATGGATCTTCCAGAGTGTAGAATGGAAAAGAACTAAAAATGCTTCAATTTGAAGCTTGAGGCTTCAAATTGCACATTCTTCCCCAGTGGAGTCACCAAAAACTATTGTGTGAATATTTAGTCATCAACTAACTGATGATAAAATGGGCATATCAATCACAACACAATGAGATTCATATGGAAAAATGGGTGTGGTTGCCACAGCTTAATGAGATAAATCTCTCCTCTTAGTAAGGAGAGGTTCCGTATAAACTATAATATACTAATATAAACTAAAAATAGACTCAGGGGTGAAATCATACCATCCATCTCTATTTTTTTAGAGATGATATTCATAAAATAAAGGAGAATTCTTGTGTAATTACTGAAGGCATTTATCTTCTTTCAGAAATGATGTTCAACAAATAGCAGTAATTCTTCTTGGGTAGTAACTGGATCCACAAGAAACCCATAAAAGTACAAAGTCTTTCATTGTTTCTCCTACTAATTTAGGATAAAGTAACATAGTAGAATGAAGTGCAGCACAAAGTCTCTACCAAAAACTACAATAGAGTAAAATATTACGAAGGATAAGGGGAGCTCAAAGTCTCTCCAATATCTTGAAACATAAAACACACAGACTTAAGATAATTATAGCAGCACAAAGTCTCCCACAGTCAACTTCAGGACATCTTTCAGATTATTTCTGCTTGTTCTGCTTATTTGATTAAATGGATGAGACTATATTTAGGAAAAAGACATAAGAATGATTTCCTAAATAACACAAGCTATTTCAACACAAAGTCTGAAAGGTCACTTGATTTCTCATTCACTTGATAAAATATGATTAACAGTCTAAGCTCAAAGTCTTAGGAATGCCTTTCAATTTGGATAGAGTTTTACTTCTAATAATAGAGAGATTTCCCTTCTATAAACTAAGAGATTACAATATATAGCCTCTAAAGAAAGACTTTGGTGCTTGATTTCACGAAATGGCCCATGTTGCATTGAATGCATTAGAAATTCTATGAAGGGACCATTACTAGAACAGGTCATCAGTGTTAAATTTTGGCATTCTAAATCATTTCAAATGTCTTCTCCAAAGCATGGGTCACCTGATCTTCTGAAAGGTAAGGCTGCTCCTCTTTATGATACTTACATGACTATCCACTCATCTTTACTCAAATGAAGAAAAATAGGCCATGCCTTTGAATGCTTGCACTTTCAGATATCCACCTAGTGGACTGCTCCACCTACTGGAATAACTCTCCTAAAAATATTTTAGATTTATATGTAACTTTTCCTCTTTCCTTGCTACCTTTTGTTTCTTCCTAGTGATCTGAGCTCTTGGGGCTATCTTCTTTCCTTCTGCTAGATTCTTTGGCTCCTTTCTCAGTGAATAGCTGAGTTTGTCTTTAGGTCTACGTTATTTGAAAATCAATGGTTATTCCATTACCCTGATTTTGACATCTATGGGGATGTCACCAGTCACTTGAATCATTTTAAACCTTGAACCCTTTGAACCTTTTGGAGTTCAATGGTTCAAGGTTCAACGGTTCAAAGTTTAATGGTTCAATAGTTCAACGGTTCAATGTTTTGTAAAGAGCTGTGTTCACTTAGTCTTCTTTATGAGTTCAAGTTGTCATTGAACCAATTATTTGAACCATTCCATTGAACTATTTGGTTGAACCTTTTTCTAGAATCTTCTATTTGAACCATTCGCTCAAAATTTGAACTTTGAATCTTTAAACCCTTTGAACTCGTTGAACCTTTGAACTCTTTGAAATCTTTGAACCTTTCAGAGGCAGAGTTCAATGGTTCAATGGTTCATTCCATATTATTGAACCCCACCATTAAACCTTTGATTGAACCTTGGCATTGAATCATCCTTATAATTTTTTAATAAATGTCTTAAGTGTTTTGAGATTTTTCCTTATGAAAGCTTGCCTTTTGAACCTACGATTTCCTTAGCTGAAAAGGCTTGTGCAATTGAATAACTTGACTACTCAAAACATTTTGAGAAAGAAAGAGACCATTTTGGCCTATAGGACCAAAATGGTTGACATGTTGTCCATAAAAAACAAGTGATTGATTTTGGGAACAACACGTATCAAGGGACTTCACAACTAAGATAGGTGGCTATGTCTTAGCTAACTAGTATTTCTTGTCCTTTAAAACAAGGTATGGTGCCAAGGTGAAGATTAAGACACAACCTCTTACAAGGTTCCATATAGAACCTTATATTGAGATAAGTTATAATTTGAATTATGTTGTTCATAAAGAAAAGGATTCTATTTTAGATGATGACACTTTTTCCAAGCTTGAGGGAATTTCAGATTTATTTCTTGATGAATATGAAACTAATACTTATGAGCATGATCCCTATGATTTTGTGGAGGAGACTGACTTATGAGTATAATTTATACATGAATAAGGAATGCCAACACCTCTACTTGCCAATGAAGAGGGTGAAGATGATGAGTTATGGAAGATGTTTTTTGATGGTTCAAGAAGTAAAGTTGGTGTAGGAGATGTCGTTATGTTAGTCTCCCCGTCTAAAAAAAAGTATTATGCTTCATAAATATTTCATTTTAGCTATACTTGTAATGTGGTTGAGTATGAAGGTTTAATTCATGGTCTTTAATGGGTAAGGAGGAAAGGAATTAAGAACTTGCAAGCATATAAGAGGATGAACTAGTTGTGCATCAAGTGAGGAATGTGGTTGCTATTAAGAAACCTTTACTTGAGTAATACCATCATAGGGTATGGGATTTTATTGAAGGATTCAATGCATTCAAAATTTAATTATTCTCAAGGGAGTAGAATAGTCATGCTAATAGACTAGCTACCATAGAAGCTCAATTTGACACTCCAACTACCATATAAGAGGATGGAAAATAGTCTCATATTAAGATCATTATCAGACCTTCTATACTTGATAATGAAGTATCTTGTCAAGTTTTTTACCATGATAAACACATTTCATGATTCTTATTAAATGAGGCTAAGTTTTCTTCAAGGAAGGCTTCAAAAATAATTAGGTGATCATATTATGCAACTAAGGACCAATAAGATACCTAAGGGTTTAGTGACCTTATAAATTATTTTTAATGAGAATTATCAAAAGAAGAAGAAAGTGAGTATGTATACAAAATAGGATAATTATGAAAGAGTCTTGATATTCAAGGACAAACTGTTCAGCTAGGCAAGGTATTTTCTACATTAGAGAAGCAAAAATTTATTGAGCTATGTAGAGAGTTTTATGATATCTTTGCTTGGGAAAATAAGGACCTCAAAGGATTTGATCCTATCCTAGAATAACATACCATTGAGTTGGAACTTGGAGTTAAACTAATTAGACAAAAATAAAGACCCATCAACCCTAAGGTTGAGCAACTTATGAGGTTAGAGCTTACCAAACTCCTTGAATATGAGATAATATTTCCCATCAAACATTAAACATGGGTAGATAACCTTGTACTTGTTATAAATAAGAATGTGAAGATAAGAATTTGTGTGGAATTTATAGATCTCAATAGATCATCACTCAAAGATCACTATCCCCTACCCTCAATAGGGTAGATTTTGTAAATGGCTTTAGGTTCTCAATGTTTCTCTCTTATAGATGGATATTTAGGCTATAATCATATTTTAGTTAGTGAGGATGATCAGTTTAGGAAATCTTACACTACTAAATGGGTAACTTTTTATTATAGGAAGATGCCCTTTGGTTTGTCCAATACCGGTGCCACATTTTAAAGAGCAATGGATATAGCCTTCAAAGTTTTGATCAATGAGATGTTATTGGTTTATATAGATGATATGATAGTGTTTTTTAAATATGATAATGAACACATTAGACACTTGAGGTAAGTGCTTGAAATATGTATGCAGTATGGAGTATCTCTTAATCCCAAAAAGTGCATCTTTGCTATTCATGAAGGTAAGATTTTAGAACATATTATTTCCAAAGATGGTTTGACTATTGATCTTGAGAGGATAGAAGTTATTTTGGGCTTATCATTTCCATTTCATAATAAATGTCTTCAAATTTTCTTAGGAAATATAATTTTTTAAGGAGGTTCATACTTGGTTTTGTATCTTTGGTGAAGCCTATCACAACTATGCTTAGGAAGAACCAAGTCTTTTCCTAGACCAAAGAGGTAAGAGTAGTTTTGAAGCCATAAAGAAAGAAATTAAAAAATATCCTACTCTTGTGAGTCCTAATTTTTCTAAATAATTCATGTTGTAATCATTTGCTAACCTTGATACTATCTCAACCATGCTAATGCAAAATAATGATGAGAGTGTGGAGAAACCAATCACATTCTTTAGTCAAGGTTTAGAATATTTTGAATTAAAGTACACCTTTGTAGAGAAAAAATTACTTGATATTGTAATGGGATTAAATAAATTTAGACATATGATTTCAAATAATAGGATTCATGTTATGGTCTTTCATCCTAGTATCAAAGAGTTTCTCTTGAGCAAAGATCTTAGTCAAAATAGGGTAGGGTGGATCACTAAAATAATGGAATATGATATTGATATCAAGGTGAAAAATTGATAAGGGGTAAAATCCGTTATGAACATCTAACTTCAGATCTCATGAGTTAAAAGAAGAGGCTCTAGTCAATCATGATTATTCATAATCAGCTGGTTCATTGCCTCCACAAAGTTGGACACTGGATGTGATTAGATTTATTCAAAATGGTGAGTATCCTAATAATATAAGTAGATCACAAAGGAGATATTTTATGCTGAAATATATTCCATTTTATCTTGTAGATGGTATGATTTTTAGGAGGGACATCAATGGTGTGCTAATGAGACACATTGATAATGATCATTTTAGAGTGTTGCTTGAGAAGTTCCATAATGGCATAATAGGAGGTAATTTTTATCCAAGAACCACAAATTATAAGATCATGAGGGTAGGCTATTATTGGCCTAGAATCTTCAAGGATTTCCATGCTTGGGGTGAGAATTTATGGACAATGTGTTTTCTTTATAGGAAAGTAGAAGGTCACAACTCTTTCTTTGAAGCCTATCCAAGTAGACAAACCTTTAATGCAATGGGGTCTTGTTTTTATTGGTATGATAATCCCACCATCCAGTATTAGTCATAAATGGATACTCACAGGGGCTGACTATTTTGAAATTTGGGTTGAGGCTATAGCATTGAAGGAAGCCAATGAGAATTCTATCTTAAAGTTTTATGAGAGCATCATAACAAGGTTTGGTACTCCTACTATTATTTTAGATAGTTCTATTGTTTTATGGGTGCTAAGATAGCTGATTGGGAAAATAGTAATGGTATATTCTTGAGCACTTCATCTAACTATTACCCTTAAGGTAATGGGTTTAATGATTCTACTAACAAGAATCTGATCATAATCATCAAGAGAACCTTGGAACATAACCAAAGAGCTTGGCACACCAAATTGAGGACAACCTTATA
This sequence comes from Torreya grandis, assembly GCA_037957365.1. Classification (NCBI taxonomy): domain Eukaryota; kingdom Viridiplantae; phylum Streptophyta; class Pinopsida; order Cupressales; family Taxaceae; genus Torreya; species Torreya grandis. The sequence continues at coordinate 1,068,214 of JARHVA010004310.1, forward strand.
GGTTGATAGGATAACTCCCAAGAGGTCAACATGGAATCATCCTTTTGTGCTTGTCTATCGAAGGGAAGCTAGGTTGTCTATCTCTCAAGAGTTTCCTGCCTTAGATTTAACACATCAACTAGAGTTGCTTGAGAAAACTCTAATGGAGGTGAGATTGACATAATTATTGGAGTTGTAAGAAACTAGAGATAAAGCTCATGAAGCTATGGAGCATCACCAAATACTAATGAAGAGGTATTTTGACAAGAAGACAACTCTAAGATCATTTCAAGAAGGTGATAGTATTGGAATGGGATGAAGATATATCAAAACTAGGGAGACATACCAAATTTGATACCCTATGGAGCATACCATATGTCATCATCAAGTGCAAGAAAAGTAACTTATTTCAGTTAGCAAGGAAGAATGGAGAAGAGCCACCTATCCTTATAAATGAGATGCATTTGAAACCCTGCTATTGAGAATTGATGGTCAGTTTTGTAAATTTTAGATTAGGTGTGTGTTTCCTTTCTTGTTTGTTTTGTTCTAATAAGTTATCATGAAACACATGTGTGCTTCTTACCTTGATTTTTGTTTCTATTATTTTCTATTATTTGAGGTGTTATCTAGGAATTTTCTATGTCAAACCTACTATACATGTGACTCCATAGCTCAATGGACATGATTAGGAAATTGGTCATGGCATAACAAGCATGCCACCCTTAGGAAATTACCAAAGATATTGATCATTTTACCAAAGGCCAAAATGGGTCAACCCCCTATAGTCAAAATATTGTATAGGGGATTTTATAATGTCATAGGGTATGTTATAGTTCATTTGATATCATTTAACATGCCATTATAGCTTTGGTCATACTCTAGCTTATCCCTTGTGTCATTTGGTGTCTTAGGGGTCATTTTAGGGCCATATAGGCAAGTTCTAGGTTTTTAAGGATCCAAACAAGTCTTAATGGTGATCAATGCAATTCAAGATCATGGAAAGGGTTTGCATAGACCTCAAGGAGTTCATTTAGATATGAAAAAGTTTAGGAACAAGTTTTGTGAAACTAGACCATCATCAAGATGTCATAAAGAACTAGACTAGACCAATTCACTTGGGATTTATATATATATGATCAAAAAACCTCATATGACCATTATCCCATGTGTGATAAATTTACTTAATTCCATGATCATTGTCTACAAGTTTCATATCTCGATGAATCTTATATCTTGAGATCTAAGCCTTTAAAGTTCAACTTGTTGAGTCTAAGGAGCCAGACCATCCTGCATGTCACATAGAAATGAGCAAACTAGCTTGTTTGAACATTTTTTATCTTCACTCAAAAATTTTCATGAGCTAAAGTATTTCAATTTATGGATCTCTTTGTGCCTAGATCATATCTTGAAAGTTCCACATTTACACAAGCTTTATAGCCCAAGTTATAGAGTTTCAAAGTTGGTCACATAGACCCAAATGTTCATGTAAGTGTCAAATTCAAGCCTTGGTAAATTTCCATTTAGGTTCAAATGACCAATGATAGGCATGCAGACATCATGAAGAACTAGATTGGATTTGTTTTTACAAACTATAAACACACTTAGAATGTTATTGAAACCAACAGATCAAATGGGCACAATATTCTTAGTATCAAGAACATATCCTAAAAATTTGGTGTCCCCATGACCTTTGTGCATATAGATCCAAGTCTTCAAAGTTGATAAAAAAATAGGAAATGTTCATGTAGATATCAACTTTAATTTATGGTAAAAATCCATTTGAGTCCAAAAAGTGATGATCACATGAACATCATTGATGGTCACATAGATGTATTTGACAATTGTGTGGATGTCAAACTTAAGACATAGAAAAAATCCATTGTGACTTAATTTTATGGTCACATGGATGTAAAATATGATCACACAAACATCAAATGATGAGATCATGAACATCAAATTTAACCTCATAAAGTAACTATTTATTTTCAAATATTGGGTCCTAGTATTTCTGATGGTTCATGTTGCATCATACATCTTGATTTGATAGTGCGAGATGAGTCAAAAGGTCAAGGAGATCGAGAGGCCACCATGTGGCATAAACATGTGAAGCTAATATATTGATAGTGGATCTTGAGTGTAAATGTAGGGATACCAAGTAACACTAGCTCAAATAGAGATTGACAAGTCAAAGGTAGATCAATGACTCATGGTTATTCATACCAAGTAGGATCAACGGTGCAAGATTGGTCATGCAGGGTCATCGATCTACCATTAGAGCTTGATCAAATGCCATGAAGTGGACATAGTGATGTAGTCAGGTATAAAGAAAATAAAGGACAACCATCAAAACTTAATATGGACCTCTGGTTCAAAGATTTGAGGGTTTCAATATCATTTTATGACATTGTTCATTTTATTTAAATAAGGGTCCATGAATATATGAATTCTCAGTTCTTGTAAAGATAGAATAGGCCTTTTTAGACCTAATGGGAGTCCAAAATGAAGCTATGTGGTTTATAGGTCCCCATGAACATAATGACAATAGGAAAACCAATAGTCTAAGTTTGGTTTTCCATCTATAGTAGACCTCTAAACATGGGGATGAGCTCAAGCATGATCCAATTTGAATAAGAGACAAAATTTCAAAGGATGCCATGAAAACATAAAGGTAGACCCCAATGATTTCATCCCCAAGACCAACTGCATGAAAAGGACCTTTCTCTCCACTTTTACATGCCATAATGAACCAATAAAGAGTAGTTAACACCAAGAGAAATCTCTAAAAATTTGATCTGATGGTTGTAATTACATTGATGCTAGGACCTAGCTCAGAACAACTTGATCCTACTACTGTAACCATCAGGGAGCATCAATGAGGGAATAATATAACTATGCAACCACTTAAAGTGACCTAGATTAATAAAAAGGTTTGAATGAGCATAATTTGTAGAATTATTTGTAGCTATGGTTTAAATGGAATTGGGCTCTTTGATTCCTCTTTGAATGCCAAATTCTCTCTCTACATGCCCTTTCTTCTATAAATATAGCCTTTGAGCTATTGTTATCTATCCCTCAGGTTTATATGACTAGACTCTATTAGAAATTATATTTAACACCTTTTTAAGTAATGAATGGTGATTTTTGTATTCATTTTACTAATCTATGCTTAGTGTTTTGTATTTTTTTGATATGCAAAAGTGGTTGTAATCTTCCCTTTGTAGGTCCAAGTCTAGCCTAAATGCTAATAAACTTTCTTGCAGGTCATCTAGTGTGTCTTAATGTTGATGTCTCTGGTATATAATGACTTTTTGACTATAAGTGTTTTCAATCAAGCCTTACCCTCATTTCCCTCTAGCCTAAGTCCATCAAATTAACCTCTAGGTGAAAGATTGTTACTTGAAAACTATTATAAACCCTACATTAGTTTTATATATAATATATTAGTGTGCTAATGGCTTCAATATTGAGACTAGATCTTTGAATATTTGGTGCATCACCTCCTCTAGAGTAGGTTCAATTCATGCATTCTTAGAATATTTCCCTCATAAAAAATATATTTGTATATATGAGAGCATTTAAAGATACATTTAGGGAGCTAGCCCTTAAATCTAGAAGCTCATTTATAATATAGGTACACCCACATACCTAAAAATGTTCCCATGTTGCCCAAATCTTGAAGAATCTTGAATAACTCCTTCTAGGGTAAAAGATTTGGTGACAATAGGAAGTTAGGAGAACTTACAATTTTCTAGTTGCCATTCCTCCCATGAGATATTGATGTAAATGAGTTTTATTTTTTGATAAGGCTATTTATCTTGGATGGATGAGATACAAACATGTTGTTTTCTGAGTTTAAGGATGATGTTTCAAAATATATGAGGTATTTCTTGTTTGAATATGCCTCCATTTATGGTTTTCTATCAGTAATATAGATTACATAGGTATATTTGAGCATGAAAAAATATTTTTCAATCATTAGCTTTCTAGAGTTTATGTATTCATGGTTTTGAAAGAAAATCCTATATAGTTAAGTTTTGAAAGTATAATTTGTTGAGATTTGAAATAGTGGAAGCTTATATAGTCTTGCATCAATTTTTGGTTTCAAAAGATTTTTTTATATTCAAAATTTGGGTGTCAAAGTTTCACATGCTTAGGGTTTGTCTATAGAAATGAACCTTGTATGTTTGTTTTCAAAAATATTTTGAAAGCTTTGAATGATGACCTATCTTGATATAAAGAATTTATGTCAAAAGGTTATTGAACATATAAATATGGTTGTTCTTTATTGTTTAGAAACTGTAAATCTCATGCACCAGTTGTAATTTCAAATCTTGGATTTGAAGTAAGATCTAGATAAAATGATGAAATATTTTTTGGATTTGCACATCAGTTTTAGTTTCAAGGGTTTCATCATGTTTAAATATTGGGTATTCACTATTCCAAAGTCATAAATTTAAACATAGGGTTATATAAAAGATGAAATATGAAAAGTTAGATAGGTTTAAATATTTATAAGTAATGTGATGGTGTTGTCAAAATTTTCATTGACAGTTTGAATTTTTATTGGTTGAATATTTTATAGTGACACATTAGTCTAATTTATTTGATATTTGGGTTTAGTATGGCACAAGTTCAATATATTTTTTGAGACTATATATAAAAATCTTAGTATGTTTTTATTCTATTGTGAAAATTTTATTTGGTAATAGATCATTTTGATGTTCTAGATCTTGTTTTGAGGATAGATTTAAAGAGGGCAAAATAATTAGTGAATTTGAGAAATTGTGATATGTTATTTGAGTTTAGATAGAATGAATTGAAGGAATATATTTATGTTGAAGTTCTATCTTAGGTGATACTATTGAGATTTATTTAAAAGAGTGTTGGTAAAATATATGTTTTGGGATAATATGTTGTTTATATTTTAGAAGGTCAGAAAGTTGTATTTTCAGTTTGAAATATGATAGTGAAAGATATGTGGTTTTTTCTTGGGAAATATTTTCATGAATAGGGTTTTGTGGAATATCACTTTCAAATATGAGAATTGGCTTAGTTTACATTATCAGATAATATTCATAAAGTGAATAGAAAATCATAAAAATTTGATAGAATATTGTGAAAATAAAATTATGAGTATATAATTTTATTTTTTTAGATGGCTTTTGATATGATCAAAACAAAATATTACATTGAGATTTGAAAATGTTAGAATAATTTAGTTTTTTTGTAATCAATAAATAGTGTAGAGATTATTATGATGATATAGGTGTATAATTTGTTTAATATTGAATGAATATATGTTAGTTTTTCAATCATGATGATTAGTTTTCTATGAATATATTTCAAATGCATAGGAAGTTAGGATGGGATCAACCTGGATCAAGTAGAAGTAATGATAATGAAGGCTAGGGTCAGAATTCAAACAATGTGAATAAGCATAATCCAAATAGACATTTCCCAAGGGGAGGTTTTAGGGATAGGATATTTGGTCCTAGGTATGCTAGTAGGGGTGTTAGGATGTCAATTCACTTTGATGCAATATATCTCGAGTTTTGGAATGTCTTGAACAATTTGCCTTTCAATCCTGCTAACCCTAGAGGTAATCAAAGATTTCATGGTCAAAGATTTGGTGCTAGGACTCATTCCCATATCATTTCCTCTCACCACTTATAGAACAATCCACATCACTTACTAGTTTAGTCACCTACTCCAAAAATAATTTACCTTGTTAGTGAGCCTCACCTTATTAATGAAGCCACTCAGCTTGATATTGAAATTGCCCATGACAAGAATTTTGTTAATCTCAACTTAACTTATATTTGTAATGATCCATCATAATGTCAGAGAGATCCCATCTTAGGGTGAAAAAAATTAATTTTTAAGGAACTTGTTTTAGCTTATAGGAAACATAGTCTAGAAATCCATCCAACTACTTTAGACAAATGGTTAGATAACTAGAATGACATAGACAATTTAGTTGAGGTCAGAGTTATCAAATGGATTAAGTTAGAGGTGGATGATCCTATAAGTGATTCAATAACAAATATGGTTCACATTCCAACAATTGAGATAGAATACAATGAGTGCATGATGAGCAAGGGAAGCTGGCTATTGAAGTTTTGTCAAATTTTGATGATTATTAGATGTCAGTAGGATAAACTTTTATTTTCATGATTAAATTTAAGTTTGAATGAATTTATACTTTTCAGATTTGATACTTTGGTTTTATATTTTGATGTTTTGGTGATGATGTTTTGAAGTACAACACATTTTAATTTTTTGATATATATATATATATATATATATATATATATATATATATATGCCTAAGTAATTTTTTTGAAATATGCATTATGGTATTAATATAAATAAGAATTTTATTAAACATGATTTATCTATTTATTTATTGATAAATATTATTCTATTTTATTATTAATTGATTAAGGTCCTCACCTGTTAGGAAGTGCCCAATCTATATTCAAATACTTTATCCATTAAGACTTTTAAGTCTTAGTTAAAACTTAACTAATAACTATTTATATTAATTAAATTTGATAATGCTTCAAATTTGTTTGAAAAACAAGTTATAACTAACCTTAGTTATTATTTTAACTTAATCAATTTAAACCTTAACTAATAACTATTTATATTAATTAATTTTGATAAAGTAAATTGATTAAGTTAAAATAATAACTAAGGTTAGTTATAACTTGTTTTTCAAACAAATTTGAAGCATATAAGGATATCAAGGATTCATTTGAAGTAGAGGAACAAGACATGTATTGAAGACTTATATATTGTGAAGTCAATCATTTATCTCTTTCTTCTATGGAACTGCTCTGAGATAACATGAATTTTATAGATAGACACATTGGTACTTTATCTGATGGTTGAGTAATTACTTAGGCTATATAGGTATATCTAGTTTTACATTATCATTTATAATAGATTATCAGAAGTTTTTCAAGTTTAACATCTTTTGATGACTGTTCCTTACAGTGTTATATGCAGAATCTAAGTATTCAACCTGAATAATGATGAATACTTTGCTATTTGTGATATTTCATTGATTCATTTGATTGTAAAAGTTGTCTCTCAAGATATTTTTAAAAGAAAAATGTTGGTTTCTTCAATAAAACAAATCTATTTTGCTAAGATGACTCTCTTCAAGACTCGCATGGTTTTATCTATATTGTAATTTATATGGACTTTGACTTTAATATAGTCGAATCTATTTTAGATTGATCTTTAATTCATCTATTTTTATTTCTATTTGCTTTAAATTTAATGTCTTTATCTTTTAATTCATTTTAGTTTACTATTTATTTCTGTTATAATATATATTTTTTAGATTAATCTCCCTATTTATTTTCTTAAGGTTAGATTATTTAGTTTCTTTGATTAGTTTCTTTCTTTTATGGTTTAGTTTTAGGTTAGTTTAATTTATTAGACTTAGTTATATTGTTAAGTTAATTATATTTTAGATTAGTTAGTTGTACTTTCAATTTAGATTTAGATTGTTTATATTTAATTAACTTTAGTTTATTTGTGTGTTCTTGTTTAGTTTAGACTTGATGGATACTTTGTTTCTTTACTTAGTTTTTGATCTCTCTCTTAATTAGTTTTTATTATTTCTTTATTCCTTTTAGTTTATTGATTACTATTTATTTTATCTTAATGTGTTGAGTTATTTGATTGCTTACTTGATATAAATTCTATTTATCTTGATTTGTCTCAATTCTATTTTATTTTATATTTAAGATTTATTATCTTGAAGTTATTTGGAAGTTGATATAATAGAATAAATAAGATATTACTTTGAAATATATTATTATTGAATTAGATTTGTTTCTTTTAAGAGATTATCTTGTTCATAGGCCTTCTCTATCAGATAGGATAGATTACATATTCATTTCTAAACTAATTCATTATTTGATAAAGTGGATTTATAAAATTATAATAGAATATGTTATATTTGATAGCTCATTCATTATTTTCTAGATCATTTAAAAAACCCCTTGCATCTTTAGGATCATAATTGAACCTTTAGAAGCTTACTATTAGACTGGTATGATTCCAACTTAACCTTCATAATAGGTGAAAGGGTTGATTATTTGATGTTACAATTTTCATCATCAACAATGTCCTCTGTGTAAGACTATTCTAAAATTTTGGGTGCAACTCTATCTTGATCTTCAGGTTTTATTCCCATGCACATGAGTTTTGAAACCTTATATTTTGCCTATAATGACCAATTTATTGTGCAAAACCTAATCCTCCATAAAACTACGGCATAAACTAAAAAGTGTGTCCATTTATAGGATAGACTGAACATCTTCAACACCCTACTATGAATAGAGTTTCCTACATATCAATAATTTGAGGAAGGATCAATCCTAATGTAGTTCTTCCCACCTAAGTGTTGGTGCAAGTTTAAGTGATGTTAGTGTGATAGTGGTCTTGAGTGCCTTGAATGTGTTTGAGACTAGAAATTTTGAAAATATGAGCTTAGGGCTATTGTATATGATAGTATGTAGAAGTAGGGTAGAATAAGGATTGATAACTATAATTATGATCAACTTGTTTCCTATTTGAATGTGTATTTTGCATCTAATTTCCATTTAATGGTTAGAGGGATAAAAGTAATTTATTTATACCATTATATTGCTTATTCAAGTGATAAAAAATGTCTAGGCCGACCCTAGGAGGCTTTTATTTTTGAAAAGATATTCATTTGGGAAAGCTAAGGCAAAGGACAATAGTTCCATTTTGGGGACAATAACACCATGTGGTGCTATTGTCCTTATTATGGAGCTAGTGTCCAACTAAGAGAACATTAGGCATGAAGGGGAAAGGTCAAGAAATGAGGGTATAGGACTAATTTTGAGTTGACTAGGGATGCCTGTGTCCCACACAAGGTTGGAAAAATGTGATAATAGGATCTAGGATAGGTCTAAGACTAAGCTAGGGATAGGTATTCACAAGTAACACTCTTAGCACTCAAATGCCACTTTTGGGTGATTAAATTTTCCCTCCCCTTTATTAAATAAATGCAACAAAGTGAAATGACTAGGATAAAGGAAAAAGAAGCGTACTTGGACTTACCTAGGAAGTGAATCCTATGAAGGTGGATCTGAGTATGTGAAGCTGAGTCTGAATATGTGAAGCATGCTCTGATGCATGTCTTGTAAATGAAATGTGCATAAATTAGTCCTTAATTAAGAGATTAAAAATAAAATACTATGTTGAGTAAAGAAATAACACTAATTAAAATTGAGTAGAGAGGAAAGGAATGAATACACCTCACTGGGTATGTGAACTAATACATGATCCTAGTGATAAACTATGTGTGTGTATGTATATAATGATTAATCAATGAATATATTGGGATGAGATGATAACTTACTCAATCCTCATGTGTAGATGGCTCAAGAACTCAATCCAATTTTTACTCCATCATTTCCCACCCCTACTTGGTGGATTATTACCTGTGAATAACTTGGATTGGATTAATAATGTGTCCAACCCTCTCATATGAGTGGCTTAAGAACTCAAGTAGGCTATGAATCCATCATTACCCAACCATGTGTAGTAGATGCATATGAAACTAAATTGCATGAAGTAATGTAATTATCTAATTGAGTATATCTAACTATGTATGTCTATGACCACTTAGGTATATTAGGTGACTTCAAGTCACTCAAGAATGCCAACCACTATAGATGGAGTAAGGCATAAAACTGGTGATAACCTAGAATGTGATGTTAGGTGTTTCAACATAAATAATGACATAGAATTTGTCATTCCATATAATTTACTAGTGTGTAACTAAGCATATAGAAACAATGTACTATTCATAGTCCCCCATATATGATATTTGAGCATATAAATTTTAGATTGAGTTATAATAAATTCTATCTAGGTATCTAAATTAAATATAGAAATGGTCATGTTACACATGATGCCCCAATATCAACAAACTGATATGAAGTTGATCTAAACTAATATGAATATGAATAAAACTAAATATAACTAATAAACCTATAACTAAATTTGTGCAAACCTATACTGTACTTTATATACTATTTTAGCCAATATTGGTTGTTCTAAATGTAAGGCTACTAGATAACAGTGCCATATCTTAGAGAATAGTGGTCTTATGGTTATAGTGTCCCAATTTGGGTGTTAATGTCTGTTTGGTTTGAATTCTATGCAACTGTACTACTTTTGAGTCACTATTTTCTCACTGTGTTTACCTATTTATGATTTTCTATATCTGAGCCTATGTGATGAAAAATGTATTATGAGTGAAATATAGGAGCCTAATCTCTATGATAAACCCATGTGAATTTCACCTCTTTTAAGGGAGGTTTTTTAACCTGTAAAATAACTATCCTCAAATGAAAAATCTCTACAAAATGTGTGTTAGCTGGAGCATATATGATAATTACATGATGATATAATATAATGTGCATATATAACATCAAAATGTAAGATAAATTGAGCATAAGTATGTAATGTAAGATGTATGTCATGTCTATCATTCCACAAGGGTGTCAAGATAGATGTAATAAATGCATGTAATAATAAATATGAATAAAATTGAATAGCTATTGAGGGGGATGGGGCATGATTTACATCACAACACCCAAGTAGGAAGGGTAGATGCATGAGGTCCCTCATGGCATAAAAAATTGGTGTGTGTAAAAATTAAAAAAAAGTGTCATGGCCATGACACATACAATAAATCATACTTATAAAACACACAAGGTAGGAAAAATAGGCCAAGGGGCCACAATACAAAGGATGTGGGAACATGTCACTAAATATGAAAAAACAAGGCATACAAGGACATGTTCAAATGTCTGTATATGAAAGTATCAAGAAAATTAGATTAGAGCCACATATAAGGACATGTTAACATGTTCACAAACATAGTCAAGAAAGAACACATGAGGACATAGGCAACTATCCAAAGCATACATACTATGCATAAAAGTGGAGTAGAGATAAATAACAATGACATATTCAAATGCCCTCAAATAAAATAAGCATAAAGATACAATCAAGTCTAAACTAGGTAAAATATAAATGAAAGTATGCATGGATATGTAATATAAATATGTGTAAGAGTGAGTACATACATATGCTGAATTTAAAGTAGTAACAATCAATAAAAAATATAAGTATGAGTAGCATTGATCAATATCAATATATAACAATGCTAAAGCTGGAATGTAGAGTATATAAGGATAACACTTGGTGAATAAAATTATGTATAAGATTCCCCCAAGTGGGTGAATGTGTCAAGCGAAGAACCATGAATCAATGTATATTCCCCTAATGGGTAGATATTAGCAAGTCTAGATTGGTGTAGTGGACCTGAGCCTTATAAGCAATTTGCAAGCACTTTATAAGAACAAGTGAAGCATGTATGCATGATAAAACTGACTATAGTAAGATAGATAACATATGTAGTGTCTAGAAAATATTATAAATGTAAACATAATAATGAATATAATCTATAAATTTTGTGTTTTCTAAGTAATTATTTGAATGTTTTAATGTTTTTGACATGTTATATTGTTTTTATATTTTATGGATATAAGCTATATACAATCAACATGAAAATGAACTATGTACAAGGAGAAAAAGACAGATAAAATATGTATGAGAAAAGAGAAACCATACTAGCTGATGAGTCTCATGAGAGACTCATTATCACTATGACTTGTGTCAAATAAAGGAACTGTGATCATGCATGCTGTGTGAAAGGGAAACTATGGTCCCATAATCTACTATACTGAGTGATCTATATCTTTATCTGTATATGTATCTACCTATGTAGTGGTGCTATAAATCTATGACACTAACTATGGTGCCCTATGAACTATATGGGTCTTAAGAACCCATAAAGTAGAAGCTATAGGTGAAATATATGCCTTGTGTTGAGAAATTTGAAAACCTAAAAATACTTATCTCAGCAAAAAATGAGTGGAGGAAGGCCCTCTAGAATTTGTAACATATCTATAATACATGGGTCTCTCTAATAATGGTCTCCATGAGGGAGTATGCATATGTGTTAAATATATAAGATTAGATCTTACCTATGTTGGTGGCTCTAATAAACTATATTGTGTACAAATAGGAACTATGTTCTAAGTTTTAACTTATAACTATGTTAGATCTGGTAATTATGATTGTAACTATGATGTAACTACCTATGGAATAGGTAGTAGATACTCATATGTAAGATCCTCAAATTTGACCACCTCATTTGCATGTATGTATTTCAAGCATCTGTGTACTATGGATGGGATGGCTTGTACTTTATGTATCCATGGCCTGCCCAATAACATATCAAACATTATTACCTTAGGTACCACTAAGAAAAGAGTGACCACATTTGTTAGGCCAACCTATAATGGAAGAACAATCTCCCTGATGGAGATTTGAACATGACCATTAAAACTATTGATAACTATGTCTATGGGGAATATATACTACTATGAATACCCCAAATGTTGTAAAAGTGTCATAGTGTGTATGCTAATGCTTGACCCATTTTCAACCATAAAAAATCTAGTTAGGATGATGATCTATGTAGGCTTATACAAAGAGTGCCTATAAATATGTATCATCATCAACACTTTCTTGGTCTGAGAATGGGATGAGTGGTGTAGCTAGAACTATGGTGTGGTACATACCAATGCTATTATGCAATGGATGTGCCTCCTCTATAATAGTATGATATGAAGCTGGTGGTGGATGTATCTAATATGTGTAGTGAACACCTAAAGAAATGAGAATGTCTCATATCTTGCTATAGAATTAACATTCATGTCAATGTTAAGTAATGTAAAATCATATTTTAGATAAGACTTATTTAAATCATGGTAATTTATGAAACATTTAATGTCACCATTAGGCTTAGTAACATTTATAATGTTAGATATTATTGTTCTCTCCAAACTCCTCTATTCGTGAAATGCCCATGAGATTGGGTATTCCATAAAATGGGAAGGTGGGGACAACTAAATACTTTCATCCTCTATTTTAGGACTAATATGGGATCATCCCAGGGCATGGCTATATGTATTTGACTTCACAAATGGAGTCAACATTAATAGTCTCTAAGAGATACACTATCACCACCAAAAGTTCCATCTAATTATACACACAAGTCAAATATTATTATGAAAATTCTAGTATTATGATTTCTATTTATAAATAAAAGGGGTAAGAGTAGTTCAATTTCAAATAACAAACACAAAAGAGAGGGAAGGGTAAGGCAAACGAAGGATCCTATAGATCTAGAATGAACTCAATGCATTGATCACTAAACCAAGTGACACTACCATAATTGTACCACTGTAGACCGAGTTTCACTGAAGTTATACCTATAAGAACATACAATGGGAAGGGTCTAAGGGAACTAGGAGTATGCCTTCAATATGACCTCTCACTAAAGATGAGTACTAGGATCTTATGTATAATACACATAAACACCACATGATAATTTTTATATTAACACATAAATTATCAATAATATGAAATGAAATGAGAGAACTCACACAGTGAGTGTAATAACTAAGCACATTATAACCATATCATACATAAATCAAAAAAGTATTAATATAGTTAACCTAGTATTGAATATCATTAAAGAATGGAGATGAAAGAGAATTGAAACACATAACAAACCCTCTTATAGAAGATAGAGATTGTATTCATTAAAAAAAGTAAGTGTTGTTATAATAATCGATTTGGACCAACATTATAGTCTCGAGAGATGAAGAAAAAGTAAGTGAACTCATGGCTATAATTTGACAACACTTTTGAGTATTTTTATTAAACCCTATATTATAATACAGTTCTTTATTATATTATAAGGATGGGGATCACCTCTAAATAACATGAGGATCCCATCTTGGGCCATGATGGCCAATCATTATAGTTACAACCATAATTCAAAATTTAAAATTAGACAATCCCTTTAAACCTATAAAATATTTATGGGGGACCACTTAATTGACATGAAGAGGTAGCTGAGAAGGTCCAACTCCTAACTGATTTGACCTAGCATTCTTAGCTTCCAACACAACCACCATGATTTCAAACTCCTTATCCATCTTGGAAACATTCATTGGGGGCTCCCTAAAGATGACCTTGGCTTGAGTCACCAATATTTGGTAGACTTGGAAGGGTGATTACATTGATGCTTAGACCCAAGATACCTAGTTGATGTTTGTCATCAGCTGGGCCCCTTCTTGGTTCTCTTTAGCAACCTTGTCCCTCATATCTTGGTTGAATTGATCTAGGTAGACTCTAATTTCTCCTGGTCAAGTAGGGGGATGTCTAGGTGGAATAACATAGAGATATTGACCTCCTTAATGTAGGTCAATATCTTCTTCTTGCCATATTCTAAGGGTACATTTACAATGTGATCCATAACCAACCATTCCTTGATAACAACCCTCATATTCCTAGTGTATGTTTGATATAACCACAAGTATGAGGTTGGTATTAACTTTAGTTCTAAGAATATCCCTTTTTTGATCACCACTTTTAGCTTCTAACACTTCCCATATATCTCAACAATCCTCTCCATGTAGGCCTATGTCTATTGGATAAGTAAGTTTATCTCAACAAGAGTCTCTACTAATTCCCCAAGGAATAAAAAGAGTAGTAAGAGGGTATCTTTGAATTGACCAATCACCTTGATAGGAAAAGTTCTCTTCAATTGGGTTTCTAAGGTTCAAACCTAGCTCTGTATGTCCTCAAGGAGATTTTTGGACATATCATGAATCACCTAGAGAATGGATAATGGGTCCTCATCCATCATTTATTCCCTAGTGGAAGTCTTCACCTTGATGTGGGAGAATAGATTTTGATGGGTTTGCCAATCCACTAGGTTTCTGTTTTGGACATACTTATACATTAGTATCCTCTTCATTATTTTAGAATTTTGGTTGAATATTTATTGTATGTTTAGGTCACCATGGGTATTCATATATAATGCCAATGACCTTGGGTTATTAGAGGTGTTATAGGGGTGGATAAAATAGTGCTGAAGGTGGAGGGGAGATAGAGGAAGTGGATGGGATAAATGAGGAAAGTAGTGGAGGTAGAGGGGGTATGGGAGAAAAAGGAGGAAGGACAAAAGGGTAGACCCATGAGAACATATTTACCTACTATTGTTCTTAGATTAAATTCACCTGAGGGGGAATTACCCTAGGGAAAGGGTTATTGAATATAAGGAAAGAGATGGGTTGGTTGAAGGCCAATCCCATGATGCTTTAGGTAATATAAAATAGGGGTTAAGAAATAAGGTGTTGAGGTGCTATGACTAGGGCTAAGGTAACTATTGAGTCTTATGGAGAAGGTTAGATTGGAGAATAAAGCCTTTAAACTAGACCCAGAGTGTGATTTTCCTTATGCTTTTTATTTAACCTCTTACCTGGGTTAGCTTTGGATGCTATAGTAGATGGATTGGATATGATAATAGGAGCCATAGGACTGATGGTGGAGGAATCAAAGCTATTGAGGGAAGTGCCAAGATAACTAGAGTGGGCACTGAGAGGGTTTTTAATGTTGATAATATGATTTTTTTAGTCATAACTATTATCACTGATAGAGGCACACCCAAGGAAAGAACTATTATGACTCTAAGTTGTGAGATGGATGGACTAGAGGGTAATGAAGAGGAAATGATGCTTAAAAGGATTGAGGCCAAATGTACTTGGGAAAATGATAGAGGGGGTGTAATAGGGAAAATAGAAGGTACCACTTAGGGGTTTTGTGAGAGTGGAGAAAAAATAGTGGGTACTAAGACTAAGAGTGTCAAGTGGTGGGAGTGAGGGGTGGAAGGGAAATAAGAGAACTTAGAGGTATGAGAGGGGGAACCTATATGGGTGCCTATTGGGATCCTCACTCTAGGTTTGCCCTTGGTTTACTAGCCACATCAAACCTTAGGGTCTATATAGTGTAGGGTTAAGGTGCTAGTGGTTAAGATAGCTATACCTGGGTTGCTTAACATCAAGTAGCTTAGCTATAACTATATCATGACTGGAATACTAGAGCTATAAGAGGAGGTGAAGGGGGAGGTAGGGCATGAGAAAGAGATGGTGGTGGGATGCTTTGTAAGATCATAAAAGAAATAGTAATAGCTATCAGAGTTGGGTCCTTTATGGACTGGGTAGGAACTATAGGAGGCATATATGGACTTGATTGAACATTATTTCCTTTCTTATTATTATTTTCCACTATTTATAACAACACCTCTTAGTTATTGATGGCTTCTAGGTAGAGCTCATAATCATCCTTTACTTGATGACCATATTTGATATTGAGGTGGGTTGAATACCATGCCAACTAGGATCTAATTATACCCTTGGGTTCCTAGTGCTAGTGTATACATCATGATATGGTGGAGTCTTACTTGGTCACCATCTTCTAAATTGGATGGAATGCCTTATAGATGTGGTGCCTAGTTATGATCAAAAGTGTAGGGTACATCTTTTTTGATGCTAGATACAAAATATTAATATGCCCTTTACTAGATAGTCTAAAATAAAATATGGTAGGTAGAGGGGTTCCTTGAGGAAACTCATAATCTAGATCATATTGTCCCCCCTGTAAAGCTATTATTTCCTAATGGTGGTGATGGAATCTCTGATTACCTTCAAAATATGGGGCATCAAGGCCCCACTAGGTATAAATTCCTACATATGTATCAAATGTGGTTATGGAAATAGTGTCCATACATTTTTTATAAGACCACATGGACTGCTAAATCCCTAGGAACCCATGTAGGAAAAGTTGAAGGATTGAAAGAGAACATCTCATAGACTGCATCTACTAGGTAGCTCATCATGTAAAAATTACTCCCAACTCAGGCATCTATGATGGCATTGACCAAATTGAAGTTGATCAATCTTCCCATGTCTAAGACTTCTGAGTGTGTGAGGATCATATATAGGAGAGACACCCATAGCTCATTGATGTTTAAGTAATCCTATGGCTTAAACAATCACTTTAATAGGATCATGGTTACTTGGACCTCTTATTAGTAGGTGTAGACTATGTACGCATTAATATCCTCCTTGTTAACCCATTTAGCATCTATGTTTTCAACCCAATCATGAAGGATGCCATATATTTGGTAGGTCCCCATCTAGACCATCACCATTTCTATATCAAAAGAGAAGGTGTATTCTAAGAGGAGGTAGTATACCTTGAAGGTATTCCTAGCTATATCAACAATCTAGTATCAAGAGTTATGCAAATACACCCAATTATAGACCCCATCCTTCATGTGTATGGAATTTCAAAGGAGCATATCAAATAAGTCAATGCATGGGAATGCATCTAGCTTGGAAATGACTATATGAAGCCCAAACATCTTGTAAGATCTAAGGTCATCCTCAAACTCTAATTGTTGGTCATTATTTGAGCTTGAATCCCTAGGGAATTTCTTTACCACTTTGAATAAGTCATTATAGTGCTTGAATTGGGTCAAGTCAATTAGGAATGTGGTATCCTAGTACTCAATTTTGACCTTTGGGTTTGAGAGGATACAACCGTTATAGTAGGGTGGAGGGGAAATAAGGAAGCTCTGAGTATAGGAGGCATGGAATATAGGGGTGGTTTATGGAAATTGGAGAGCCAATAATTAGAGTATCATAAAAGGTAGAAGTGATAACCATTAGTGAGATTTGTTTAGGCTTTTATAAAACATGTATATATCCCCTATATTAATGGCATTTGGAGGATCAATTGCTGTGAATTAAGTTGGTGGCTAGATTTTCTCTCTTTAATTATAAATCTAGAGTTGAATTCAGAGTCCATGATCCTTTGCTACTAGCTAGATATAATAATGGCAATCAAATGTTTTAATATTTACTAATTGAGATTAGATTCCTATTTTATTAATTCCCAATACATGGTAATCATGCAATCACATCTATTAGAGGATTCTTGGTTAAGTCCCACTTTTTTACATGTGCCATCTATTCATTGGTCCTCCTATTAATGATCAACACCTAAACATGACATCATGCTCTATGTCTTTCCCTTATTAAGGGTGATGTGTCAGTTAGGGAAACATGGCACATCTTGGTTGGTTTTTTGGCCTCATTCATACCTTATTTTGACCTTCCTAAAGCCTTAGGTAGATGTTAGTTCATCTTCCTTATCAAGTGACATGGTGCCTTCTCATTCAATTGGGTTCTCCTAGGATCTAAAATCTCTGACCTGTTTAGGGATTGACCACTTTGACACTTGGTGATGTGGCACTTTCTAATTTGACTGGCCTCTCTTATGATCTAACATCTCTGACAAGTTTGGGGATTGGCTACTCTGACACTTAGCAACATGGCACCTTATCATTTGGTTAAGATCTCTTGGGCTATGACATATTTGATAGGTCCAAGGATTAGACACTTTGACACTTGGTGATGTGGCACCTTCTCATTTTTATAGGCTCTCTTAAGATATGACATCTATGATAGGTATAAGAACTATCCACTCTAACACTAGGTGACATGGCACCTTATCATTTGGCTAAGATCTCATTGGATTTGATAGATCTTATAGGTTTGGGGACTGGATACTCTAACAATTGATGATTTGGTACCTTATAATTCAGCTAATCTCTCCTAAGATAAATGAAATTTATAAAAAAATACTAAGTAAGAAATGAAGAGGAACACAATACATTTAAAACTTACTTATCAGTTACTGACATTTGAATTCATTGTGAAGGGTGATGGATCTGCTACTCTAGGAAAAGAATGAGATCCTGGGAACTTTTATTAGAAGTAGATATGGAATTTTATTTCCATGATTCACATAAGAGAAAATATACCTTAGATATAAAAATAAATGGGGCATATTGCTACTCAATAAAATTAGGGTGGGATATATTCTAAGGATTTAAGTAGACATTACTAACAAGAATAAAAGAAAGGATCCTAAGGCTCTGGTTAATGACATTTTTACAAGGGTACCAATTTTTAATAAAAGGGGGTGTGTTGGCCACAAAAAAATGGTTCATTTCATGGGGAAAGTGATGATAATCACTTAGAACCTAACTAGTTTATTCTCCTTTCTTCACTCAACACAAAGATTGTAAGAGGGATATTTATTCATAATAAAAAAGATGAGGAACTAAAGTCTTAAAATAAAAAGTGGCATACTAATGTTTCATCTTATCAATGACCACCAATATGTGTAAGGAGTGATTTTCATTTCCCATTTAACCCTAGATTTTATTTAAGTAATTGAGGTTGTACTAATTATCAAGCTTCATTTGGAGCATTGATGGCTTGATGGTTTAGAGGGTAGATGGCTGGGGCATTGATATGCTACCAGATGAGCATCCATATCCCTGATAGAAATACCTATGATCCCATTTATGGCCTTGATCCAATACTATCCAAGCTAAAAATCCTATAATGGACATTCTTTGTATAGCCCTTTCAAGGGTAGACTCAAAATTTTGATTCTGCATGCTTTCCTTATTCTTTTCCAAGCTTCCTCATGAAAATATTATAATTTATTAGTCTTGTAAATTTATGGTTCAAGACCAAGCCAAAGATGAATGGATGATGAGGAAGTTTTGAATACCCAACCAGTCTTTGATTAGCTTGAATAATCTGGTATTTTCTAGAGACATTATTTTAAGTGCATCTTGGTGGCTTTATCAGGGTGTGGAATATTATAAATTACACTTATTTATCTTATATTTAGTGGTCTCTTAGATATGAAATGTCAAAATTTTCAATTACCATCCCAAATTTGGTTAGATCAAAGGTTTCAACTTGGGTCTTCCTACTTTTTAATAATCCTTCTTAGCCTTGGCCATCACTTAGAGCAACTACTAATAGTGTTGAGTGTTAGAGGAACATCATCAAAAAAGAGGGGAAAAGGGCCAAAACACAAAAGAAAAGAAAAGAACATAGTGAAAACAAACACACAACCATCTTTACTCAAATTAATTAGAAAATATAATGGAAGGGACAATCGATAAATAGTACTTCAAGAATTTCCCATTTACTAGAAGTGGTATCTCATTTCCCTCAAGATATTTGAGACAAAAGACATTTTGGCCCAAGATTTTAGATATTTGGTATGGGCCAATCCAAAGGGGATCAAAGTTTGAATGCTAGCCTTTCTTTTCATGAGCTTGTCCCATAATAAGACTAGGTCAGAGATTATGAAGGTCTTGATCTTTACCCTCTTATTGAACCACCTTTTGACTATATCTTGGTGCTTCCTAAAGATTAACATAGATCCATCCCAATCTTCCTATAATTGAATTAGGTCGAGGAGTCTAAAATTCACCTTATCATTTGATTGCATGAATTATTGCATAAAATTATAAGTTGTTAGCTTGGTGTGATTGGTAAGATTGGCTCCAATCCATAGACTAGAAAGAAAAGAGAGATTTTTAGGGCTTATTTATAATTGGTGCAGTCTGCCCATAGGGTAAATTTTAACAATAAGTGCCATTCCCAAGTTTTTATCTACCTAATTTCTTGATGGATTCTATATATGATAAAAATGTATCATGCTTATGAATCAATCCTAATTTGAAGAAGATAAAGCATACCTAAACTTTCATTTGGGATGCACTTGTTAAGTTGGAGCATGACCAATATGGGGATATTTTAGACCCGATTAGGGGATCACTTGTCATAACATATCATACTAGGTAGGATTCCAAAGCTTACAGTCTAACACAATTGCATAACAACCCTAATGGATTCCTAAAGTTTAAAGCATTCATTTATTCTAATAATAAGAAAGTAAATCTAATCTAGTGAACACCAAAGCTTGTGGAACAAAGTGTGGGTTAGAAATAATATAAAAAAAATATATAGGGAATCTCAATTAAAGTATGAGTAACACCTTAATACATGAAATATAATATTATTCAAGCCAACACTTATGCTACTTTTATCTACTAAAAGAGAGGAGAACAAAGTTAGAATATACTTACCTAAATGTGAACCTATCAAGACTCAATCTCTCCCTTGGCCAATGGAGATTTTAAAGAGGTTGTTTTGGTTTGAAAGGATAACTAAGAAAGGTCAAAGCATCCAAGACTTATCAACAAGACTAGATTTTACAAATAAGAAACCTAATATGTGTCTCCTCAATTAGAATGGTGGAAGAGTAGATTGTGAAGAAGCATAAGTGAATAATAACTCTTGATTTAACATATGAAATAATTATGAAAGGATCTTGTATATATAGGTAGATCTTTCCCTAAATCCTCCTAAAACCATTAGCTATACAAGGTTGACCTAATCAACCTAGTGTGTTTTTAGTGATAATTCACTAGGTTTGAGCTAGGCCAGTCGAAAGGATAACAAGCTAAGAAAGTGAAAAATACCCCTAAATTGTACTAGGTCAACCTAGTTGACCTAGTATAACTGATTGAACAAAAGGGATTTAAAAAGAGAAAAGGAAGGATGGAAAGAGGAAAACATTGGAGGAATATTCAAGGGAGGAGTAATAGCTTAGGGAATGGTTTTAGGAGCTAGTTGGATTGGTAATAATGCATAAATAAGGGAAAATAATCCTATGAAGCACCAAAGGTCTACCCACCCCTTTCTCGATGCACCCCTTAGGGCATGCACTTAGAGAGATTTAGTCTTGATGGGTTATTTCAAGATGCAAAGTGTCAGTATTTGATAAAAGTTAAAAATATTATGTGTATACACCTAGTACATCAACTTGAGATCAATTTGTAAGACATAATTATTGTTGGGGTGAAAAGGAATAGAGTGAAAACATAAATAGGAAACCTATTCTAAAGATGGTGATGCACCAATATTGATCTATCCATTGTAAATGATCTTCAAAAAACACCTTTTAAATCAATTAAAGGTTTATGACTAAAAAAATCTTCTTGAAGGCTATGAAAGATGATTACAACTTGAAGGTAATGGAAAAGAGGTTTGCTTGAGGCACTATAAACCAACTTACTCTTTAACACAGCTACCAACACTCTAGCACATCACTTGACCTGCATAAGATGGAATTATAGAAACAAGGTGAAGGAGAGGACCTAAAAAGGAGGATAAACATCAAAATTTATTCAATTAAAAAAATCATAACACACTAATTATAGTAAATAAACATATGAACAATCCTTATTTATTGATTCAAAGAGGTTCTCAAGATATAATTTGGTAGAGTTTTAGTACACCTGACCAAATAATAGTTATAATGGCCTTAAGGAATCAATATATATAGGAATGAATTATAATTAGAGATAATGTGGCATAGGAAGAAAATTAATAGGTCATGAATGACCACCATCCCTTCAATTGGCAGTTACAAGCAGCCTCCACACTCCTCCATGAATTACCTAGGATGATTGGTGTCTTAACTGAGCATCTTTGGGGTGTTGGAATATATTTTTAGCCAAGGTTGACCCATGAAGATCATATTCATTACATTATTAGTTAATTAAATATCCTTATAATAATTACCAAGTATTTAAATGGTTTATTTAGGCCTCCTGCATGAAGCATTTAGTGGTCACCTGTTTCTTGCATGTTGACTAGGTTCAAGAAACTGCCTGAATCCTCTATAATCTCCATAGATGTTGAGGATGATTACCTTAGGAGAAATTTACATAAGTTTAATGACCATTATTTTACTCCATACTACCTTTCCACTCCCATGAACATTCCCTTTTATTGATTAAGTAGATCTATAGACAAGTATCCTAGTCTCTTGACTTATTCACTATCCAGATGGCTATGAGGACTGAATGAGACCTTCAAGATGATTGATTCATTATTATTAAAACCTGAAAAATCATAACATACCATGATATATGCTTCCAAAACATTTTATGCCTATAATTCTACTTTACTTAGATGACTACGTCACCTAACTTTAGCACAACTGGACTACCTCTTTGGCACAAACCTATATGAACATTTTCAGGCATAGTTGTAAGTGTTTCATGATTTTATAAGGTAAAACATGTATCATAGTACATATTAACATAATTTTCAACCCATGACCAAGTTATTTACCTTGGATTTTTCTTGAAACCTTATAAAACTATAGTTTCTAAGAGGTTCATACAATAGTCTGTACAAACTAGTACTATGGATGGGATCCCCTAAGAGTATACTATAGGCTCCAAGTGTTTATTAGGACATATCAATGAACTTGGATGAATTTTCTCCAATATCTTCTCAATTTGGTCCTTATTAGGGTTTTATGGAGGTTTAAGGGGGTTTTGGACTCTTAGAAATTGTTCATAAAGGTTAGGACCTTAAACTTTGAACCATTGCTACTTATCTCTTATAGATAAGGCCTGTTAACTCTCCCAAATTTATTATCTCCCCATATAATTGTTTCTTATAATTATGAGCTTGTCAAGTTGCCCCTCGGGTGACAAATGTGCATTTTAAGTAGTCTCAAGGGACTTTCAGGCCAAAATGACCAACTGTGACTTCTCCTCTGTAAACCAAAGCTACCCATACACCTAAAACTCCTTGACAAACATCTTGGAGGTTTGAGGTGTTACCTAGTCTATTTTAGTCCTCTATTTTAGAATTTGAGTTGAATTTTCTTGAGGAAGGAACTAGGCTAATAGGCCTAAAGGTAGAGTTATTTCATCTTGACCCCAAACTAGAGCTATGAGGCACTTGGCCACTTTTATTAACATGAAATTCACCCCTTAAGGTTCTCAAAGCATTTGTATTGGCTTGATCAAGCCCTTTACCTCCTCTTTGTGTACACACAATCTTTCATTTAGGTACCTAGGCCTATCTACAAGTGGTTATCAAGCATGGATGCCCATGTAGGTGGATATTGTGTATTTATTTGAGACCTTAGGGTCCTTATCCCTCTTCAAAATCATATGTGATATGTATATCCTTCTAAGCTTATTGCATATAGGCTTAAAGTAGATCTTTTAGGTCTGATCTGTATACTACACATCTTACAAATGCCAACTAGTATACCATTTGAGTGATTAGGGGACCTGGGGAAACCATTAATACTATTTAATATCCTAATTACCTCATTTGGATGTATTGATTTAGAGGTGTAATTTCTTCATCAGGTCTGAACTAGGGTTTAAAGAGAGTTTTGGAGGTCCACCATCTTAACAATGGTTCATAGAGTATGGACCTCCAAAATAAAATGTCTTACCATGAACATCTAACCCATAAACCCCTTCAAATATTATAAATAGCCTTAGGTCCCATTCAGACTGTATGGTGAAGTATGAATGAAATATGGTGTGCTTCGAGCTCCTTGCCATATAATTTATGTAAGTTACAGTGTTAAGGTTTGTTCATAGAGTTAGGCCCCTAAATATGACTCTCTCCTTCATGGATGTTGAGTGAATAGGGTTTTTAAATTCCCCCTAAGAGCATTGGGTCTAAGTTATTTTTGATGAAAGATATGAGTGTTTAAAGTGACAACTCAAGATGGTTGTTTAGGATAGTGGAGCTCGAGAGGGGGATTAAAAAAAATGGACTATCTCTTTGCATCCCCCTAATTCAAGCATCTCCTTCAAGAACCAAAACAACATCATGCACCCTCTCATGGATTTTAATCTATTTTAGGGTTTTAGATCTGCTAATGAGGTAGAGGTGGGGTCTTGATATCCAAGGAAGGCTTTAGGACTTGTATCTTAGACTAGGATTTTTAACCTTCACTCAATTATAGGTGAATTTTTAGCCTCAATATTATCATATCATCTTCCTCAGTCAATTTTCCTCCTTTTGCATTTGTCCTTATCTACCCATAACATCATATCAACCCTTCTCTCTTAAGATTGCCTTAAACATCACTATCTAGTATAAATGTTTGTAATAATTAGTGGTGAAGACCTAAGCAATCTCTCTTAGCCATTTATAGTGATTAAATTAGGGATAAAATAACATATTTTAGGTTTTGACTATATCCTTAACTCTTATCCTTCCTAAGTTTGTTAACAACACTTGTGTACACAGTCACATACTGAAGTCTATATATCTTGGGTACCTAAATCAGACCATGCAATTTTATTGCTCAATGGCATCATCATGTAATATTTTGAGGGGTATATTAATAATCACTTTAGATTTATCTTTTACATGACTACTGACACTACCATTCACATCATCTTGGCACCCCCATTGATTAGGTAACCCTGGCTTACTATATGTGACTGACTTAGATCATTTGTGCACACCTTCAAGATTTATTAACCTTGGTAACATGATATCTATGTTCTAATCACAATATTTGTCTGAGTTATCTTCCTTATGTGTATATACCATATCATGCTCAAGGTTGAACATAAACTATTTACAGTCTTATAGGTAGATAACTTAGATGTATCGATTGTTAAGAGGGATTTTAGGTAGGTCCTTGAGTAAACTTATGCTTTCATGTCATGTTTGAGACCCTAGTGGTATTGCTTGAACCCAAATATATCACCGTAAGATAGACATATTGATAATTCATGGCCCTTATTTAAATTTGAGACTCATCTACATATAATTGTTTAAAATACTTTAAAGGGTGGATCTAATTTATCTCTTGTAGGTGATGATTATGCTCTCTCAATAAGGCTTATACCTATATAGGTCATTTTCTCATAGTGTCAATGTCACTTAATATCCTTATGGGGTATTTAGACCTTGATTATATGCCTTGGTCTTGGGTAGAGGGTTCAAACCTATGGGTTATCATTGTAAGGTCACATGGAGCTTCAAACCTAGAACTCATAGCCTATTATGAGGTAAGTCGATAGTGATGAGACTATCAAATGGAAGAGGTTATTTGAGAGCTTGAAATTTACCATTGACTCATACTCAAGATGTCATACAAATACCCTAGGTATACCTAATCACATATTCAATGGGGGAAAACACTTGGAGTTCATCAATTAGGCATATGTAGTGAGAAATGGAAACCTAGGACTCTTTGAATACCTCAACTTTTGCTAAACACCCCTAAATTTTAATAAACAAGATTGTGAAGGCATTGAAGGGATAGGTGATATTTTATTGGTATATGAGGGATATAATAAGGTCTAATCATCCTAAAATAAGGACCTTTTCATATGAATATAACACTCCTTTTTTTACTTTATGGTATCGTGATGACATTTAACAACCATCCTTATAAAACACGTAGTCCTTTCTTACAATGAAGCCTAAATATACAAGCAATCTCATTTGGAGGTGATATATTGTGGTAGTTAAGGTACATATAATAGTTTCACCTCTAAAAAAGATGCAAGAAGACATGAAAAACTTAAATGATCCATCAACAAACCTTAAACCACTATTCATTATCCAACATATGCATTGAATATCTTTTTTTATCAATAGAACCCTACTTTCAGTCTATAAATAGTGTTAGGTTGGGTGTTTCTTCTTTTCATAGTCTCACACATGTGAACTAGGGGTGGATAATGCCATGTCAAGACCTTGAAATATTGGATATGACATGAAAAACCATTATTTTCATCAAATAGGCCAATAATGCTTTTAAACCATTCCCTTTTTTGGGCTTGTGTAGATGAGGCAGGTAACCTAGATTGCTTAAATTCTTAATGTTTATTCATAAATCATATAAGAATAATATTAAAACTAATGATAATGATTAGAAGGTCATTAGACCACCTTACTTTGGCCAAGATCTTGGACCCTCACCTCCTCTCTCTTGTATAGACTGAGTACAAACCTGAGGTGCTATCCTTGGATACCAAAGAGCTTGGTAGAGGAAATGCACTAGCTTTTGACTCTTTTATCTCTAAAAACCCTAGATTCTCTCATTTTATGTCTATTTTGAACTACCCTTATATATCCTTGACTCCATTTGACCATATCCATATTGTATGGATTCATACTTATTTAAGAACTCTTGGAAAACATTAGCTTCCTACATTTTCTCATGTTCTTAGACCATGAATGATCATTATTAGGTAGGAGGAGGGAAAATAGGGGTAAATTTTTTTTTCAATGCATATGGTATGGTTGGGGAAGCTAAAATGACATGTTTTCACATGTGTGGGGCCCATTTAGTGGTAAATAAAGGTCTTTAACTTGTGAGAAGACACCTTTTACACATAAATCCATTTGATCATGGCAATATGGTGATCATGGGGACCACTAAAGGTGTGATTAATGGTTTTAGTGTATTTTTATGTTAAACTAACATTATATTCAGGTCAAACACCCCCTTTTAAGATAATATATATGATCTCAAGTGAAGGTGGAAATAGAGATTACCTCAATACTTACTAAAAAACCTTATAACATGTTAAATACCTAGGTTAGGTTACCATTTATTCCTCATGACTCTCTTAAATTTTTTGATTAAACAATACCTTTCAGATCTTCAACATACTAAATGGATTCATGATGAGTCATAAGTTGTTATAGTGGATCATCTTCCTCATGAGAAAATTTAGACTATTAGGACCATTGCAAGGCCTATTATAGATTGCCACACATAATAAACACAAGGAGAGCTCTTAAAAAAAGTTGAAATAGGTAGTAAAGACAACCACCATGACGTTTATTGACATGACAAAATAATTGAAATTGCTACCTAGACATGATAACTAGTGATCTCTGTTTGGACTATCCTAACACCTTTAGAAGCATAAGAAGGGTGACCAAAAGGTGAGTTTTGAGTTCTAAAGATAGGTTGACTCATTTTTAGGCTTGAGAGAAGAAAGTAGTCAAAAAAAAACTAACACATTTTTTTATATGAGGGTAACCTATTGTTTTCATAGACCCATTAGAATATTCTCTCCCTCACTAAGGTGAGAATTTTCATTAGGGAAGAAAAGATGGATGAGGATCCATTAATTTTTCTCTGGGTAAATCATGATATGTTTGAAAGCTCCTTGAGGATATGTAGAACTGGGTTTGAACCTTAAAATCTAAAGTGAAGAACACTTTTCCTATTAGGTTGATTGGGTAGGTCAAGGACACCCTCTTACTACTTTTTTCAATCTTTGGGAAAGTAGTAAAGACTCTAGCTAAGACCAACATGCTTATCTAATGGACTCTAGCCTACATGGAGAGGATTTTTGAGATAGATGGGAAGTTTTAGAATATACAAGTGGTGATCAAAAAATGGATGTTCCCATAGCTAAATCTACTAATGACCTCATACTTGGGGTTGTATCAGACGTATGCTAGGAACATGAGGTTTTTTATGTATGAATGGTTAGTCATGGTTGGCACTGTAACTGGACCCTTAGAAGAGGGAAAGAATAATATTTTGACCTACTTCAATGAGGTCAATATCTTTGGGTTATTACAACCAAATGACACCCTACTTAACCAAGGGGAATTCAAATTTCACTTGGGTTAATTTGACCAGGTCATGAGGGAGAAGGTCACTAGAGTAAACGAAGAAAGGGCTTGATTAGTGATGGATTTATTAATGTAGTCCATAATGATCATCAATGAGGTCTAAGGGGTCTAAGAATTAATGGAATAACCCTTTCAAGTATACTAGAAATTATAAACTCAAGCTGAGATAATCTTTTTGGAGTCCCTAATGAACTTTGCCAAAATGGACAAGTTTAAATTCACGGTGAGTGCATTGGAACCTAAAGACATCAAGGCAAAGTAGTTAGGAGCTAGAAATTCTCAACCGACTCCTAATGTGAATTAAGTGGTCCCACATAGATATTTTATGAGTTTGAAGGGATTTTCTTGTTTTAAAATTTGAATTTGATTATAACTATTATGAGTGGCCATCATGGCCTAGGAGGGGATCCTCATGCTATTTAGAGGTGATCTCCATACTTATATATATAAAAAGGAGCTATATTATAATATAGGGTTGAATAAAATTGCTCAAAATTATTGTCAAATTATAGTTAATATTTCACCTACTTTTCCTTCATCTCTCTAGACTATAATAATGGCCTAGATCCATTATTGTAACAACACTTGTTTTAATGAATACAATCTCCAATTTATGCAAGAGGGTTTGTATTGTGTTTCAATTATCTTTCATCTCCATTATTTAATGAAATTCAATGCTAGGTTAATTTATTAATACTTTGTTACTTTATGTTTGTTATGGTTAGAATCTGCATAGCTATTATAATCACTATGTGATTTCTCTTGTTTCCTTTCATAGTATTAATAATTTGTGTGTTAATCTACAAATTATCACATGGTGTTTATGTGTATTATAATTTAAGATCCTATTACTCATATTTAGTGAGAGATAATATCAAATTCATACTCTCAGTTCCCTCAGAATCTTCCCATTATATGTTCTTAGAGGTATAACTTTAGTGAAACTTGGTCTATAGTGGTATAATTATGACAAAGTCACTTAGTTCAATGATCAATGCATTGAGTTCATTATAGATC
Source organism: Torreya grandis (assembly GCA_037957365.1). Classification (NCBI taxonomy): domain Eukaryota; kingdom Viridiplantae; phylum Streptophyta; class Pinopsida; order Cupressales; family Taxaceae; genus Torreya; species Torreya grandis. Next base: position 1,097,577 of record JARHVA010004310.1, read on the forward strand.
TAGAGGCTCCCTTTTTGGCATTACCATTCCCTCTCTTTTGTGTTTGTTATTTAAAATATAACTACTATTTCCCCTTATATTTAGAAACAAAAAGCACAATACTCAAATTCTAATAACAATCTTTGACCTGTGTGTAAGAACTTTAGATTGATTTTTTGATGGTGATAGTGCATCTCTTGGAGACTATACATGCAGACTCTATTTTTGAATTTAAATACCTATAGCCATAGCTTTCTATGATTCCATATCATTCATAAAATGGAGGATGGAATTTGGTAGCTGTCCTAACCTTCCCCTTTTAGGGAATACCCAATCTCATGGGTATTTCATAAACATAGGAGTTTGGAGTGAATAATACATGGCACTAGGAGGGACTGATATTGGAATACTTCACTCTTTTCATTAATTTTATTTTATGAGTATGTCAATTTTGGATTATTGGTAATAACATGCTAATTAATGTTTGATTATGAAGCACCCTAGAGACTAGTTCACTTGTTACCAGGGCTAGGTCCCATTAAGGTTGCATTGTAATTTCCCCATACTTTTCCATAAATAACTTAGGCTCAACCAACTTAGATATATCATGATTCCCATTAGTTCATCCCTACAACCTATCCCAAATTTTTATTCTAAGATGGCTTGGTTAGCTGGCTCTACCATTAACATCTTAGGAGTCATCCATGATTTACCTAGAAACCTTGAGAGTTATCTTCCTCATTTCACCCCTAGTGTGGGATGTACCATGGAGGAACACATAACACCCTAAAAAAATTACTTAAGGATTCTAAATTTAGAACATGAGGATGTGGTGTTCAGGTTTTTCCCCTTTACCCTAATGGACTCAACATATGATTGGGTCCTCAACCTTTCTAAAGACTCTATCTTGAGTTGGGACCACTTTAGTACTACTTTCCTTACCCTATTTATGGAATTAATTGACCTCAATTTCCTATATCAGTAGTTTGATTATATTAAAAATGATTCTAATGAGTCCATTAGGAACTTCAATGCTAGGTTTTAGAATATGTATAGTCAAGTCACCATGATTTACCAACCTAACCCTCAACTATCACTTGAAATGTAAAAAAATGAGATAGACCCTAGGATAGCCATGTTACTAAGAAGGGACATAGCCATAATAGACCTTTCCTTGGATTATGAAAGATATATCAGAGTATATAAGCAATTTAACCCTCAAGGTATCACAATGACCCCCACTCCTAAGGTGCTACCATAAATTCCTATATTGAACTTCTTTCCTAACATTGATCAAAATACCCCAATACTTCAACCACTCATAATGCATCAAATCCCACTCGGTCATCCCACTTCAAACCAACAATTAGGTTTCCTAAACCTAGGGGGCCATGAATGAATTCCTTATACTCAACACCAAGTAACATTGGCTACAATTAACAATACCCAAACCACACCTCAAGAGTCCACTAAGACTAAGTTAGATACTATTCAATAGATGGTAAAAAAACTTAGCAAAGACTTCCTTAGGCTATAGAGATAGGTGAGTAAATATAATACATAAAGTTCTAGCGAAAAATTCACATATCAAATACCAAACAAAAACTATAACTGTCTTCACAACCCCCTAGAACCTTCACCCAATAAGCTAATGAAATCAATATCTTTGAGATAACCTTGCCTAATTAGTGTTGATTATATAACATGACAACACATGGGGAATTAGAATAAATGGATTTGGGTTCTAATTTTGAAATATTCCAAAAGGAAATGTGAGGTGGTACCCAATCATCTTAAATCCTCCAACTTGGGTAAAGCCCCTAGTACTGCTATGGTATTAGAAACCATGGATTTACCTATCTAGTATTAAAATGATAAAGATGAGGGTATTAATAAGGTGAAAGCATTTCATAATTTATAAATAATAAACTACACCCTCAAGAATAAACAATAATAACAACCCCTTACTGATTCAACACCCCCTGATAAAGATACAACCCCACCAAACCAAAATGCTAAGATTGATCCACCACCTCTAAGACCTCAAGAACCTAAGGCACCTAAAAAAACCCCACCAGTTCAAATTAAATGAGGTTATGACATATTCAAGGATATGAAAAAGATCAAGGCTAACATTAACCTTCATGATCTTGCTCAAATCATAAAACAATGATGTCTCTTGCTAAAATATTTGACTCAAAAGTTGACCCCATAGGCCTAGCCAAAACCAAGATTAGTACACACCAATGTGCTCATTCACAAAAATAAGATGGAGGTACCACCTTTCCTTTTAACCATATAGATGTTTGTAAATACCATGCATAAATGTTTATTAGATTCATAAGCCTCAAATAATGTAATGTCAACAAGCATATATGAGAAACTCGATTTGGCACCCATAAAGTCAGACAAGATAGTGGTCTAATTAGATAATTTAGAAGTGAAAGTGATAGGTGAAATGCTAAATGCCCACATCTAGTTGGAGTCCAAGCCTAGGATTTAACACTTCATAGACCTTCGAGTGGGGGATATTCCCAAATCCTATGACATGCTCCTCAATAGAGATTATTTTAAAGCCATGAATAGATACATGGCCACAAATTTATCCCATATGTGGTTGCCATGGAGAGAAGTAGAAAACCAAATAAGGGTAGATGGATAACCCTATATTAAGCATATGATAACTAAGTATAATGTAATTAATGAGAAGGTAAACCTAGTTTCTCAGACTTAGGCATTTACACTTTGAGCACAAAGCCTCCCAAAGACCAAACTAGTCACAACCCAAGTATGCTTAGCCTATGGTCTCTTTATATAGATGAAACTCACTCTAAATAAGGAATTTGGGGATAATATTCTACTTATATATCCCCTGAGTGTTAAACATCTAACATCATATAGATTACAATTTACTTGCATGAATAACCTAGCAGAGTATGAATCTCTAATCCTAAGATTGTAATTTACATTAAAATATAAGGTAAACAAACTAAGAGTATTCAATGACTCTGAACTAGTGGTCAACTAGATCAAGACTAATTTATAATTAAAACTATCATACCCCATAAGGTATAATCATAGGGATTGGGACCTAATAATTTTTTTTAATGCATTTAATATCATCCCCATTCCATGGGAGGAAAACCAAATAACAAACTCAATGGTATTTGTGATAGCAAACCTAACCCCATTAGATGACACTGAGCTATAAGAATTATCAATAGAGCTCTTCCCATGTCTCTTTGTCCTAGACAATATGAAAAACTTTAATATCTTTGAGGATGAATAATAGATCATCTAATTCTTTAGTAATGAGAAAATATTTGAGGCCTAAATTATAGATGAAAAAGAGAAAGATAACCTTGGGAATGACCTAAATAAAGATGGGATGATAAATATTCATGGGAACTGGATCTTGAAAAGGATGATCTCATTAGAAATAGCATTTTATGTAATAGACCCCACTTTCTAGGTGAAAAAACCTAAGTTCAAGGACCAAAAGTGTTGACTCATCAACTTAGGTCCTATGTAAAATCCCCAGATAGTTAATGTGGGTCCTAAATGGATAGACTAAAAATTAGAATAACTACAAAGGTTACTACTGATATATAAGTATGTGATTAACTGGGCCTATTAAGACCTTAAGGTCTTTGACCTGAGAGTGATCACTCATATTATCCCCCTAAAACCTAGCCAAAAACCCTTTAGGAAAACATAAATTATGGTAAGCTCAATCTTAGATCCCTTGATACACAAAGAAGTTCCTAAGTTTCTCTCTGTAGGGATAATTTTACCAGTTCTCCACTCCACTTGGGTGGCCAACCTGGTCCCAATGAGAAATAAGAATGGAGAAAATTTTCTTATGTATAGACTTTTAGAACTTAAACCGGGCCTTAGATAAAGATAACTACCCATTTCCCTCTTAGATAAGGTGATCCAAATAGTGAGCAGGTCTCAAATGATGTCCTTTTTGGATGGCTTCTTAGGATACAACTAGGTATTGGTTAACCTTAGGGATAGAACTAAGACTACTTTCATACTAAGTGGGGCATATTTCATTATAAATGAATGCCATTTCGTTTCAATATTGGTGACACTCTATAAAGGGTAATGGACTTTGATTTTAAAGGCCTAATATATAAATGTATAATAATTTATATGGATGACCTAACTATGTTCTCAAAATGTAGGTCAAAACATGTATGCCACTTGGAAAGGGTATTTGAAAGATGTATAAAGTATGGCATTTACTTAAACCTAAAGAAGAGCATGTTTGATATTACTAAAGGAAAGACTCTTAGTCACATTATCAAGAAAGAAGGTATTGATATTAACCTTGAAAGGCCATATGTAATTTATAAATTACCTTTAACTAATATTAAGAAGGAACTAAAATCTTTTTTTAGGAAAATCAACTTTGTGTGTAAGTTTATTTATGGATTTGAAATAGTGAAACCCTTGAATGTGATATTAAAATAGGATGCTAAAGTGGAATAGTGTGTGGAATCAAAGAAGGCTTTCTAGGATATCAAAAACACTATTATACAAACCGCAATCCTCATCAATATGGACTATACATAATATTTCTATATCTATCCCTTTTATTTAAAGCACACCATTATTACTTGTATCACCCAATAGTTAGAAAGAGAAGAACACCCCATGGCTTCTATGAGTACTAATCTTAAGGATGTTGAGCTTAGATATTCTATCCTAGATGAGCACACCTATTCTCTGGTTAAGGTGGTGAAGAAATTTAGACACTACATCCTCTAGAATAAAGTACATGCCATTGTCCTATACCCAACTATAAAATATATGATGGGACAAAATGAACTAGGTGAAAGAAGAGGTTGATGGATGATGAAATTACAAGAGTATGACTTATAAATCAATCTAGCCAAATTGGTTAGAGGATAAGGCCTTACTCAACTAATAAAAGAGATAATTGAGGATTATATTATATCAAGTGGACCAACAAAGGGTACTATAATCAGACTGGTATGCCCCAGTCATGCACTTTTTACTCTATGGAAATACACCTCTATGACTCAACCACACATAGAAGATGGACCTGTAATTAAATTCTGCATAATATATGCTAAAGAAAGGAGTTCTCTTTAGAATAAACCATGAAGGAATATACCTCTTGTGTGTATCACAAAAAGAGGCTAAAGAGATAATGGTAAGCTTTCATGAAATATTGGGAGTTGACCACCCCATAATGAATGCCATGACCCATAAATTTCTTTGGGAAAGCTACTAATGGCCCATATTGTTTAAAGATGTTCACACCCATATTCACTTCTATCATTAGTGTCAGACCTTTGCTAAGAGAGAAATGCATGCAATAATGACACTACAACTCATTATGGAGTCCACACCATTTTTACAATGGGGACTAGATTTCATGGGGTCATAAATACCAATTCATCAATCAATCATAAATTCATCATTATGGGCATGGACTATTGCACTAGATGGTATGAGGTAGTTAGAACTAAAATAAGCACCACTATCGAAGTCATCAAGTTCCTTAAGAACACCACAATGACCCATTTTGGGGTCCCCATTTATTTAGTATGTGATAATTGCTTTTCCTTTCAATATATGAAATTCATAGAATGTACCTATGATAATGGGATCACACTAAAGTTCTCATCTAATCACTATCCATAAGGGAATGGATTGGTGGAGTCTACTAACAAAAAATTGATTAAATCTATATACACAATATTTTTAACTTTTATCAAATACTGATGCTTTACATCTTGCAAGAACCCATTGAGACTCAATCTCTTTGAGTGCATACCCTAAAGGGTGCACTGAGAAAGGGGTGGACAAACCTTTGGTGCTTTGTAGGATTATTGTCCCTTATTGTTAGATTATTACCAATCTAACTAACTCTCAAAACCATTCCATTAGCTATTACTCCTCCCTTGAATATTCCTTTAGTCTTTTCCTCTTTCCATCCCTCATTTTCTTATATTAAACCCCTTTTGGTCAATTGATTTTTCTAGGTCGACTAGGTCGAGCTAGTATAATTTAGGAGTATTTTTCACTTTCTTAGCTTGTTAGCCTTTCATTCAACCTAGCTCAGACCTAGTAAATTATCCTTAAAAACACACTAGGTCAATGGGGTCAACCCTATATAACTAATGTTTTTTAGAGGATTTAGGGTAAGATCCACATATATATACAAGATCATTTCATCATTATTTCATATGTGCAATCAAGATTTATTATTCACTTGCACTTCTTCACAGTTTGGTCTTCCACCATTCTACTTAAGGATACATAGATTAGGTTTCTTATTTAGAGAATTTAGTGTTTTGGATAAGTCTTAGATGATTTGGCATTTCTTAGTTATCCTCATAAACCACAACAACCTCTTTCAAAGTTCCATTGGCTAAGGGAGAGATTGAGTCTCGATGGGTTCACATTCAAGTAAGTATATTCTAACTTTATTCTCCTATCTTTTAGTAGATAGAAGTAGCATAAGTGTTGGATCAAATAGTAATATATTTCATATTTCATGTATTAGGGTGTTACTCATACTTAATTTAATTGAGGTTCCTTGTACATTTTTATAATGTTTCTAACCCTCACTTTGTTCCATAAGCTTTGGTGTGCACTAGATTAGATTTACTTTCTTGTTATTAGAATAAGTGAATGATTTAAAACTTAGGAATCCATTAGGGTTTTTGTGTGATTATGTTATAATATAATCTTTTTAACCCTTCCTATCATGATATTTTGTGATTAGTGATCCCCTAATTGGGTCTAGTGGGTCCCCATATTGGTCATTGCTCTTACTTAACAAGTGTATCCCAATTAAACGTGTATGTATGCTCTATCTTCTTTGAGTCAGGATTGATTCATAATCTTGATGCATTTATAATTTAATAAATTCTAGTGAATTGGACATGAAAATAACCCTTTCAATATTTATTTCACTTATTTTCATTCTTTTAGTCATTATTTTTATCATACTAGATCGACTTTGTTGACCTAGTTTTCTAACTTCTATGCACATGTTTCCAAGAATAGGTAACTGGATCAACCCAATTAACCTAGTATAGGTTTCCAATCTTTCAAACATCTAGTTTATCCTAATAATTTTACTTAGTCAAACTTTAATATTTTTATCACTCTATAACAGGTTCCTTCACAGCTTGATCGCTCTTATCGACCCAGTTTGCAAGTTTTGCCAACATACTCCAAGGTTATTCATCATCAATATTTATTAATTTAATATTTGATCCACTAAGGTTTATTTATACATCTATATTTATTTCTTTCCTTTCACAATTTATAGTTTTTAAAAATCCCCTTGTATAGTCAACTGGATCAACCCTACTAACCTAGTTTTGTGTTCTGTGTGCTATCTGAAATAACTGGGTCAACCCTACCAACCTGATTCATTTTCAAAACTTAATTCTATAGTATATGTTTGAACCTATCAACCCCATTCTATATTTTTTGAATATAGTGTCAACACTATACCTTATTTCAATTTGGAATTAACCTCGTATCTACTAGTAATTAGCTCACACATTTCTTTTCTTATTACTTGCATGCTTATAATGGCTCACATAGTTTAATTAGGGGATTTTTAATTAATTAATTAGTTTCACTATTTATGATTTATGTACACATGAAAAAATTAAAAAAAACATAAAAAAACACTTTAACATTTGTTTACCTAAGGCCAACCTACTTGGGTTTCATCACCAAGGGGGAAACCAACTTGATACTTTGGTTAATTATAAATCATGGTTAATAGTATATTCTGGCTAAGCACCTAAAACCCTTATTGTTGTGGTATGTGAAGTGAGGGGGTAGACCCCAATACCAAGCTTGTATCATTTCCACTACAGTCCCTTTCAGCCTAAACTACCTGAAACCATCCTTAGATTACTATCTAGTTCCTTGCTTTACAACCAACTTACCATCACATTTAAAATCATTTATTAATAATCTAATATAACATTTTGGTTGACCAATTATTTAGCTCTTTAATTTTCAAGTTGATTTCTTTCTCTTTATTCAATTATGTGCATAAAAACTTTCATTATCCAATGTTAATGGAATGTTTTTTATTGTGTGACTCAATTGGATTGGTTAAAATTTATCTAATTAACTCTTTGTTTCCCTTCAATTCTTACTTTTCTAGATTAGATTAAAAAATTATCTTATTTTAGTTCACAAATTTTTTCCAACCTTTCTCTTTTTCCTTGTCTACTATACTAGGTTAACCTAGTTGATCTTGTACCCGTTTCAACCCTTGTCTAATATATTTGATCGACCTAGTTGACCCTATATAGTTTTCATAACCCTTTACCTTTTTTCCCTACCTCTATTTACTATACTAGATCGACTCAACCAACCCTGTATAGTTTACATGTCCTATTTTCTATGCTAGGTCAATCCAATCAGCCCTGTACTATTTTTTGCTTTCCTTATTCATCAATCTAGTTCCCTATTTCTCTAATTTTGCATTTTGTTTATCTCTCTTCATTCAGAATGAAGTCTCCTATCATAATCTTTTTGGATATCTTGAATCCATTTAGATACTATATGGGATGTTCATTTCTACCTCCCTTTTCCTCCCAAGAGCACCATCACTCTTAGGGCACCTCTTCTCCTCCTTCATCCATAACCTACAACATGGTGTAAATAACACCTCAAGATGAAGTTGATGGATCTGATCCCTTGCTTACTTACCAAGAAACTTCTCAAAATCTTCAAACTAATGTGGGAGTAGTCGATACATGTTTATTTAACAATCCCACTAATAATCCATCTTCTTCCAATCCTCTCCCCAATAACAATTTAGGGAGTGCCCCTACCAACCCCAACCCACCTCCTGATACAACTCAACTTTTATCCCAAGTTATTTAATAAATGAACATTATGCAAAACTCTAATACCAACCAAATGATGTAACTTCAACAACACTTAATTAATGTGGCTAATTAACCTCTAACTATTCATCCTCAAGCTAATCCTAATTATATTCCTCCTCCTCTTAGTGATACCTTAGGTAATGTTATTACTTAACCCATAATGAATAACAAGATGCTTTAAACCATTTAAAATGAGCCTTTATCTCCTTTCATTATATTTATTGATATTGGTAACATATCTCCAAATATAAAATATGATGGGACTACAAACCCTACCTCATTTCTTAAATCTTGTAGAGGGATTAATAATTTTTTTGTCTCCTATATGCTTTGTGATTCATTTAATCACAAAGCTATGATCAATATTCATCATTAAGAATACACTATTTCTTTCCAAAAATGACAAAATTTTAAAGCTTCTACCTATAATAACTAAAAATATTCTTCAAATAATCAAGCAAATGTCAAGGATGTTTATGCTATCAATGATGATTATGACCAATATTATAACAAATATTAATATGTCAACACTACTAAGGTAAATTATCATCATAAACCAACTCATAAATATCTTGTTACCAAGCCAAAAATTCCATCTTTAGAAGAAAAACTTCTTAAAGATACTACCACCACTAATGTTGATTCAGAAGCACCTGAGGAATAACTTCCTCTTTTCGATCCTCTAACCACATCTATACCTTGAAAATTTAATTTACTTTCTAAACCTCATGTTGGTTCCTCTAAATGACATTGAAATTTTCTTGAATAACTCAACTCTATACCTTGAAATATTCCTCTTATGGAGTTGGTTCATACTTCACCCTATCATCATAAATTCCTTATGTAATAACTTCAAGACATTGAAGATTCATCCTCCATAGATGAAGAACCACCTTCCATAAATTCTCAACCTACCAACATCAATACCATTAAAACCATGTGTCCTTCTTCCAGGCCCTCCATTGAGTTTATTGAAGTTGATATGATCAATGATGAAATTCTTTTTTTTGATGATGATCCGTCACTCTTTATTAAAATAGCCATTAATACCACTCTTATCCATAAAGTCTTATTTGATTAAGTCTCTAGTATTAATGTGACATCCTTGTGGCTTATTTAACAACTTATTTATAACAAGGATCATCTCAAGAAAACCTATCTTACTTGCCATGGTTTTGACATGACTAATAAAAAGCCACTTGGTTGTATTGGATTCCATTAACCATTGGACCTAAAATATTTTGAACTAATCTTATGGTCCTTGACCTTCCTTTATCTTATGACATCCTTCTTGATTATCCATGGACTCATCAAATTAGGGCCATTTCTTTTTATGGTAGTCAATGTATTAAATTTTTTCATAATGGAAAATGATATAAGCATGAAGTCGATCCTAACCCATGGAGTATTCAACTACCTAATCCTAAATCATAATATCATGTTCTTATGATTTCTAAGATCAATAGTGATCCTTTACTCTTGTGGATTTTGATGATGATGAACCCAATGAATTACAGCATACTTGTAATACTACCAAGTTACCTCCATATATTTCATAATGGCTTCCTCTTTCTCTCTTACCAAGAGATTGCACTATTCATCTCATGGATGATATTACCTATTTTCCCCCTCCATGCAATGCTTAGGAGTAATTTTTACCAAAATATGCCTTCACTTGAAATGATTTTGGAGTGGATAAATTATTTCAAGATCCTCTCATCATGTCTCCTTATACATTCAGTAATATCAAGATTTCATCCTCTAAAACTCCCCTTAATTCTTAAGCATGTACAATTTTTCCAATATACGATGACAACTATATCATAACCCAAGCTCAATCTAGATAATTGGATGTCTTACATTTCTAAAAAACTCTATCCCAAATCCATGCTTTTAATTGGGACGTGTATACCATTTCTATGGATTGTACCTTAGATCTTGAGGATCATGTACACCTCTTAATCATCCACTTATTGATACTCCTTGGGTGGTTAAATAAATCAAACCTTCCAAACATTTGGAAGCTCTTACAACCTCTCTACCTCCTTTGGACCCTATCATTACGTCAGATCCTTATCCCATCATTGAATCCACTATCACTCCAATCTCTTTTGGTCCATCTACTTTATCTACTCCTAAAATTATACTAGATGCCAAGGTAACCAATGTCCATTAGATTCATTCTGAGTATGATATCCACAGTAATAAAATTTTAGATCCTAAAGTAGATGTTGAGTATTATGGTCCTCTTCTTACCTTGCCTAATGAAAAATCTATTCTTGAGTTAATTCATGCTTGGGAACCTCAACTTCCTTGGAAACATCATAAACTTAAAAATTTTAAGACTAAAAATCCTTACTTCAACAACTTCATTACTTGCATTGATCCTAAAAAAAATCCAATTTCTGCCTTACCTAATACAACATACCACTTTCAATATGACAATGCCATTCTCATCAAAGAAACCACTCGCATCAAATATGGTACACCATCTTGTCTTCAACCAATTATAGTTTCTTGAGAACTCTCACCTTTTGAACATGAAAATTTTAGCTTATTCTTTGACAAATATTGTGAAGCTTTTGCTTGGTCCTTTGAAGACATGCCTGACATTGAACCTAGCATTGTGGTGCATAATATCATTACTTATCCTAATGCCAAGCCTATGCATCAAAAACAAAGAAAATTTTCCCTTGAAGTTTTCACTCTATGTCATAAGGAAATCATTAAATTACTTGATCTTAAATTTATCAAACCAATGGATTATTTTGAATGGGTTTCTAATAATATCCCCATTCAGAAGAAAGTCACTATGGTCATTCATATTTTTATTGATTTTTGTAATCTTAATCTCACTTGTCCCAAGGACAACTTCCACTTACCTTAAATAGATGCCATTATTGATTCCATGAATTGTTATGAAATTTTATCTCTTATGGATGGTTTCTCAAGATATAATTAGATTTATATCATTCTTGAGGACCAACATAAGACTACTTTCACCATGAAATGGGGCACCTATTGCTATGTCAAAATGCCCTTTAGTCTCAAGAATGTCGGAGCCACTTACCAATAAGTAATGATACACATTTTTCATGATCTCATTCATAAAATTATTGAAACCTATATGAATGATCTTATTGTTAAATATAAACATCATAAAAATAATCTTTTGGATCTTGCTATCATCTTTGACCATCTCCCTAAATATAAATTTAGACTTAATCCTTACAAATGTGTCTTTAGAGTCACATATATAAAATTGTTAGGATTTTTAATCTCTCTTTATGACATCGATGTTAACCTCACCAAAATTAGTGTTATCATCAACATGCCCATTCCTCATTCGATTCTTGACATTTGTCTTTATTTAGGCAAGCTTGGGGTGATTAGATGATATGTCCCTAAAATAGCATTTTAAATTCACTTCCTCAATTCCATTCTCAAGAAAGGTACTAATTTAGAATGGATTAATCCATGTCAAAAATATTTTGATACCATGAAATATTCATTGCTTCATCCACCTACACTTTGTCCTCCTTCCAATGATAGTTACTTGATTCTATATTCTAGTTCCACACCTATTTAATTTGGGAAAATGGTTACCCAACAAGATGATACATGAAGAGAGTATGCTTTCTACTATATTATTCGAGGCTTCATTGACTATGAGACATGTTATACCAAAATTTAACATGATTGCCTTGCCATATATTTCACAACTAAAAAGCTTCACCACTATATGCTTTACCAAAATACTTATGTCATCATTCATTCTGACCCTTTGTCATTTCTTATCCAAAGCCTTTCTTCCTAGTGATAGAATTGGAAAATTAATGGTCTTACGTATGGAATTTTATCTTTTCATCATCACTCAAAAAGTTATCAAAGGGAAAATCATAGCTAATCAACTTGCTAAAACTCCCATTCTAGCCACTTTTTCTCTTCAAGATGATCTTCCAGATGATAATATCCTTTAAATTGAAGGTCTTAATCAAGATCTCTCTTAAAAATTACTTTCATAGCTTTACCAGCAATATTGAATCCAGTATTTCAATAAAATTTTGAATAAAATACTTTAAAAGATAATCCATCAAACCCACATGGATTAGCATCTTCATCTTTACCCTGCACTTTGGGCCTATCAAACTAGCATATGTACTACTATTAGGGCAACTCCAACTAGTCTATAATTCTAAGTCAATTCTTCCTTTAGAAGTTGAGCTTCCCTCTCTTTATATATCTCTTCATGGAATTATTATTGATGAAGAATTACATGAATATCACCTTCATTCCCTTGATCTTCTTGATAAATGTCATCTTTCTACCTTGTATAATACCTTTTAATACAAGGATCACATTGTCAGACAACATAACAAACAAGTTAAAGTACACAATTTTAATATTGGTGATCTTGTCTTTAAATTAGACTACACTAATGACAAACAAGGTAAATATGTCCAAAAATAGTGGGGCCAATATTTATTCAAAGATATTCTTGGTCTAAGCACCTACCATCTTCAAACCAATGAAGGCCATGTTTTCATAGAACCCACCAATACAAAATTCCTCAAAAATTACTTTGCCTAAATATTTCCTTCTTGTCATGATTTTTATCTCCATCTATCTAACACTTTTTTTAGGTTACTTAAGCATGGATCTCTCCCTCTACAACAAGCTCCTTCCTTTCAAAAACCTTTAGTCCTCCCTTTTGGTATTTTAGTTTCTTGATGTACCATAGCATTCTTTATCTTCTTGTATTTTCTCTTGTTTTTTTCACCCCTTGGGTTTCTCTTTTGTGAGTTGCTTTGTAAGACCATGGATAGGACCTAGAATTCCTCATAAAACCACCATATTTTACTTCTTTTTCTCACATACATTTTGCTTACCAATGTTGTTTTGGCATCCCTTGGGTATTTATTTTATGATTTCTTTTGTAAGATCGTGGAAAGGACCTAACATCCCTAAAAAAAATACCATCTTGCTAATCTCACTTTATTTTTCATCTTTCTTGTTGGCTCCCCTTGGGATTCTCTTTTATGAAGTTGTAATTTAAGACTATGGATAGGACCCAACCCTCCTCATAAAATTAATATCTTTTCAGGTTATTGATCCTTATTCTCAAGTTTAACTTTTACTTCTCTTGCTAGATGAGATATGCACAACAATCTATGTGAGCATGTTTTCATTCATTTGCCTCATTCTCATGATAGGGAATCACATTTTACTACCATTGAATCCCTTATTCCCCTTTGTCACATTTTTTGTGATTTGAAGCAATTCAAATTGTTTCATGTGTGATTCATCTTGATTTCCCCTTCTTTTCATCTCCATGTTGGATAAAATAAGGTTGAAGTCAAGATAACACTTTTATTTCACCCAGATTTATGAGACTCTTAGATCCCATGCTCTTTAAAGTTCTCTCTCTTAGAAACCTTGTCCCAAATATTCAAGTTAAAGTCATATTTAGCATGCATGTTTGGTCTTCCAAATCTGTATGGAGGAGGAACCTTAAAAAGCCATCAAGAAATTTAAAAGCCAAATCATTTGAAAATAAAAGGCAATGATATCTATAAGTTAACATACAAATCTCAAAAGTCAAATTCACACCAAAATATGTGATTATAATCACATATCCTATCTCCAATCAAAGCTAAAAATACATAGTTGGCCTCACATAGAGCTGAGGTCCTTTGGGGTGTGGTAGGCTAGTAGATTGGAATAGGGGATTTCAAAAAAATCTCTATAGTGCTATCTAATTTCTCATGTAAGTACCCAATCTTCATAGTAGACTGATGGATTTGTAAGGGATCTTGAAGAATGGGGACCACATCATGGGGAGGTAGGTCCATCTTAATTTTCATGCATTTAACCTTCATGGGATGATATATATACTCCATTTGTTGACTTAAGACTTGTGTAGCTAAGAGAAGTTCTTCATAGTCCTTAAGTTTGAAAGTCCTCTTATTTTGATAAATCCAATTTGAGTGTCTTGACTTCGATAAAGAGTTTCTCTACCTTGGTTTTTACTTCATTCTCCCCTCCAACCATTTCATTTCCCCCATTGACAGATAAATTATGATTTCAAATCTATTTTCCCTTCATCTTCTACTTCCTTTTTCTTCACCTCTTAAAAACATGCTAGCACTACTTTGTTTTAGTTTTATCTATCCTAAGAGAGAAAAATGTTTGAGAAACTATGAATTCATATTTTTTTACACCATAATTTTACATTTACAAACTTAGTTTACTTTACTTTTAACATTTATCATTGTTTAAATATCCTACTATTATAAACACTCGAGTTCATACCTTTTTTTCATTGTTGAGTGTGGTTGGATTATTAATTCTCACTCGACAATGTTGTTTTCCCTTTTATGCATCTTTTTTCCATTTTTGAGTGAGATGTGGATTGTTACTACTCACTCATCAATGCCATTTTACCATTTTGTTTAGGACTTTTACCATTTATTTGTTTTTATTTTACCATCCTGTTTGACATGTATCCTTGGTTTGATATGGTGAGTTTGCCTTTCCTACTTGAGGATAACTTGTTTGAGTTTTTCAATATTTAGTAGCCTTGGATATTTGGTTACCTAATTTAATGTTGTTTTTGACTTGGTCATTTGGTCTAACATAGCACTTGTCACCCTAGATTTACAAATTTCCCAAGTATGTCCCATCCTCATAGCACCAATTATCTTCATTTTCTTGAATTTGTTTATTGTTGCTCTTTATTTTTGTATTCTTGGGTTTGTTGAAAGTAGTCTCTGCACCCTACATAATCAAAACTAAAAACACAGTAGACAATAATATAATGATAAAGGTAAGTCAAGGTATGTATTACATTTACTTTTTAGATTAGTTTCTCTTTCAGTCATTTAATTTTAGTTATTTTTGTTTTAAATTAATGCAACTTTTTTTAGCATTAGCATTATGTGTTACTATGTTCTTTCTCAAAGCACCATCCCCTATTCACCTTTGTGACATGTGATGAGAATCAAGTCGGGCATATGTATACACAAAATATTTTCAACTTTTATCAAATACTGATGCTTTACATCTTGCAAGAACCCATCGAGACTCAATCTCTTTGAATGCATGCCCTAAGGGGTGCATCAGAAAGGGGTGGGTAGACCTTTGGTGCTTCATAGGATTATTTTCCCTTATTTCCACATTATTACCAATCTAACCAGATCAAACCATTCCCTAAGCTATTACTCCTCTCTTGAATATTCCTCTAGTCTTTTTTTCTTTCCATCCCTCCTTTTCTTATCTTAAAACCCTTTTGGTTAATTAGATATACTAGGTCGACTGGGTCAATCCAGTACAATTTATGGGTATTTTTCACTTTCTTATCTTGTTAGCCTTTCAATTGACCTAACTCAAACCTAGTGAATTATCCTTGAAAACACACTAGGTCAACTTGGTCAACCTTGTACAACCTATGTTTTTAGGAGAATTTAGGGCAAGATCTAATTATATATACATGATCATTTTGTTATTATTTCATATGTGCAATCAAGAGTTATTATTCACTCATGCTTCTTCATAATATACTATTCCACCATTCTACTTGAGAAGACATAGCTCAATTTTCTTATTTGGAGAATCTAGTCTTGTGGATAACTCTTGGATGATTTGGCCTTTCTTAATTTTCCTTACAAACCATAACAACCTCTTATGAAGCTCCATTAGCCAAGGGAGAGATTGAGTCTCAATGGGTTCACATTAAGGTAAGTATATTCTAACTTTTTTCTCCTCTATTTTATTAGATAGAATTAGCATAAGTGTTGGCTCAAATAATACTATCATTCATATTTCATGTATTAGGGTGTTAATCATACTTGTTTTAATTAAGTTTCCCTATACATGTTTTTATATTGTTTCTAACCCCCATTCTATGCCACAAGCTTTGGTGTGCACTAGATTATATTTACTTTATTATTATTAGAATAAGTTAATGCTTTAAACCTTAGAAATCCATTAGGGTTATTGTGTGCTTGTGTTAGACTGTTGGCTTTATAACACTTCCTAGCATGATATGTTGTGACAAGTGATCCCCCAATCAAGTCTAGTAGATCCACATATTGGTCATGTTCTCGCTTAATAAGTGTATCCTAATCAAAAGTGTAGGTATGTTCTATCTTCTTCGAGCTAGTATTGATTCATAGACATGATGCATTTCTAATTGCATACACTAGGGGAGATATCCCCATAAACTAGAGGTTTAGTTCTCATATAGGTCACCCACAACCTTTAGCCCAATCCAATCTTAGTCCAAAATTGGAGAGAACTAAACCATCTTCTCCTAAGGGTATAATTTGGAGTGTTAATAGTTTTGGTATGTTTGATGGGACCAAAATTCAAGTGAGTTAGAACATGCACTTATAGATTTGGACGACATTAGATATATTCAAACATTTTAGTGGTAGATCTATAGTCAAGTTTCATGCCATAAGTGGTCACAAGGTCTTCATCAAAAGGTAAGGAGATTAAGTTTGTTAATTTATCACTACAATTTACTAGGAGAAAGAGATATCCTAGGTATAATCCCAATCCTATACCCCTTACTTAGCCTAATTATGCTCAACCAAATATTTATACAAACCCCACACCTCTAATGGCTAGGCCTATAATTCAAGGCTTTATACCCTTGAATGGTGGTAACCCCTTAAATTTGAATTGATACCCTCTACTTCCCTTAAAATCCTTCCATATTTCATAGGAGAAAACTCAACCACCCATGTGAAACATATTGTAGACATAGCCAATATATGCTCAGTTCACAATGTGACCCAAGAGAATGTTTATATGAGGTTATTGGCCACTTAATTAAAGGGTAAGGCACTATACTAGTATATGGGTTTATTACTTACATCCATCAATACCTAGGATCAATTTGGGGAAAATTTGTGTAAATACTTTGAGGATAAGAGTGACCATCTATCTTTAGTAGAGCAACTCACCATAATTAAAAGGGATCCCCAAGAGTTTATGGTATATTTCAATTACAAGTTTCAAATAACCTTGGATAGGATCCCCATAGTAGTCAAGCCCACCCCCAATTATTAATTATTATACCACCCAAGAGCCTAAATTCTGATGTGGGGGTCATGATACAGTCCATGGGGGGAACACTCTACTAGATTCTTATGAGGTGCCATAAGGGCATACACTTGTTTAATCCAAGTAGATAAGCTCACCCGAAGAAATGCATTTGTTCTTAAAGATTCAACTCCCTTTGACTAAAATTTCTCCCTTTATTTCACCAACCAATCATCATCAGACATATGTAAATCAAGAAAATAGATTGGGTGAGATTGAAGGGTTGTTCAAGGCCCAAAACAATAAGATAGTGGCCTTAGAGAGGAAATAAATAACACCCCATAGGAATTTACAAGTACCTTATAAAACACCCTATAAGCCCTACCAATATAATATACATCCATATTATCCTAATAAACAAGGTCAAGGGAAGATCACTCAGGCAAGGCCCTATAATAGCTATAACCCAAATTATACTAGCACTTCTAGAGCACTAGTTTTAACTCAAAATAACTATGTTCAAGAGGGTCAATGGCCTGCACAATGGGGATATCCTCATTAGATGTAAATAGATTCAAGTGGTGATGTTTTCAAAACTTATTTCATGCATCAAAATTAAGTGCCTCCAAGACATGATAGCCAACCTCCTACATAACACAAGGAAGGTCCTCCTATTCTACATGAAGACACTCCCTTCATGATAAAAGATGAGATGCCAAATCAATGAAAGACAAGTGGAATTAAATCACCATATAAAACTAAATTTGTTAACTTCCAAGAAGGAAATAATTCCTTTGAATAAGTGGTAGCTAATTAGGGTGGATATACATCCAAGGCAAATAGTCCAGTGTTAGCCCATACAAGAGCTAAAAGAAGGGCAATTGGTGATGACTTAGGACTTAAAAGAGAAACCCCTTAACCATGCCAAATACATCAAGGAGATAATGGTCAAGATGTAACTCCTAAAAAATCATAAAATCAACAAGATCAAGATGGGAGAGGGTAGAATCATAGAGGTCCATTCATACCTCAATTCACATAAATGCCAAGTGGTGCTACTGTTCCCAAGTTGCAGTCTAAGGCCACTATTGTCAATCAAGAGTGTGCCCTTGAAAGAAAGTGTGATATTTATCACTTATTATTAAACATGGAATATATCATAAGTGTGGGTGAATTTAGAAGGTAAATAATCTACAAAGAGGTATGGTTCCCTTGGTACTCTCATAAAAACTTATCCTTAAACCTACTATTTACTAAATATGGTAATGTAAAGGGTGAAAAAGATACTATTTGAAATGGAAATGAAAGGGAAAATAGAAATGGAGGTGATGCACCATTATTGTATGACCAATTTTTCTTGAAATTGACACTCTTATGAAAGGGAAAATCTTTCACATAGTCTCTACACTCAAGAATGACTTCTACAATAGTGTTTCATAAGGACTTGATAAACTCAATCTTTGTAAAGAAGGAATGTAAAGGAACTGAATTCACATCCAATGATTGGAATTACACCAATATATAAAATTATAATGACATATATAACATCAAATATATTAAATTAAGGTACAAAAACTAGACAATATCATAGGAAAACAAATGCTTCACTATGTTATATCAATGGCAAACAATGTCACTCAAAAACCTGAAAATGAGGGAACAAAAGTTTCTTATTTCTCTCAAAAGGTGAGTACAAAATTTTTAAACCTTTTATCAAAACCAAAATCAAAGAGTGATGAATTAAATTCTATAAAATGAGTTTAAATAAAAAAATCAAATGCTTGGAGACAAAGAAACCCCAAATTAGGGATCTTCAAACTTGGTCTTTGCCCACTTTGAAATGCTATGTAGTCCTTATTAAAACCTTTTCAAACATCCATATCCATAGGGGGAATATAAGAGAGATTTGTATAATTTTATGAGTCTTTGATAATGTCTTCTTCATTATTGGTCAATCTTTGACCACTTAGAGAGTGCCTAAATCTTTTGTAGAGCCCCTGTATACTAGGTCCTATGTCTTTATTAAAGAATTTTTCTCCCCCCTTTAAAATAAGACTTTAAGTCCTCATTTAATATTCATTAAAACATTATTATAGGAAATTAATCAGGTATTTACATGATCCATGGGTTTTTAGAAGCTCTTAAGTGAAAGTTTGACTCCTTCAAAAAACCTAGGTGTTGGAAGGAGAGAAGGTTTTTTTGGAGACATTAAGACTCTTTCAAACTTGTGAAACTCTTTAAAACTGATCCTTAAATTTTTCCTACCTCATTTGTGGCATGAATAATGTATATTATCATTTAAAATGTCTATTATAATCATTATATAATGTTTTAGTGTTTTGACTCCTGCTAAAGCTCATCTTCAATAGGGTGTAGAAGGGAAAAGCAAAGTTTTTCTGCAAGACTAAAAATTTACTCCATAGATGGTCTTTAAAAAACATACTAGACCTATAAAAAGACATTTTAAAACATTAAACACTAAAAAATACTTGGTTTTGGACCAATTTTTTAAATTTCCTCTCAAATCCTTATAGCCCTAAAAATAGATAAAGCTCCTTGTCTAGAAGAATATAGAGATGAATATGGAAAATTGAGAGTAGTTTTAGATATCCTTTATACCCTTAAAACTCCACACAAAATTTGGTGAAAATATTTTGAGTGTAAGCATAATTTATAGCTCATTATCTCTCCCAAATTAGGCCTAATTAACCCTTTTAGGCCCAAAAAATTAAAAATATTGCTAATGGGAGCTCCCATATGAGTGAAACTCTTTAAAAGTTTTTGATTCACTTTTCCCATACTATCATAAACCTCCATGTCAATTTTTGGGTCTTGAGAGCCCATGGAATTGTGTAAACCAAGAAACCATCTTGTTTCCTAGTCTTATTTTGAGCCTATTTGGGACTACCTTAGAAAATGGGCCTAGTTTAACCACCTCCATAATCTCCAATGCAAATTTTTGAGGTTGAATAGTTAATACAACTCCCAAATTATCTCATCTCATGATTGAGAAGTTAGCCCATTTTTAGAGCACCTAGAAAACACCAAAAAACATGAAAATAGGGTATTTGGAGCAATCCATACAAGTGAATTCATCATCAAAACACATGTGGAGAACCTCCTTGGAGTCCTCAACAACATCCATTACTCACCATGATATTATTCTAGCCTACCTTTTAGGCATGCAACTAAGATTTTAGGATTTTGAGAGAGGATGATCCTTTGACATCATATGGAACATCCTCTAATGGAAAAGTTAGGATTTCTCATACTATATAATCCCCTCAAGATCATGACAACCTTACTAAAATTCTCTTCACACACTGAACATCTCATTATATCTGCAACTACACCTTGTGGTATGGCCAAAGAGTTTTTCTAGATGAAAGTACCTAAAACATTGCTTGGAATAATATATGTGCTAATACTTTAAACATGAACTTAGAAGGCCCTAAAAACAAATATATTCCATTGATATATCAAGATTGCTTAAAAATTGCTAAATCTCAAGTTAAGAGAGGCAACTGGTTTCCTATAAAAAATCTCCTTATCAAGGAAAATTAACTAATGATCCAAAAATGAAAAAGGTCTTATTTACCCATGAAATCATCCCCCTAAAGCCATTTTCTCCATAGAGCTCAGAAGTGAAGGAATGGAGGAAAACCTGAGCCATGTCTAGATAACTAGCTCATAATGACCCACTTACTCTCTTAGTGATTTTTCATAAATATGAGGGGATCCATATGACAAACAATGCCACTAATTTAAATTTCATTGGGGTCCTTATCATTTGACAAAGTTTTAAATCCTAAATTATTTTCCTCTGTCTATATCAAACACTTGAAAACTTCCTTTCTAGAGCTGCCAAAGAGGTCGATATGAGAGACAAATTGGTTTTCTTCATTTTAAGACATGAAACCTCTTCCAAATCACTTTTTTGACCTTTTAATGAAAAAATAAGATCTTGAAAATGACTAAAGTGTAAGTTTACATTGAAGAGCTATATAGATAGACTCAAAATAGGCTTTTTTAGCACTAAAACTACTATAAACACTTGAGAAATATAATGAAACCAATGAAAAATGGATCCAATATAATTTTAATTCTTTAAAAATTACACCATATTCTTCTTATAAACTTAGACTATCATTCACATTCAAAACTTGCTCCAAAATCCATAAAATGACCCAAAACGTGAGTAACTGAGTCATGAAGTTAGTCAAATCAGTCACCAACCAATTAGATCAATTATACATCATGATATGACTTTAATACAAACCATAAATCTTCTGATTATGTTCTAGACTCTTTTCACCTCTTGACACAAGATGAAACTAGTCACAAAGGAGGTTATACAAGCAAATAACCATGGTGACTAAACCTTAATTTCATAAAATCTACCTTAAAATCTACTAATAAAGGCTTTGTATGACCAATTCAAGGAAATTACAAGACCAAAACATTAATTCATAAGTCAAACAACATGATAGATAAATTTTTAGATGATAAGGGTGACAATTTGACCTATGAGGTCAACCTTGTCAATATTTTGGTGACTCAACTAGGAAACACGCCTGCTATGCTTGAGAACCAGACCATTAACATATCTTTTAGACTCATAAAACTAATCTTTCATTATGGAATGATAGTAACAAATTTGATCCATGATAACAAGAATCTTCTAACTTGAAATGAGACAACTTTATCCTCCTAAACAAAGAAAAAACACAAAATAAGGGAAACTAACTAACAAGGTAAATGTGCAAACAAAGAACATATTCGAGACAAAACACAAGAAAAGTAATGTGCTAGGAAAATAATTGGAGAAAAACAAATAAAATATGTATAAATAACTTAGCTTTCAATAACAGTGTTTTAGATGTATCCCATTAACTAGGATTGGAAGCTCCTCACCATCCATCTTTACAAGTTGGAAGACATTATGGGATTTGCAGCTAGAGATTTAGTATGGTTCACACCAAAGAGAGTCAAACTTGGTATTCTTTCCTAGTTTAACTCTATCCTCATCCCACTTGAGAACTAAATTTCCTTATTTAAAGCTCTGTGAATAAACTCTTTTATCAAATACTCTCTTCACTTGTGTTTGGTGAGTTTCCATGGCTAATATGGACTAATTTATAATCTCTTCCAGCTTCATAAAGTTATCATAACTAATATCCATTGGTTTATTCTCCAACAACTCAAGTTTTTGTATTAGTTCTAAAGTAGGAAACTCAAGAGAAATGGGTAACCTAGCTTCCTTACCATAAACCAACTTGTATGGAGAGTTGGCTATTGATCTTTTTTATGTGATCCTATCATCCCATAGAGATAACTTCAATTTAAATTCCATGACCTTTGATTATCTTCAATAATCTTTATTATGATCTGAAATAGGTTCTTATTGGTAGACTCAACAAGGACATTACCTTGTGGATATTAGTTTGATGAAGTGCTAAGGTAAACACCATGTTAAAAAATCCATTGTCTGATCATAGCTCCCATAAAATCCATGGCATTATCTAAAATTATGGTTGAAGGAACCTCAAATCTTGTATTCAAACCTTCATAAAAATCTAGTACATTAGATTCATTTGCTTCTTTCATGCTACTGCCTCTATCCATCTTGTGAAGTAATCCATGGCAGTAAAGATCCACTTATCACTTGATCTTGAAGGAGGGTTTATGAGGCCAATAAATTCTAATACTAATTAGACAAAATGCTGGTCCACTATAATTGGTTGGAGAGATAATGCTGCAAGTCTCACTTTTCCTACAAACATAACACATTGCTTACATTTCCTAACCCATACATGATAATCACTGAATATAATTAGGAAATAGTACCCATCTCTCATGATATTAAGGGATGTAGTCCTTGATGATAAATTTCCTCCACCATTTCAATCATGGAAATATTCAAGTAACCTTTGTGTTTGGTTTGGTTTTATACACCTTAGCAACATACCATTGATATGTTTCTTGAAAAGGACACCATCAACAAGAAAAAATGGAATAGATTTCAATCTAAAATATCTTCTTCTTAAAAAACTTAAATTAGGAGGATAATAACCATCTTGAAGGTACCTTACCAAGTCATAAAACTAGTTGGAAGATGAGTTATGACCATCTACAACTTATTCATCACTCATCCCTAAAAATGCCTTTTTAGCCTCTTAAAAGTCTTAGGCTAGATGCTCACAAAGTATTTTACATCTTATCAGCTCTGTGGTCTTGATTTTAAAATCATACTCCATTAATCTTGTTATCCAACCAACCTCTTCTCATTTATATCCTTGTTCAAAAGGAATTCCTTGATACTTGGATGTACAACCATTAGATGTATCCTATTGTTAGATAACAAATATATAAACTTCTTGAAAGAATATATTACTACAAGAACATTCTTTTCAATAAAATAATACCTTGTCTCATACTCCTCCAAGCCTTGATTTAAGAAAGACATTGTCTGCTCTAATGCCTTATGATTTTGTTTCATAAGAATACCTGAAATGGTGTCCAGGTTAGCATAAGTGTATAAGATGAAATATTTTGAGAAATATGGATTTATGATTGTAGGAGCACTAGCTATTTCTTACTTTATCTCCTAAAACATCTTCATCCCTTCCTTTGACCAACTAAAACTCTAATTTTTATTTATCATTTTTGTAAGTGGATTAGCTAAAGTGGAAAAATTTGAAATATATCTTCTTATGGAATTTATTTTTCCTAAGAAGATTTTTAATGCCTTCTTTGTTTGGGTAAGGAAAGAACAAGAATTGAATCTATCCTTTCAAGATCTATACTTAATCCATGTTTTTAAACCACACATCTAATAATTTTAGCTTCATGTACCGAAAAGACACGCTTTTTGGGGTTAAGAAACACCCCAAATTACCTACACATTTTGAACACTTTTTTGAGATGGACCATATGCTCACTTGCACTCTTCTAAAACATGGTTATGTCATCCAAATAGACAAGCAAACATTTGTTAATAAGACCTTGAAAGTCCATATCCACGTCCCTCTAAGAGGTTTCTATAGCATTGGATAGACCAAATGGAATCTTTTTATATGCAAATGTCCCCCACTTTGTAATGAAGGCTATCTTGAATTGGTATTATTCCTTAAATAAAATATGATTGTAATGACTATATCCATCTAACAAAGAGAACCTCTCTAAACCTAAAATGAACTAAAATATCTATTCCATAGATGGTAATGGATAATGATCTTTCAGGGAAGCCTTATTCAAATATCTAAAGTCAACATAAAGTCTAATCTCACTTTTATTCTTCTATACCAAAACAAGGTTTGTCAACCAAGTTGAGTGCTTGATTGGAAATATGATAGATGACTCTATGATCTTATGAATCTTAGTTCTCATCAAAGGCTCAAGTTTTGGATTTATGGGCCTTTGCCTTTATCTCACCAATTTAGTTTTATCCTCTAGTTCAATGGTGTGCTGAGATAGACTTGTGCTAAATAATTTTAGATCACTATATTACCATGAAAATACATCAACAAAGCTCATACATAAATCAATGAAATATTATTTTTATGAAGGAGTGCATACTTTACCCAATTTCAAACTCTTTACAACTAAAATATCCACATTAACATAGTGCTCTTCCTTTGTTGACAAATATGAATTCTCTTTCCTCATCTCATCATCTCCACTAAATATGTTATCAAGTGTGACCATTCCTTTAGGAAACTTATTATTTTTTAGTTTCAAAATATGATCCCCATTTTGATGTAACAACTTTGACTAATTCTTGGAAGAGATTTCAACCTCCTCTTGCAAGAACTTGACAATCTAATTGTCATTCTCAAAGACCTACCATTTCTCATGGTTATCCAATATGGAAGGCCTTACAACAACCTTAATGTCTGACTGATTTTTCTCACTTTTTATATTAGATATAATGCTAAATTGATCCCCTATATCAGCCAATCGATCTACAAGTTTATTCTTATCTCTTGGCACTACATGAATGTCAAAAGCTTGAAAATATTTAAGTAGGTCCCACACTTTATGTTTATAATATCTAATAAATGTGTTTTTACATATGTTTAGACCTATTATTTGGTGAACTATAAGTTCACTATCACCAAAAACTTGAATGGTGTTTATTCCCATCTTCCTAACACACTACAAACTATGGACTAGTGCCTCATACTCTGAAACATTATTTGAGAAACTAAAATATAACTTAATTGAATAAAAATATATTTACTTTTATGGAGATATCAACATCATTCTAGCCCTGGTACCATGCTTGTTCTTTGATCCATCAAAGTATAGCTACCGTAGACCATCACTAGATTCATCATCCTTCACCATGGTTGGAATTAGTGCATCATCCTCATGGATGAAATAGACACCAAACCCCTCATCCTCAATTATTTTTTATGGATCGTGATCATGCAAATTTAGGACCATTCATTAAGGAATAAATCTAGAACTCCATCTAGAGGTGAGTTAGTTTCCACTTCACCAGTTTTTGTCACCTCATCTGAGATGACACAATTAGTGTTTACAACACTTGTCATGTAAGGATATATGTGGAAACATGAAATGGGATAAGAATGGATTGTTACATTTGTGAAATCTCTATGTTTAAACATTAAATATTTCCTATTAGGTGATAGGTATCCACTAATCTTTGAGGTGAAATCTTTAGACAAAGACATGTCAAATCCATAACCACTACATCCTATTGAACGATGACATTTGGGCAAGCATATAATGTAAAATTAAATTTATTAATCATTCCCAATATATTTTTTGGTGACACATTCAAATTTAATACCCATTTTATGTTTGGTTCATAAACTAAACTAGACCTATCTACAATTTGTTTGGGCATGACAATGTTACTAGCTCCACTATCCACCATATAATTATGAACTACAGTGTCACCAACTATTAAAGAGAGATAAAATGAAGGTGTTTTACCTTGTTTTAATTCATAATTACCCACCTTTATCTATTTTTTTACTTTTTAGACCTGATGTCTTGTTGGCTGATCCAAATTTGCCAAAACTATGCTTTCTTTCTTAGCTCATTTTGATGCTAATTTGAGAGATAAAATTTCTTATATGAGCATGTCATTTTATCCCTGGATTGTTAAGGAGTCTCACATGCTCATAATAAAATTTTAATTATTAATATGATAAAAAATACTATAAGTAACTACACTTACCTTTGGATTTAATTTTTGAACAACTGGCTGATCTTGAATATGTGATGCTTGATGAGACTTGCTAACCTCTACATTCTAGATTTTCCATGGTATAGGGTATAAAAATGATTATTCACATTATTAGGAACATTTGGAGGTGTACTTGAAGCATGACCAACATATTTAGTCTCCTTAATAACTATTTTTTTAATATATCTAGTCATAACTGTAACCACACTACTTGATGCACTTAAGTCACCAAATTGATTCAAGGCCATTTAATCATCTAGCTACCAATTAAAAAAAGTAAAATCTATCTGCCCTTATCCATGAATCATCTTATCTTACTGTGCCATACTTTCATTAGGTTGAACCTATTAGAGAGAAGCCTCTTATTGAGTCATTTTAGGCATGACTATGGATTGGTTAACCAGTGCTTGATTCTATAAATCATTTTGATTTGGGGGATGCCAACCTAAATCCAACATCATGTTACTCTAAGTAGGCATAGTAACAATAGCATAGAAGATGATGGAGCATTTGAATTAATAAATGCATATGTTTTAGCTTGAGTTATAGCTCTTTGAGCTTGATAGGATGGTCTCTATTAGCTAAAGCCTTGATAGGGTGGCCTATTATCTTTGAAAGGTTGAAAAGTAGCTTGATTAGGTGATTGGTAAGGCCTATTTCCTTGGTATTTCTGCCTCTTCAATTGGATAATCTCATTTTGAAAGGACCACAACATCCCTTTGAGCTCTCCAATCTTAGTTGATTAGCTAGGAGGGGTTGAAACTTGTGTTTGGGGGACTAAAATAAGAGCCATATGAGGAGCTTGAGTGGATGGTATGGGTTATGTTTTAGGGGAAAAAGGCATAAGAGGCTTAGGTGCTAGTTTCTAGTTTGTATCAAACTATTCTTATCTCTTATTACAACTTCATATTCATCAAGCAAAGTGGTACCACCCATTGACTAGATCATGGCACTAATGTTAGATTTGAAGGCTCTTAAATAGTAAAAGAAGGCATATTCTAGGGATATATTGATTAATAAAGGTAGCCTGGTCCATGTTTTTTAGAATATGAGATTAAAGTCAGTCATGAACTCATAAGGAGTCCTCTTTATGGTGGTTAGTTGCTCAACCAGGGATAAATGATTTGATTTATTCTCAAATTTCCTAACTAAGGTTGTACTTAAGTCATCCTAGGAAGTGATGGAGTTCAATGGGAGGTTCCTATACCACTATAGTGATTTTCCTTTTAAGGAAGCAACAAGCAATCTAATAGCCATGTTCTCTTGAACAACATTATCAATTGAATAGAGGTTGGAAACATACTTGATGTGCTTAATAGGAATTGTTTGATATTCTCTTTAGAAGAATGGGATGCTCTTAAGAGATGATAGAGGTGTGCCATTAAACTGGGAAAGATTATGTGGGCTAACTCTATTGAATGGGACAAACACTTGGTTTTTGATGGCCATCTAGATAGTGGGAATTTCACTGTTTAGAAAAACAGGCTAACCAAGAGATAGAAATTAATTTATAGGATAGGGGTTTATATTATTAAATCTTGATATTTTGTAAGAAGTAAAAGGAAACTCAATGAACTCAAGAGGAATACCTTTACTAGATGATCTTGTGGTAACATTTGGCATGGAAGTGCTGCTTGAATGCTGATAAAAACTCTGTAACTTGAAGGAATCATCTAGTTTTGATGATGACGAGTGTCCTATACTATTTAAATTACTTTTATTCAGCTCTAAACTTCAGCTCTACCAAGGAGAATGCATTCCATTGGGCATGCCAAAAGCTATTGTCAATCAAGAATGTTCCCTTGAGAAAAACTAAGTTATTTTTCACTCATGTTGAAACATGAATATATCCTAAGTGTGAGTGACTTTAGAATGGAGAGAGTATTTATAAAGGGTTGGTTCCCTCTGTGATCTCACTAGAAATTATCTTCAAACCTATTATCTAGTGAATCTGGTAATGAAAAGGGTGAAAAAAACATTGTTTGAAATGGAAACTAGAAATGAAGGTGATGTACTGATATTATATGACCACTTATGCTTGTAATAGACACTCTTATGAAAGGGAGAAGTAAGAAAACATTCTCTAAACTTAGGAATGACTTATATAATAGTGTTTCACAAGGACTTGATAAACTCAATATTTATAAGGAAGGAATGTAAAAGAACTGAATTCACATCCAATGCTTGAATTAAAGTTGATCTAGACACTTATAATGATCTATAAAACATCAAATATATTTCATTAAGTTAAAAAAACCAAACAATATCAAAGGAAAACAAATGATTCACTGTGTTATATCAATGGCAAACACATACACTTCACTCAAAAACCTAAAAATGGAGGAACAAAAGCTTCTTATTTATCTTAAAAGGTGAGTACAAAATTTGGTAGCATTTCAAAAAAACCAAAAGCAAAGAGTGATGAATTACATTCTAAAAATTGAGTTCAAATATAAAAATCAAATACTTGGAGATAAAGCAACCCCAAATTAGGGGTCTTTAAACTTGGTCTTTGGCTTCCTTAAAATGCTACGTAGTCCTTCAAACCTTTTCAAACATACATATCCCTAGGGGGGCATATGATAGAGAGTTGTATAAGTGTAGGAGTCTTAGATAATGTATTATTCATGATTAGTCAAGCCTTGACCACTTAGAGAGTGCCTAAATCTTTTATAGATCCCCTATATACTAGGCCTTATGTCTTTATTAAAAAATTGGTCTTCCCCCTTGAAAATATGAATTTAAGTCATCCTTTAATATTAATTGAAACATTCTTTTATGAAATTCAAGAGATATTTCTATGATCCATGGTCTATTAGAATCTCTTAATTGCAAGTTTGACTCCTTCAAAAGGTTTTTTGGGAGACTTTGAGACTCTTTCAAACTTTTCAAACTTTTAAAAAATGATCATTGGCTTGTTTCTACCTCATTTATAGCATATATAATGTATATTAACCTTTAAAAGGTATATTAGAAACATTATACAATGTTTTAGTGTTTTGAATCCTTAGAAAGCTCATCTTCAATATGGCATAAAAGGGAAAAGTGGATTTTTTCCTCAAGACTAAAAATTTACTCCATGGATGGTCTTTCAACAACATGCCAAACCTATAAAAAGACATTTGAAAACATCAAACACTCAAAAACACTTGGTTTTGGACCAAAACCTTGAATTTCCTCTCAAATCCTTATAGCCCTAAAAATAAATAAATCTCCTTATCTAAAATAATCTAGAGATGACTATGGAAAACTAAGATTAATTTTAGATACCTTCTATCCCCTTACAATGTCACACAAAATTTGGTGATTAAGTTTTGAGTGTAAGTGTACTTTATAGATAATTTTCTCTCCCAAATTAGGCATAATTATCCCTCCTAGGCCTAAAAAGCAGAATTCTTGATTTGGGAGCTCCCACACATGTGAAACTCTTTAAAAGTGTCTGATTCACTTTTAATATAATATCAAAAACCTCCATGTCAATTTTGGGGCCTTGAGATACTTTGAAATTGTGTAAACCAAGAAACCACCTTGCTTCTTAGTCTTATTTTGTGCTTATTTGAGATTGCATTGGAAAATGGGCCTAGTTAGACCACTTAAAGAATCTCCCATGCAAAATTTTGAGCTTAAATGGTTAGTATAACTCTAAAATGACCTCATACCATGATTTGGAAGTTCTCCCCTTCTCAGAGCACCTAAAAAACACCAAAAACCATGAAAATGGGGTATTTGGTGCAATCCATACAAGTGCCATCAACATCAAAACATATGTGGAAAAACTCATTGGATTCCTCAACAACATCCATTACCTACTATTGGGTGAATATTTTGTCAGCCAACTAACTAGTGACCAAAATAGTTCCTATCACCACAGCATAGGGAGATGGGTTGTCCAATGTTACATGTTTACCAAATCCAAAGGGGACAAATCTCTCCTCTCATCAAGGGGAGGTTCCCTATTAAATATGTGAAGGATATATACTATATATACATATACATATATATATATATATATATATATATATATATATATATATATATATATATATATATATAAGCAGAAAGTAAGACATGGGGGTAGAATACATTTTCCATCTCTCTTCTTTTAGAGATGATGCTCACAGATAGAGGAGAAATCTTGGGTGATTGGTGAAGGTACTTCTCTTCTTTCAAAAGTAACATTTAGCCAAGAGCCAGATCCCTTCCTAGATAGTAGAAATCTTGGTCAAATGACATAAGGCACTTCTCTTCTTTCAGAAGTGCTTATTCTTGCAGGCAATAGGAATCTTTCTAGTAACAAGTGACAAAAGGGCATAGAGTAACCAACAGCCTAACATGTAGTGCAAAGTCTCCACCTCGACTGCCCAAGATTGAAATATGAAGAACAATGGGGGCACAAAGTCATCCCAAGGTCCTTTACACAAAAACATAAAAGAAAAACACACACTAAAGACAACTATGATAGCACAAAGTCTAAAAGTAGTTGGCTTTGGGACACCTTCCTTATCACCTCCACTAGTCCTACTTGTTAAATCAAATAAATAAGAATGCTTTCAGAAGATAGACATAAGAACAATATCCTAAATTAGCACAAGCTATAATTGCACAAAGTTTACAAGTAACTTGCTTTCTCATTCAATCAAAGAAATATGAATTACAATCTAAGCTCAAAGTCTCAGTAATGCCTTTCAATTTAGGTAGAGTTTCGCTTCTAGTAAGGGGAAGGTCTCCTCCTAATATCACAAGAGATTACAATATATAGAGGCTCGAGGGAGGCTTGGCTCTTTCGCTACATGAAGTGACCCATTCGGCGCACTCAATGCCTTATATGCATTCTTGGTTTTGTCAGGAAGGGCCTTACTGGAGCAAGGTGGCTGCCTTAAATGTGGCATGTCGATTCCTCTCTTAGTACCTCCTCCTTAGCCCAAATCACTCATTCATTCACTTTCTTAGCCACATAACTATCTATTCTATCCTCCTTTCTAAGGGGACAAGTAGACAGTGCCTTCAATGTTACCAGCTCCCAAATATCTACCTGGTAAATTGCTTCACCTACCAGCATTAACTCCTGCTGAGTTTCCCCCTTTGTCTCTTCCTTCTCTTGGTCTAGCCTTAGGATTTTCAAATGCATTTGGGTCTACACCTTGAGTCTATTGGAAATAACTTCATTGTGAAAAATTTGACATTCACAGGCCTGTCATGTTTCCTAGCAACTCCTTTGTGTCTTTTTCACTTGCCATGGTCTTTTTCCACTATGATGCAAGGGAGGACATGTGGCAACATCCATAGCTTTGAAATAAGCTTATTAGGATAAGATTTGAAATTGTTAGAGGCTGAGGGACATGGATGTAAACATGTGGTAGATTTTTCTACATTGGGATGGGACACGTGATGGGTTCCACTCTATATAGCTTCATTCAAGATTGTGTCTTAGATTGTGACACCTGGTAGCATCTACTACTCTTTGAGGCTCAAACCTTTCTCTAAGGGAACTTGCCCTTCAAGGTCTTCTAAGTGGCCTTTGGCTTTGATTATTTGGTGGGCTGTCATCCCCTTCATTTCCTTTGACATGTGGCACCTTTCACTTTTTAAACAAGTGCCATGCAGCATCTTCCATAGGAATGGGTGAGGACACATGGCATCTTTCACAGTTGACACTTGGCAGCATCTGCCTTCTCGGGCCTTTGCAACATTGTAAAAACATTTGGGGCTTAGTCAGGCTTTTACAGATAATGACACTTGTTGGCCTTTGCCAATCTCTGTAAGGGACATGTGGCACGGTCTAAATGCATTTATTAGTCACATAGATGCAGACACTTGGTGCATTCTACTTTATTTAGTCAGTCATCCCTCAGACCACCATGGTCTTTTCTTGAAATAGTGAAGCTAAGGGAAGAGACTATGGATATTGACACTTGGAGGCTTTTGACAAGCTTCAAAGGGACATGTGGCACATTTTTCCAATCTTAGATGAATACATTAGGGCCTTTTGATGTTGCCACTTATCACCCTCAGTGGAACTATGAGAGAAGCTTTATCGAAAGAAGCCTTGTAGCTTATAATAAACTTTGAGAAGTGAATGCCGACACTTGTCACATTCTGCTGAGTCACAATGGGACACATGGCATGGTCCGCATATTTATAGCACTTGCATGGATGTAGACATGTGGTGGCTTTTGATGATTCTTCAAAAGGGATACATGGCACATTCTACCACTTCTTTGAAATAAATCATAAAGGGGCTCGATTGATGACACTTGGCAGCATCCGCTTGACTCTTTTTGTTGCACGGGTTTCTCTTCATAACTGAGGTAGTCTTTGAACCTTTGAACTTGGCACATTAAACCGATGAACCTTGAACTCGTTGAACTTTGATGAAGCGCTTGACTCATTTGAAGCTTGCCACCGAGATTGAACCTTGAACCCATTGAAATTTGAACCAAAGTGGTTCAAGGTTCAACAATTCATTGGTTCATTCGATTAGAAGATTGCCGATGACCCTTTTTTGATTGAACCAAAGCATTGAAACTGTCTTGAAAGTGTACAAGTGTGAGAAACTAGTCCCCTTTGATTGAACTCACCTGTAGAAGCCTTTGAACCCATTGAACCTGCTAATCTCTTTACCAAAAAGTTTAAGAAAATGATGAAATTGAATGTTTCAAAACAAATTTTTGGAAAGGGGAAAAACAATTTTGGGCCATGCAGGACCAAAATAGTCCTATGTTGTCTGAGAATTGAGGAATCACTTTTTAGGGACAATATTTGGCTCCTACTGGGGAACTTCCTTCAAATGACAACTTGAAATAGCTGAGGGGAGTAGAATCCAGAATCTCTAGTGCCTTGAAGTGTGCCATTGGGCTACGGAGTCATGCTACCCAAAAAGAAAGGCTCCAAAAAATGAAAAAAAATGAACAAAATAGAAAAAATAGACTATACAAATATACATATGTACAAATGAACTTATCTAATGCCTCAAGATTTGAAGCACTTCAGATGCCACCCAGTATGAGACAATGATAATGGTGTCCCATCTTGATAAACTAGTAGGAAACCATTTTTTCTCTAGAATCAGTGACGGGTGAATGGAACTCTCCACTAGGAAACCACTTTTTTGTGTCTTCCTCTTGGCCTTTTCTTCTTCTTTCCCCATGGTGGGATGTGGTCTTCCTTCTAAAAATCGTAGCTCCTTGCTCTCCCTGTGAAGAGTTCCTTTCCTTGATTTTGATGGGCAAAAGCATGGTCTAGTACCATAATTTGCTATTCTAATAGCTTAGCCCAGCACATGTCTTGATTTACCCCCTTAGATATCTCAAATTATTCTTCATTTGGAAGGGAAAGTTCTTCTGCACTTATGCTACACTCCACCAATTCTTTTGCTATTTCATCCCTGCCGGAAGACTCACATAAAATTTGGGCTGCAGGGGCCGCCATTTAGGTCTCGACACATTTGACATGATCAATTATTTCAAATGGCTAGATTGGACTAGGCATAGGGGATGAGAGTTCTACCTTTTGGTTTATGGGAGGGGTGGGAGGACTAGCCTGTGAATTTGAAGTAGAAGGTGCAAAAATGTTTGGGATACTTACTTTCTTAGCAATCACTCGGTCCTTTGGCTATATAGGCAGAGTGGCCCCATGCTTAGCAATAAAAATTATAGGTTGAGGTCACTCCTCTATTTCTCCTTTATCAGCTTATTGAGTTGACTAATTTTGGGACCGCGTGACCATAGCATATGATCCCTCGGATGCTTCACCTTTACTTTTGGGTTCATCCTGGTAATCCAGGAAACTAATGTGGGAGTCACCAACTGACTCTTCTTGATCCTCTGTGAAGAGACTAACGTCATTTTATTGATTAAAATCATGTTGGAAAGAGAAATCATGCTCTATTTCCAAATATCCAACTACTAAGTTGGTTAGAGGTGTTTCAAGGGCAAGGTTCCTCTATGGGCAAGGAAGACAATTTGGTTGCCCTTGACTTCTGGCAGCATTTATTTGATATGGATGATTGGGGAATGTCCTCCTTGGAATATCTTGATTAGGAGGAATAGACATACTTTGGGCCATTTTCCTTTTCAAGGCTAGCAGTTCATTTGCCAGCTTTTGTACCATTTGATCAGTGGTGGCTAAAGGTGGATACTCAGAAGATGAAGAGAATATACCTCTATTAAGATATCTCCTTATCTTTCCTACCAAGATAAGGTCATATTATAGCTCAGTAGCCAAGTATTGAGCAGCCTCAAGGTCTATGTGTCTAGCCCATCTCAATAGAAAACTCACTTTAGGTAGCCATGATTTGATGAAGAAGCACATGAGATTCTGAGGTGTCACCTGGGCGACCATGGGAATCCTATGCCTCAACTTGTTGAACCTGGAAATAAAATCCCTCATAGGCTCATGAGGTTCCTTCTTCATCTGAGTGAGTTGGGCCAGCAAAACATGTGCATCCTCTTTAGGCTTGAACCTAGCTTCAAATTTGTCTTTGAGTGTATCCCAGTCAGTCACTGATCCAGCTTGCAGATGGTAAAACCAGTCTGCAATAGTGCCTTGTAGTGTCTCCATGAATAGCCTGACTGCCACATTTTTAAATTCAACCCCTATAACACCACAGGCTATGTTGAAGGCTGAAATGTGTTCATCAGGGTGAACTATCCCATCACCAAAGAATTTGGGGAAATTTTTCCTTGAATTACATGGAAACTCATGCAGGGGTGGAGTCAAATTAAGTAGACCAAAAGAATTACCCCATGGGCCTCAAACTACCATGATTTAATTATGTAAAATAGGGATAAAAAATTTGGGTGGAGTGGCCAGATTATAGAACAAAAATGGAAAAGAACTGGCCTTACTTCAGTTTGAGGCTTGAGGCTTCAAACTACACACTCTTTCCCAGCAACTCTAGTTTTACAGACCAGATAAAATAATGGAAGTGGAGGAAGATGGTAAGGCTATAATGATAATGGGTAAGACATGGAACGGAGTCACCAGAGTCTGTAATGGATAAGGGTTATAATGATTATGGGTAAGACATAGGTGATGTTTCAATCTGAAACTTGAGGTTCCAAATTGCACAAAATTATTGTGTCCTTAGTGGAGTTGCCAAAAACTGTTGGGTGAATATTTTGTCAACCAGCTAACTGGTGACCAAAATAGTTCCTATCACCACAACATAGGGAGATGGGTCATCCAATGTTGTAGGTTTACCACATCTAAAGGGGACAAATATCTCCTCTCATTAAGGGGAGGTTACCTATTAAATATGTGGAGGCTATATACTATATATATAAGCAAAAAGTAAGACACGGGGGTAGAATACATCATCCATCTCTCTTCTTTTAGAGATGATGCTCACAGACAGAGGAGAAATCCTGGGTGATTGGTGAAGGTACTTCTCTTCTTTTAGAAGTAACATTCAGCCAAGATCCAAATCCCTTCTTGGATAGTAAAAATCTTGGTGAAGCGATAGAAGGCACTTCTCTTCTTTTTGAAGTGCTTGTTCTTGCAAGCAATAGGAATCTTTTTGGTAACAGGTGAAAAAAGGGCACATAGTAACTAGTAGCCTAAAATGTAGCATAAAGTCTCCACCTCGATTTCCCAAGAGTGAAATATGAAGAAAAATGGGGGCACAAAGTAATCGCAAGGTCCTTTACATAGAAACATAAAAGAAAAACACACACTAAAGACAACTATTACAGCACAAAGTCTAAAAGTAGTTGGCTTCAGGACACCTTCCTTATCACCTCCACTAGTCCTACTTCTTAAATCAAATAAATAATAATTATTTTAGAAGACAGACATAAGAACAATATCCTAAAGTAACACAAGCTATAATAGCACAAAGTCTACAAGTAACTTGCTTTCTCATTCAATCAAAGAAATATGAATTACAATCTAAGCTCAAAGTCTCAGTAATGCCTTTCAATTCAGGCAGAGTTTCACTTCTGGTAAGGGGAAGGTCTCCTCCTAATAGCACAAGAGATTACAATATATAGAGGCTCAAGGGAGGCTTGGATCTTTCTCTACATGAAGTGACCCATTCGGCACACTCAATGCCTTATATGCATTCTTGGTTTGTCAGAAAGGGCCTTGCTGGAGTAGGGTGGCTGACTTAAATGTGGCATGTCGATTCCTCTCTTAATGCCTCCTCCTTAGACCAAATCACTCATTCATTCACTTTCTTAGCCACATAACTATCTACTCTATCCTCCTTTCTAAGGGGATAAATAGACAGTGCCTTTAATGTTACTAGCTCCCAAATATCTACTTGGTGAACTGCTTCACCTACTAGCAGTAACTCCTGTTGAGTTTCCCCCTTTGTCTCTTCCTTCTCTTGGTCTAGCCTTAGGATTTTCAAATGCATTAAAGTCCACACCTTGAGTCTACTAGAAATAACTTCATTGTGACAAATTTGACATTCACGAGCCTGTCATGTTTCCTAGCAACTCCTTTGTGTCTTTCTCACTTGCCATGGTCTTTTTCCACTGTGACACAGGTGAGGACATGTGGCAACATCTATAGCTTCAAAATAAGCTTATTGGGATAAACTTTTACATTTTTAGAGGTTGAGGGACATAGATGTAGACACATGGTAGCTTTTGCTGCATTGGGATGGGACATGTGGTGGGTTTAGCTCTATGTAGCTTCATTCAAGACTGTGTCTCAGCTTGTGACACCAGGCAACATCCACTGCTCTTTGAAGCTCAAACCTTTCTTGAAGGGAACTTTCCCTTTATGGTCTTCTAAGTGGCCTTCAGCTTTGATTCTTTAATAGGCTATCATCCCCTTCATTTCCTTTGACATGTGGCACCTTCCACTTTTTAAACAAGTGCCACACGACATCTTCCACAGGAATGGGTGAGGACACGTGACATCTTCCATAGTTGACACTTGGTAGCATCCACCTTCTCAAGCCTTTGTGACATTTTAGAAATGTTTGAGGCTTAGTCAGGCTTTCACAGATGATGACACTTGTCAGCCTCTACCGATCTCTGCAAGGGACACATGGCACGGTTTGAATACATTTGTTAGTCACGTGGATGCAAAAAATTGGTGCATTCTACTTTAGTTAGTCACTTGTCCCTGGGACCACCATGGTCTTTGCTCAAAATAGTGAAGCTAAGGGAAGAGATTGTGGATATTAACACTTGGAGGCTTTTGACAAGCTTTAGAGGGACACGTGGCACATTCTACCACTCTTAGATGAATACATTGGGGCCTTTTGCTATTGCCACTTGTCACCCTCAATAGAACTTTGAGAGAAGCTTTATCGAAAGAAGCCTTGCAGCTTATAAGAAATTTTGAGAAGTGAACACCAACACTTGTCACATTCTATTGAGTCACAGTGGGACACATGGCATGGTTCATATATTTCTATCACTTACACGGATGCAAACACGTGGCGGCTTCTGACGATTCTTCAAAAGGGACACATGGCACGTTTTGCCACTTCTCTAAAACAAAGCATAAAGGGGCTTGGCCGATGACACTTGGTAGCATCCACTTGACTCTTTTTGTTGCATGCATTTCTCTTCATAACTAAGGTAGCCTTTGAACCTTTGAACCTAGTGCATTGAACCGTTGAACCTTGAACCTGTTGAACTTTGATGAAGTGCTTGACCCGTTTGAAGCTTGCCACCGATATTAAACCTTGAACCCATTAAACTTTGAACCAAAGTGGTTCAAGGTTCAATGGTTCATTAGTTCATTCGATTAAAATATTACCAATGACCCTTTTTTAGTTGAACCAAAGTGTTGAACCTATCCCAAAAGTGTCCAAGTGTGAGAAACTAATCCCCTTTGAACTCGCTTGTAGAAGCCTTTAAACCCATTGAACCTGCTAATCCCTTTACCAAAAAGTTTGATAAAATGATGAAATTGAATGTTTTAGAAAAATTTTTTGGATAGGGGAACAAAAATTCTGGGCCATGCAGGACCAAAATAGTCCCATGTTATCTAAAAAATGAGGAATCACTTTTCAGGGACAACACCTACCATAATATCCTTCTATCTTGTCTATTAGGCCTACTATTGAGATTTTGAGATTTTAAGAGAGTATGGTCCTTTTAATCATATAGCACATCTTATAATTTAAAATTCAAGATTGATCATACTATATAATCCTTAAATATTATGAAAACATTACTAAAATTATATTCACACACTAAACATCTCATTATATCTACAACTACACCTTGTGGTAGGGCCAAATGACTAATCGGGTTGCCCCAAAAAAGAGTTTTTCAAGATGAAAGTGTCCAAAACTTTGATTGGAATAAATATATGTGATAATACATAAATCATGATCTTATAATCTCCTATATATATATTCTATTGATATATCAAGATTGCTTGAAAATTGCCAAATCTCAAGTTAAGATAGGCAACCAATTTCCTATCAAAAAGCTCATTATCACAAAAAATTATTTGATGATAAAAAAATGATAAATGTTTTATTTAACCCTAAAATCATCCACCTAAACAATTTTTATCCATAAATCTTATAAGTGAAGGAATGGAGGCAAACCTAGGACCTATCTAGATGACTAGCTCATAGTGACTCCCTTAAACTCTTAATGATTGTTCATAAATATGATGGGATGAATATGATAAAATATGATACTAATTTAAAATTAATTAGGTTACCTATCATTGGCCAATGTTTTATCTCCTCTCTCTCCTTTTTTCATATCAAACACTTGAAAACTACCCTTCTAGAGCTATCAAAGAGGTTAATATGAGAGAAAAATAAATTTTATTCATTTTAAGACCTAAAACATCCTCCAAATATTTTTTTTAACATTTTAATGGATAAATAAGTTCTCAATATTATTGAATCTTAATTTTTCATTGAATAACTGTATAGATAGCCTCAAAACAAGCCTTTTTGGCACTAAAACTACTAGAGACACTTGAGAAGTATGATAATACTACTAAAAAATAGATCCATTATAATTTTCATACCTAGAAAAGTACACCATGTTATTATTCTAAATTTATCATGTCATTCACATTTAAAACTTGCTTTAAAAGCCATAAAATGACCAAAAATGTGACTAACTGAGTCATGAAGTTTGTTAAACATGTCACCAACTAGTTAGATCAATTATATAGTATGATATGCCTCTAATACAAGCCATGAGTCTTCTAAGGATGTTATTGACTTTTTTCACCTCTTGACACAAGTTGAAATTGGTCACAAAAGAGGCTAAACAAATAAATAACCATGATGACTAAAATTTAATTTCATCAAATCTATCGTAAACTCTACTAATAAAGGATTTGGATGGCCATTTCAAGGACATTACAATACCAACACACCAATTAGAAAGAAAAATAACATGAAAAGCAAAGTTTTGAATGATAGGGGTGACAATTTGACTTGTGAGGTCAAACTTATCAATAACTACCACTTCTCACATTAGCATTATGGATCAGATGAAGGAGTCCCATGTCACTATCCCTATGTGGGAAACCTTTCTCATTTTGACTCAAAAATATCTCTTTCTAGAAGAGATTTCCTAAATCCATGTCTTGGACATGCAAATAGAAAAGGTGGGTGTAGTCTTAACTAATTCCAATCAGCTTCATGAGTCTCAAGCACCCAAGGTAATCAAACCCCCTCCCTTATATCTCTCTATCATCATAGGTGATTCCCTAGTACATAACTACATGATAGATAGTGGGGATATCACTTATGTCATGCCTGAGTCTATTTCAATTAAATTAGAGCTAAAGTATGAACATAATGTCAAAGTATTCTTACAACTATATGGGTCTCCTAAGACTATGGGTATCTTAAAGGATCTAAAAATCATCTTGGCTACTTGTCCTAATTTCACTATATCCCAAGATGTGGTAGTAATTGACCTTCTCCCTACTTTTCCTTATGTTTGTCTATGGATTTAACTACCAATATAGGAGGTTATCTCTCTTCTAATTGGTCTTATATGGTTTTTAGGGATAGGTATGGAAAAAAGGTCACCATAAGGTCTGAACCTATCTCTATGTTCCACTTAGAGCCTTACATGCCTAACTCATCAAATACCAATTGTGCTATCCTAGATGAGGATGAACACCCGAATGACCAAGATCCCATTGAACTACTTGAAGGCATATCATATTTTCTCCATGATGAATAGGTAGTAGACAACCATGGCTATGATCCATACAAAAGCATTGAAAAGGTAGGTTTGGGTGTGTATTGTGTGCATGAAGAAGGGACTATCATACCAAATCTCACCAACCCAAGCCAAGATCAAGGAGTATGTAATTTATTCTTTAATGGATCTAGATATAGGAATAGAAGTGGGGAGGGTTTCATGCTTATCTTCCCTTCCAATTAAAATTATTTTTATACCCTAAGATTTCAATTCAGTTGCACTTCCAATATAAAAAAGTATGAAACCCTCATCCATGGGATGCAATGGGCAAGAAAGAGAGACATCAAGCTCTTAAAATCCATGGGAGATAGTGAGTCATTAGTGTATTAGCTGAGAGGTAAAATTTAAATCAAGAATCCACTCTTGAAGGAATACAAACATAATGTTTGGGACCTCTTGGAGGACTTTGAGGCCTTTGACATTCACTCCATTCTTAGAGAGGCCAATCAATATGTAAACTAGTTGGCAGCCATATAAACAAATTATGACATACTAGGTGGGGTTAAAGATATCAAGGAATAGTCTAAAATAAAGGTGGTATGTAGACCTTCAATCCCTAATAATTAGGTGAGATATCGAATGTTTGAAAATGACAAGCAAATTACATGTTTCTTATAGGAGGCAAAATTTTTCTCAAAGAACCAAGGCAGATTACAATAAAAGTATGAGGAATAAATTGTCTAATTAAATACAAATAAGTTACCTAAGGTTTTGGTGACATTATAAAACATATTAAATGAATATAATAAACTAAGTAAAGATAAGGTGAGCATATCCACGAAATAAGAGCACTATGAGAAAGTCATCATCTTCAAAGATAGGCTACTCAAACTAGGAAAAGTGAACACAAAGGAAGAAAAGGAAACCTTCATAAAATTATGCCGAGTTTGAAAACATTTTTTTTGGGAATATCATGAATTGAATGGGTATTACCCTAGTTTATCTTAACATACCATAGATTTGGAGGCAAGTGCTAAGCATGCGAGATAAAAATAAAGACTGGTCAACCCCAAGATTGAGATCCTTATGAAGAAGGATTTGACAAAGACCATTGAATATAACATTATATTTCTCATCATACGCTCTTCATGGGTGAAAAATATTATGCCTTTGAGTAAGAATAATGGGGAGATAAGGTTGTGTGTAGACTTTATAGATCTCAACAAAGTGTCACTAAGATATCACTACCCTCTACCGTATATGGATTATATTCTTAAAAGAGTTGAAGGTTCACAAAGATTATCTTTGCTTGATGGATAATCTGGGTACAATCAATTTTAGTGAGGAGTAGCATAAACATAAGACTACCTTCACAACCAAGTGGGGCACTTACGCTTAAAAGATGATGCCCTTTAGACTATCCAATGTAGGAGCTACCTTCAAATAGATATGGATGTATCCTTCCAAGGGATTATCAATGAGATGGTTCTCATCTACCTTGATGATATAATGGTATTTTATAACGACCTCAAAGATCACTTGACACATTTGAGGTTGTGTTTGATAGGTGTAGATAGTTTGGGGTCTCTTTAAACCCCCAAAAATGTATCTTTGTAGTCCATGAGGGAAAAATTCTAAGTCATGTGGTGTCAAAATAAGGCCTCTCTATTGAAATAAAAAAGATATATGTAATCCTTGCCTTATCACTACCCAAACATAAGAAGGTATTGTACAGTTTCTTTTGCAAAATCAACTTCATTATAAGGTTCATACTCAGATTTATAGAATTGGTAAGGCCTCTAACTCACATGCTTAATAAACACAAAGAGTTCTCATGGACAAAGGAAGGTAAAAGAATATTTTAGGCCATCAAGTATGCCATTTACCAATCCCCCACCCTCCTCACCTAATTTTTTAAGGGACTTTTT
Source organism: Torreya grandis (assembly GCA_037957365.1). Lineage (NCBI taxonomy): Eukaryota > Viridiplantae > Streptophyta > Pinopsida > Cupressales > Taxaceae > Torreya > Torreya grandis. Next base: position 1,140,757 of record JARHVA010004310.1, read on the forward strand.
CATGTATACCTTCTCTAAAAATTACACTATTTCTATGATGCTTATGCAATAAAATAGTGAACGCCTTGAACAACCCGTAAGATTCTTTATCCAAGCATTGGATGGGTATTAATAGAGGTACACATTTGTTTAAAAACATGTAATTTCAATCATGAGAGGCCTCAAGAAGTTTAAACACATGGTTTCTAATAACAAATTTTTTGTACCCTAGTATTAAGGATTTCATCCTTAATAGGGACTTGAGTGAAAAGAGGGCTGGTTGGGTAACTAAGTACATGGAGTATTACATAGAGGTGAAAGTTACCAAGTTGGTTAGGGGTAGGGAAATGTGTGAAAATATTTTATAATATTTTAAAGAGGATAAGTAAATGGTTTCGGTAGTCTAAGATGACCAACAAGAAGCTACACCTATATCTCCTTCCAGATAGACCCAAAACATGGTAAGATTCATCCAAATGGGAGAATGTACTATAGGCCTAGATAAGACAAAAAATAAGAAATTAAAAATATAATCCAAACCTTATATATTTATTTATGGGGTAATATTTAAGAAGGACATTAATGGCATGATTTTGAGCTGTATGGAAACTAGTCAAATTGACAAGCTCTTAAGACAATTTCATGATGGGCTTGGAGAAGGACACTTTACAATCAAAACCAAAATAACAAGGATAATAAGAGCATGATGTTTTTATCTTTATTTAGGGACTCACATGATTGGGTTAGAAGGTGATAAAAATGTGCTATGTTCACAATCAAGCAAAGACTAGCTGCCTTGCCTCTAAAGCCTATTCAAGTAGAGCAACCCTTCATGCAATGGGGACTATAATTTTTAGGAATGATTCATTCCCCATATATTTTTTTGACATAAGTGGATTTTTATTTCTACTTATTCCTTTAATACGTGGGTAGAGGAAGTTGCACTTAAAGAGGCAAATGTGAACTTAGTCTTGGAGTTCTATGATAGCCTAGTGACTAGATTTAAAGTCCCCTCCACAATCATATTAGACAATGCATTAGCATTGAGTGGTGAAAATGTGAGTGAGTGGGATATTAATAATTTTATATACCTTAGTTATTCATATAATTACTATCCATAGGGTAATGTACTAGTAGAGTCCACCAACAAGAATTTGATTAGGATCATAAAAAGAATAATGGAAGACAACCAAAGGGAGTGTCATACCAAGTTAAGGACTACATTATGGGTAGATATAATAACTCTTAAGAGGTATCATATCCACTCACCATATCTTATTATCTATGGAAAATAAGACAAATCTATCCATATCACTTGATTTACCAACCTTAGAACTTGCACACCAACTTGAACTCATGGAGTGTAATGAAATGGAGGTAAGGATGAATGAAATAAGGGGGCTAGAATGCGATAAGGGATGATGATACACATGCCATGTGGGAGAACCAAGATCAAGTTAAGAGATCATTTGAAAATATAACCTCTTCAATGAAATTCCAACAAGGTGACATTGTACTTAAATGGGATGAAGACCATTCTAAGCCATGTAAGCATTCAAAATTTGATAGTATTTGGAGTGGGCCATATGTCATTACCATCTATAAAGAAAAAAATTCCTTCCAATTATCCAAATTGGGTGGTGAGGAACTCCCTATCCATATCAATAGGGTGTTAATTAAGTATTGTTACTAGAATCATAAAACCATCTTTTTTATGTTTTTTTATTATTGTTGATTTTTAATATGTGTCTTTGTTATGTTTATTATATATTTTTGTGTGTATTGTTGAATTTATTTTATTCCTTAAAGTCTGCAAGGTATTAGTCATGAAGTGATATTGCAGTCAAAAATTCTTCACCTAGGCATGAGTGATAGGCAAAGAGATTCTAGGTCCTCTTGACCAGTAGGTAGGTCAAGACTTAAGAATCACCAGTAATGTTGACTATTTTCTACTCTCAAGATTATAAAGGAGTCAACCTAACTCTTGAGAACTCAAAACTCACCTTGTGGTCATCCTTCTTATGTTTGTTAAGGTGTTAGGATAGTCCAAAAGGAGATCACTAACTATCATGTCTATGTAGTAGTTTCAAGTGTTTTGTCATGTCAAAAAACATCATGGTGGTTATATTTACTCCATGTTTCAACTTGTTTCAAGATATCTCCTTGTGTCAATTATGTGTGCTATTCTATAACAGGCCTTGAGATGGCTTAATAGTCTAAATTTGCTCATGAGGAAGATGATGCACTAATATAGCTTATGACTAATCATGAATCCATTTAATATGTTGAATATATGTAAGGTAAATTTTTATAAAAAGGTTTAAGAGTGTCATGAAGAATAAATTTTAACCTAAAATAGGTCTTTAACATGTTCTAAGTTCTGTTAGTAAGTATTGAAGTAACCTCCCTTTGCACTTTCACTTGATATCATGTCTATTGTCTTAAAAGGGGGTGTTTGACCTTAAGATGATGCTAGTTTGACCTCAAAATTCCATTAAAACCATTAATAATTCCTTCAAGGGTCCCCATGATCACCATACTACCATGATGAAATGGATTTATGTGTAAAAGGTGTCTTTTCACAAGTCAAAGACCTTTATTTTTCACTAAATTGGCCTCACACATGTCCTTTCAGCTTCCTCAACCATACCATATGACTTAAATTTTTTTATAACCCCTATTTTCTATCCTCCTACCCACTAATGATGATTTATGGTCTGAAAACATGAGAAAATGTAGGAATCCAATGTTTTACAAGAGTTCTCAAATAAGTACAGATCTATACAATATGGATATGGTTAGATGGAGTTAGGGATCTATAAGGGGAGTTCAACAAAAGTAGAAGGTGAGAGAATATATGTGTTTTATAGATAAAATATGAAATATGGTCCATTTACTCTACTAAGCTCTTTGGTAGCCATGTATAACACTTAAGGTTTATACTCAGTCTATACAAGAAAGAGAAGGTGAGGGTCCAAGATATTGGCCAAAGGAAGGGGTTATAATGTCATTTCAATAATGATATTTTTAAAAAATATTAGTAATTTATGATTTACAAATAAACATTATGAAGTTGAGCAACCTGGGTTGCCTCCCTCATTTGCACAAGGCTAAAAAAGGGAATGGTTTCAATGTATTTTTAGCATGTTTGATGAAACTAATGGTTGTTCATGTCTTATCAAGTCCTTAAAGGTATTTACATGGAATTATCCACCCCTATTTCACATGTATTAGCCTATGGAATTAAGAAACACCTAAGCTACCACTATCTACAGACTACAAGCAAAGTTCTATTGATAAAAATAGATATTTAGTGTATATGTTTGATAATGAATAGTGGTTTAAGGTTTGATGATGGATATTTGAAGTTTTTAATGTCTTATTTCATCCTTATTATAGGTTAAATGGTTAGATATACCTCAACTACCACGTGATCTCACCTCTATATTAGACTGCCTACATATTTGGGCTTCATTATAAGGAAGGATAATGTGTTTCATAAGGATGGATGTTGAATGTCATGAAGATACCAGAAAGGAAACAAGGGAGAATTGAATTCATATGAAAAGGTCCTTATTTTAGGATGATAAAACCTTATTATATCCCTCACAGATAAAAAAATTATCAACTAGCCATCCAATTCCTTCATAGTCTTGTTTAGCAGAAGATAAGGTTGTTTAATAGAAGTTGAGGTATTCATAGAGTCCTAGGTTTCCATTTATCATTACATATACATGATTAATGAAATCTAAGTGTTTTTAATGATTGGTTATGTGAGTAGGGATGACTAAGGTATTTGTATTCCAAATTGAGTATGAGTTAATAGTCCATTTCAAGCTCTCAAGGAACCTCTACCATCTGATAGCCTCATCACTATCGACTTACCTCATAATAGGCTATGAGTTCTAGGTTTAAATCTCAATGTGACCTTACAACCATCACCCATAAGTTTTAACCCTCTAGCCAATACCAAGACATATAATCAAGTTCTAAATACCCCATAAGGCTATCAAGTGCTATTGGTACTATGAGAAAAATACCTATGTAGATATAAGCCTTATTGATAGAGCATAATCATCACATATAGGAGATAACTTAGATCCATCCTTCAAAGTCTTTTAAAATAATTATATGCAGATGAGTATCAAATGTAAAGAAGGGACATGAATTGTGAAGATATATATCTTAAGGGGATGGATTTGGATTCAATTAATACCATTGGGGTCTTAAACATGACATGAAAACACAATTTTAATCAAAGACCTACCTAAAATCCATCTTAATAGTAAACACATCTAAGCTATCTACCTACATGACTGTAAATAGTCTATCCTCAACCTTGAGCATGAGATGGTATATGCACATAAGGAAGAGAACTCAGACTAAGATGGTGGCTATAACATAGATATCATGTTACTAAGGGAAAGAAAACTTGAAGGAGTGCATAAATGGGCTAAGTCAGGCACATATAGTAAGTCAAGGTTACCTAATTAGTGGGGGTGCCAAGATAATATGAATGGAAGTATCAGTAGACATGTAAAAGATAAATCCAAAGTGATGATGACTAGAGCCCTCAAGATATTACATAACGATGTCATTGAGCAAGGAAGCTACTTGGTCTGAGTTAGACACCTAAGACATATAAAACTCAATGTGTGATTGTATAGATAAGTGTTGTTAAAAAATTTAAGGAGGACAAGCCTCAAGACTATGTTTAAAACTTGAAATATGTTATCTAAGCCCTAACTTCATCAATATAAAGGGATGAGAGAGATTTCTTACGTCTTCACCACTAACTATTATGAACATCTATACTAGATAGTGATGCTTAAAATAAGCTTAAGAGAGAAAAGGGTTGATATGATGGTCTGTGTAGATAAGGACAAATGTAAAAGGTGGAAACTAGATGAAGGAGGTTGATGTGACAACATTAAGGATATAAATTCACCTATAGGTGAGTGGATGTTACAAATCCTAATCTAAGCTACAAGTCCTAAAGCCTCCCTTAGATATCAAGACTCCACCTCCACCTTAATAGCATATACAAAACCCAAAAATAGATTCAAAATCCATGAGAGGATGTGTGATATTGCTTGGGGTCCTAAAGGATGTGTTTAAAGTAGGGGAATGCAAAGAGATATCCCATTTTGGTTTTAGTCCCTTTCCAAGCTCCACTATCATAAAAACCCATATCAATTTTCCATTTTCAACACTCATATATTTCATCATAGAAGGACTTAGACCTAGTGATCTTAGGGGGAGTTAGGAACTCATATTGAGAGAGTGGGATTTAGGGGTCCAAATCTATGAACAAACCTTAACACTATAACCTACACAAATTGCCTAGTAAGGAGCTCGAAGCACACCATCTTTCATTCATACCTCACCGTATAGTTTTCATGGGACCTAAGGCTATTTAAATGATTTGAAGGGGTATGTGGGCTAGATTTTCATAGCAAGAAGTTTTGGTTTGGAAGTTCATACTCTATGAACCATCATTAAGATGGTGGACCTCCAAAACCTTGGTTTAAACTTGATGAATAAATTACACCTCCAAATCCATCCAAATGAGGTAGTTGGGCTATGAAATAGTCTTAAAGGTCTCCTCAGGTCCTCTAATCACTCAAATGGTCTATTTGTTGGCATCTGCAAGATGTGTAGTGTACATATTAGACCTAAAAGAGATACTTTAAGCCTATATATAATAATTTTAGAAGGATCTACATATATCATATATTTTTGAGGAGGGAGAGGGACCCTTAGGTCTCAAATAAATACATAATGGCCACCTATAGGGGCCTCCATGATTGATAACCACTTGAAGATAGGCCTAGGTGCATAAATAAAAGACTATGTATATATAAAGTGGAGGTAAATGGCTTGATCAAGGCAATATAGATGCCCTAAGGGCCCTAAGGGGTGAATTTCAAGCTATGAAAAGTGGCCAAGTGCCTCATAGCTCTAGTTTGGGGTCAAGATGTTACAACTCTACCTTTAGGCCTATTGGCATAGCACCTTCCTCAAGACAATGCCACTTAAAGTCTTAAATAAAGGACTAAAATAGAATATATATCACCTTAGACCTCCAAGAATATGTTTTTAAATGAGTTTTAGGTGTGTGAGAAACTTTTCTTTGTAAAGGACAAGACATAGTTGGTCATTTTGGCCTGAAAGTTCCTTGAGAATACTTAGAATGCACATTTCTCACCTAAGAGGCAACTTGACAAGATCATAACATTAAATAATAGTTTCATGGGGAGATAATAACTTTGAGAGAGTTAAGGGGATTTTTCTACAATATCTCAGTGGCATTGGCTCAAAGGTTAAGGTCTTAACCTTTATGAACCATTGCTAAGAGATTAAAACCCCATTAAACCTCCATAAAACCCTAATAAGGACCTGATTGAGAATATATTGGAAAAAATACATCCAAATGCATTGGGATGTCCTAATAAACACTTGTATACTTGAATACACTCTTAGGGAATCCCAGCCATAGTACTAGTTTATATAGACTATTGTATATAACCCCCATAAACTACAATTTTACAAGGTTTTAAGTAGAATATCAAGTGAAGAACTTGGTAAAGGGTTAAAAATAATTATAAGAGGTAATATGAGACATTTTTCACCTTCTCAAATCATGAAACAATTACAATCTTACCTAAAAATGTTCATACAAGTTTATGCTAAAGATGCAGTTTAGTTGTGCTCATCTAAGTAAAGTAAAATTGAAGGTATGATATGTTTTAGAAGAATAGATCATGGTATGGTATGATGTTTTAGGATTTAATAATACTCACTCATTCATCTTGAAGGCCTCATTTAGTCCTCATAGCCATCTAAATAGTGAACACGCAAGAGACTAGGATACTTGTCTATAGATCTACTTAATCAACAAAAGGGAATGTTCATGGGTATATAAAGGTAGTATGGAGTAAAATAATGATAATTAAACTTATATAATTATATATTTATGTGAGTAGGCTCAACATCTATGGCCATTATGGAGGATTTAGGTAGTTTATTAAACATAGTCAACCTATAAGAAAGAGGTAACCACTAATTGCTTCATGGAGGAGGCCTAATTGAACCATTTCAATGCTTGGTAACTATTATAAGGAGAGGGAATTGAGAAAAATTGGTGTGAATATGATATTAATGGGTTAATATTGGCTAAAAATAGAATTTAACACTCTAAGATTCCCATTCAAGACACTAATCAGCCTTGATAATGCATGGAGTGTGGAGGTTGCTTGTAATTGCCAATTGAATAGATGGTGGTCATTAAAGACCTATTATTATTCTACCCACACCACATTATATATATTTATTATTAGTTATTATATATATTTATTCCTTAAGGCCATTGTAATATTCCCTCAGCCAGGTGTAATGAAACTCTACCAAATTGTATCTTGAGAATATCTTTGAATCAATAAAGAAAGATTGTTCACATGTTTGTTTGCTAGCATTAGTGTGTTATGGTTTATTTAATTGTAAAAAGTGTGATGTTTATCCTCATTTTATGTCCTCTCCTTCACCTAGTTTATATAATGCCATCTTATGTAGGTCATATGATGTGTTAGAGTGTTAGTAGCTATGTTGAAGAGTAAGTTAGTTGATAGTGCCTCAAATAGACCTATTTTCCATTACCTTTAAGTTTTAGGAATATTTAATAGAACTAAAATAAAATATTCACGCTTAAGAGTTCATTAGGAAGCTTATTTCAGCCATAAACCTTTACTTGATTCATAAAGTGTTGTTTGAAGACCAGTTAGAGCAGATAAATTAATATTGGTGCATATTTTAAGCACAAGATATATATATATATATATATATATATATATATATAGAGAGAGAGAGAGAGAGAGCCAAATTTAGAGCAAAAGTGAGTTTCCACTTGGAAATTGAGATTAGATCCAACATGCAACCCAATGATACTTATAACCTAGTGAGGATGGATGATCAAGTCCAACCTAAAAATTTGGAAATATTGAGTGATTTGATCACCTCAACCATACTAAAAAGTAAATCAACTAATGCAGTAGATAGGGTAAATAAAGTCCATAAAAGTCTATGGGACATTAATATGAAAAATTCCATGATATGGTAAAAATTCATAAAAGCATTTTGGAATCTAAGGTTTATTTGAATTTTTGTAATATTAATCACACATTATATATCATATGCACCTTAGATATGTCTCATGTTAAAACTATGTATAGAAATCATACCAATGTATATAATTCTACCACAACTATGAATTTAAATCATATAATTATGCTTTGCCCAATTTGGATAATTGTGTAAGTGTGGATAACATGTTTATAAAGCATTACCTCACTATATATGGATAAATTTAAAAAATAATATAATTACAAATGTGGATAACATGTTTCCAAAACATGCCTTCACTATAAACTAGGAATGTTAAATACTAAATATGTGTGAAGAACATGCTTCCAAAACATGCCCCTAGTGAATCTAAGAATTGTGAATGTGTGGAAATCATGCCCATATGACATGCCCCCACTAAATTTAAAAGATGATATAATTACCTTATACTGAATGAGTGTGGATAATATGCTTCCAAAACATATCCCCACTAAATATAGAAACAATGACAAGTGTGGAGAACATGCCTCTATGACATTCCCCCACTAATATGCCCCCCTTTGAGGTGAGGTAAAGATAGGAACTATTTTTTACCTCACCTCAAAAAGATAAGACTATTGTATAATCTATGAATGTAACCATGTAGCATATAGAAGGAACATTTCTATGTAGACATAACATCAAAGCACATAGAACTAATGTGATCACATGTAGGCCAAAGATGCAGGATAAATATCATGAAAATTTCTAGATAGTAATAATACAAGCTTAAAAAATAAACAAGCACACACATAGGAGCACTCAAAAGTAAGTGAAAAGGTAATGGTCCAAATATATTGTAAATAAAGGATGTGTTAAAATTTCACATTATGAAAGGGACATGACTTAGTCGGCCAAAGATGTAAGATAAATATCATGAAAATGTATAGATAGTAATAATACAAGCTCAAGAAATAAACAAGCACACACATAGGAGCACTCAAAAGTAATTGAAAAGGTAATGGTCCAAAGATATTATAAATAAAGGGTGTGTTAAAATTTCTCATTAGCAAAGGAACATGACTTAGTCGGCCAAAGATGCAGGATAAATATCATGAAAATGTCTAGATAGTAAAACTACAAGCTTAAAAAATAAACAAGCACACACATAAGAGCACTCAAAAGTAAGTGAAAAGGTAACGGTCCAAAGATATTGTAAATAAAGGGTGTGTTAAAATTTCACATTAGCAAAGGCACATGACTTAATCAAATGTCCATAAAAGTAAGAATGACATATTCAAATGTCCATACAATAAACCATGACATATGCAAATGTCAAAAAAAGCATATATAGGCATAGGGGCCACAATTAAAGGATCATATTCAAATTCTTGAACAATGAATACAATAACAAGGTAAGACACTCAAATAAGTGCATAAATTAAAGCATAAGCGACTAGCATAAACATGTCATAGTAGCCCATGAATCTAATGTATCAGGAAAAAATGTCAAGTGTATAGCATGTCAAGTACCCTATGTAATATATAATCATGGATAAAGGCATGTGTAAGTAAAATTGTAAGCTTAAACATGATAATGTAGAGTTATCATCAAATCATATAACTTGTGTGTATCAAGATCAAAAAAGAAGATGCCCCTAATGTATATATGAGATGAGTAGAGGGAAATCTCAACATCTGAAATAGGAATGTATCATGTATTTGTGTATGTTTTTAACACTCAAGTAGAAGTGTGACACATATGTATATGTAGGAGTAACTAATTATGCCATCCATCAACATGGAACTAACACATAGATGCCCAAGAGCTAATATAAATGTAGGTGTTGATCCCACTCTAGAATTTTAGGTCATGATTTTAGATGGTGGTATTATCAACTACTCAAGAAAATGCCATAGTATTAAGCTAAGCATGGGAGACTGCTTATTAGATTTTATTATGTTTTCTATTCCCATGGGGGGAGCTAATATTATTCTAGGAGTACAGTGGCTCACTACTTTGGGCACTATTGAGATGAATTTCTAGGAATTATTCATGCATTTTCATTTTAAAGGAAAGACATTTGAGCTAAAGGGATTATGAGATAAATCTCCAAAACTTGTTAGCTCCCATAAAATGATAAAGATTATCTAAAAGGGTGCTAAGGGATTTGTAGCTCACTTATTTTCCATAGAAATTCATCCAACTCAACCATCTACACCTCCTAATATATAACAAGTGATTGATGCTCTTCTAGTTGTTTTTGGTGACATGCCAAAAATACTTTCACCTAGCTATATGCATAATCATGATATCAAAATTATTCTTGGTAGTACACCACCCAACATCAGGCCATATAGGTATTCATATGCCTATAAAAGTGAAATTGAAAATAAGGTACAAGAGATGTTGGATGCAAGAATCATTCACCATAGCCAAAGCAAATATTCTTCACCAGTTGTCATGGTGTGAAAGAAAGATGACACTTGGGAGATGTGCCTTGACTATAGGGTTTTAAATAAGTACACTATAAAAGATAATTATTCTATTTTTATCATTGATGATTTACTAGATGAATTAAATGCTGCTCTTTATTTTACCAATTTAGATCTATATTCTAGGTATCATCAAATTTGGATATGTGATGAAGACATACCCAAAACTACTTTCAAGATTCATGAGTGCCATTATGAGTTTTTGGTTATGCCTTTGGGGATTCCACATTCACCATCCACCTTTTAGAGTTTGATGAATACTATTTTTTGGCCATTTTTGAGGAAATTTATTTTGGTATTTTTTTTATTATATCCTCATTTACAATAAAAATTAGGAAGACCATTTGCACCATGTAAAATAGGTACTCTCAATTTTGGAACAACATCAGTTGTATGCCAAACCTTCCAAATGTAATTTTGGAGCTTGTGAGGTTGAGTATTTGGGTCATCTAGTTTCACATATAGGAGTAAAAGTGGATCCTAAAAAAATCCAAGAAATGGTGGATTGGCCAATTCTTAAGACACTCAATCAACTAAGGGGATTTTTGGGGCTAACTAGTTACTATCATAGGTTTGTCAAAAATTATGGTAGCATTGCATCCCCACTCACATCTTTGTTGAATAAAGGATCCTTTTAGTAGACTATTATAGCTACTAAGACATTTAAAAAATTGAAATTGGCTATGTGAACCACTCTAGTGTTGGATACTCCTAATTTTTCTAAATTTTGTGGTGAATGTGATGCATTTGGGTATGGTATGGGTGCTATACTCATGAAAGAAGGTAAAACACTTACATTTGAAAGTCATCATCTGAAGGGTAAAAATCAGCCCAAGCCCATTTATGAGAAGGAAATGATGGCCATTTTGCATGCAATGAAATAGTGGAATCCTTATTTTATGGGTCATCACTTTTAAGTAAAGACTGATCATGATAGTCTCAAATATTTTTTGGAGAAATTGTTATCATCTAAAAAACAACAAAAATGGGTAACTAAAATGTTAGGCTATGATTTTGAAATAGTTTACAAGAAAGACAAGGAAAATGTAGTGACATATGTACTATCTAGGAAGGATGAATTAGTTGAGGCATTGCTATATCCTATGACCATTCTATATGTATATTGGCTAGAGGAAGCATGATCAAAATGGGGCAAGGATAATGCTACCCATGATTTGATTTGAAATCTTTAGCAAGGTTTGTGTGGATTTGAAAAATTCACATGGAAGGATGATGATTTATGGTATAAAGATAGATTATACCTATGTAAGAATTCTCTTCTTAAACAAAAAATCTTTTAGGGACTTCATGCAACTCCAATTGGGGGTCATTCAAGATTTTTGAAAACCTATCATAGAATCAAGTAGGATTTTTTTTGGGAAGGACTCAAGGGGATGTCCAAAAATATGTGGTTGAATGTATAATCTATCAACAAAATAAAGGAGAAACAATCAAAAAACCAAGTCTTCTACAACCTTTATCCATCCCTAGCCAATATTGGGAAGAGGTGTCTATGGATTTCATTATAAGGTTACCAAGATTTGATGGTCAAAATTTTATCATGGTTATGGTAGATTGTCTCAGTAAGTATGCTCATTTATATTATTTATCACAACCATTTTTTGCTAGTACAGTAGCTTCTACTTTTTTCAATATACTTCAGAAATTGCATGATACCCCTAAGATCATTATCAATGATATAGATCCCATCTTCACTAGTAATTCTTGGACTGAGTTATTTACATGTTTGGGCACCTAATTGGCTCATAGTTCATCATACCATCATTAATCAGATAGACAAACTAAGGTAGTCAAAAAATGTTTGGAAGAATATCTCCATTATTTTGTTTTTGATAAATAGGATAAATGGGTTCATTAGTTACCACTTGTTGAATGGTGGTATAATACTTTTATTCATAGTTCTTCCAAAATGTCTCCTTTTTTGGCACTATATGGATACCACCCTCCATCCATAACTTCAACATTAAAGGTCCATCCTAAGGTTCATGTAGTTGAAGAACATATTCACCATCAATAGGAGGTCTTTACCAGTTTATGTGAAAATTTAGCCATGGCCTAGAATCGTATGAAACAATAGGCAAATCAACAGAGGAGTGAGAGGCATTTTGGCATTGGTGATTGGGTATTTATTCACTTATATCTATATAATAATATATCCTTAAAGTAATAGAAAAAGGACAACAAGATGTCCCCTAAGTATTATGGGCCTTATCAGATCTTGAAAAAAATTGGTAGTGTGGCCTACAAGTTAGAGTTTGCTTCCTCCACTCACATACATCTAGTATTTCATGTATCATACCTAAATAAAGTCATTGGAAATAAAATTTTTACTCAAATTAAGTTACCATAATTGGATGAGAAAGAGTTATTCTTGATCTTGAGGTGATCCTTCAAATATGCACTAATTAGTTGTGGTCTAGAGTGATTAAGGATTACCTGATCAAATGGAAGAATCTACCCTATAAAGATGCCACTTGGGAAGATGAATCCTTTGTGAATAAACATCCAAAGTTGACTCAATGTTAAGGATAAGATTATTTTAAAGGGGAGGGGCATGCTACACCCTTAACCTTTAGTGTGTCTTGAGATATGTGTGGCTGACTTGTGGCTTACATACCTCTTTTATATTCTTGTTACATTTCTCTATGTTCTTAGTTAGGTCAGCCTATGAAATAATCATGGCTAATTAGAATATATATAAGAGGTAATGGTTAGTCTTTGATCATCATGTTAAGTATTCTTCTCTTAGTGCATTATTGTGGAAGTTGCCCCCTTGAAGTGGCTTTGCTATATTATCTAGTATTTTGCTTTGATATCAATTATTGTGGTGTGATCTCTCATATTTGCTTATTATATGTGATATAAAATCATTTTGTGCAAACATATAAGTAATTTCATTACAAATATACTAAAATTATTATACTTTCCCAAAGTGACATCTCATCATGGATGGTCCACAAGCATGTTTATGCCTAGTTATGGAGCTCAAAATATTTTTAAATGTGGTTTGGAAATTACCTATAACATATCCTCATGCACCATTTGTATTGGAATTATGTATGGAAATTGAATAAAATAGTTGAAGCTTTAGAATAAATTATGCATTATATCTTTGCACTAGAAAACTTGGTAATTGTCCATGGTGGCTCTTGCATTTATAGGCTAGACAAATCAATTATGACCTTTGGATTAAAGGTGAAATGAGTGGCCATAAATGAGTTAAATATTAGGGGGACAATCAATTAATATTTTTGAAGAATGGATCAATTAATAGGTATGGCTAACCTTAATCAAATATTTTGTCTCCATTAATGCTTGGTGGATGACACCCTTTTTGATGGTGTCACGGCCCTAATATTTGAATTTTCATTTTCCAAACTTAGATATTCATTAAATTTGTCATGGATTGTTCACTTAATCATTTGATTGGATTTGCTTAGCTAAGTGATTTTGAGTAGGCTTTTTGTAATTCATGGAATTTGATTAATTTGACTTGTACTATTGGTCAAAAATGTCAATTTACTAGGTCATAATTTGACTAGTGATGAATTGGAAGAAGGTGAATTGAGTATAATATAATACCCCAATTAGGGACATATTGATGTAAATTAGAAATTACACATGACATGTGAAGATGAATTATAGTGTTTTAGTGGTTTTGATGTAGTTTATGTGTTATTAGTGGAATTCATTTAGATTTGCAATCTTGACATGATAATGGTGAGAATTACATGTCTAAATTTTTCACCTATTTGAAAGGGCATCATTAAAAATTTGGTTAAAGCAATGACTTTTCAAAAAATAAAAAGGTCACTTTAAAAGATCACAATTAGAAGAAATAATTTCACTGCTATTTTTCATTGATTTCAATTTATTTATGGAAAAATGAGTTTATGAAAATGCCCCTAAATAATGTTTGGGAGGCCTGGTATGCAACCTCGAGGGTATGGTAGGAAAAACAAATTTTAACTGATGGTACCTCAAATAGAATAAAATGACGTGATTCAGTAGAAGAGGCTAAAACTAGAGTAATTAGAAGAAAATAGTTTGGAAAATAGATAAACAAGGAAGAAAAAATGGATGACAATTGGTCTAGAGGGGTAAAATTCAAATTTAAGGTTATAAATTGACTCCTAGGGGTGAAAATTATTCATTTTCACCCTCTACTATTACAATCTAGATCTTTGGTTTTAACACATGAGAAAATATGATAAAAAGGAGAATATCCCCTACCACAAGCACATGGGTGAGTGAGTGAGAGAATACCAGTGACCACCGAGGAGTAGGGCATTAGTAAATAACTTTTATTTTATTCAAAATCTATGTTTATTACATTTATTAGGCCTTAGAAAACCATGAAAAGGTGGATTTGCCATTTTTAAAAAGATGAAAATGGTGAAATCTCCCATGAGAATGCTGATATCACCAACCTAATTGATGAATTTGAGATAAAAATAATAAATTCACCAAAATCCATGAAAATCACCAAAATGGTGATATTGCAAATTTGGCTAAAAATTGATTAAATAATGAGAATGATGGTCAAATGGTAGAAACACCTTTAAATTGGTGGAAACACTCGGTCAATAAAACTAGGCAAGGAAATGGAAAACTTACCCATAATAGGGAGGTCATCTTGTGGATCGACGAGAATGAGCTACAAAATGGTGAGTTCATAGACCAGTGAGGGGAATGATAACATCATCCTACATAATGGTGAAAATGCCCTATAGAATGGAAAGATCACCATGGAAAACTATGAGATCACCCAAAAGATGTAATGGAATAGTAGAAAGGACAAATTTAGATAGAAAAATAAAATGTTAAGGCCAAAATTAGAAGAAATGAGGAAAAATAGATAAGTGATTAACTTGGTTTGGTTTGGTTTCATGATATGCAAGGTCAAGTAGGTATTTTTATGGTGCTTGAATGAAAATCATGAGTCTTATGCCATGCTAGGATCCTAATGGATGAGGTAGTAGGACTTATAAACCTATGACACATAGTTTAGATGTTAGTTATTCATGTAGACCATGATTATTTGTCATCATTAACAGAGCATTGACACTTAGAGATGTATACCTTCTACTTTCCCATAGGCAAGACCATGGTCATTCCAGAAGATGTATGTTAGATTTTATGGGTGCCTATCTAAGGTTTGAGGATCTAATAGATGCCTCAACATAGGTGAGATATTTTTAAGGATTTGACTTTTGTGATAGATATAACATTTATTGAGGGATCCATTAACATTAACATCATAGAGGACCTAGCATGGCCTCTAACCATTAATCCAAGAGTATTAGTGGGATAGGTGGTATCAACACCAACACTAGTAGATGCACTGGTTCCTAGGAGATATTCATCCTATTGGCTCTTATTAGTAGCCTCTTATTTATTGATAAGAGTGGGTAGTTCTTCTAAATCAACTAGATAGGGGTGATCTAAGACATGCTTGATTCACCATGCATTTTTCATGAGGACAAATTATATTGATTATTGGACCCTAAATTTTGTATCATTTTATTCTAAGTGATTTTTGATAAGATGGCAAAGGAGAGATGGGTGCGAAAGTAAACCCAGGCATGGAAGACCTTGGTATGGAAGAAGAAAGTCATGAAGAACAAGGATGTAGGAAATGTTGTCGCCAAATCTTGCACCCTAGAAGAAGTTGTTCAAGCTTCTTCTAGATTTGGGAAACATGAAAACATTTCCAAGTATGTGGATGTACCTATATTGAAAATGAGAATATAGATTTAAGGGCTAGATCCTTGAATATATCATGCAATGTTTATCACTTAAAATACTACTTATATGGAAAAGAGTTAGAGAATGCATAAATTAAACCTACTCTAAAGGAGATGATGCACCAAAAATGTCTTCCACATGACCATCATATTTATACCATGATGAAACAAAGCATACAAACTAGTATCTAAGTCTTAATGGTTTATAACATGAGCATTTCAATATAGAGGTGAGATGTGAGCAGAAACACAAGGAAAATGAACTAGAGGGTAGATTTCACACTCCAATGAAAATTTTATTCTTGAAAAATATTTACACATTAGATTGCACTCTATATAACCTGTTAGACTAGGAACTCTTATTCAAACATGAAAGGATAAGGGAAGGATAAACAATTATTACTTCTCATCACCATACATCACTTGCAGGCTTCGATAATTTATTCAAAACTTAGAAATAGACTTGCATTAATCTTCAAAGGAAAAATATGACATTAGTCCAATAGGGATTCACCATACATGGTGTGGTTTGATTATAGGGGCCAAAATGGTAGATACTTATAGCATTTGAGAGAGAGAAGTGGGAAAAGGGAAGTCCCAAGGGGAATCAAATGAGTTCAACCTAATTTGAACTATAGTTACAACTGCCTCTACCATTATGCTTATATGGAAATTATTGATTGATCTAGGTCATCTCAATAGTTGTAAAAACTCATTATTCCTTCATCATGCTCCATACATTTACAATGATAGGATAAAGTGGTTTCAATCTAAGTTATGGAATCAATACAGTTACAACAAACAAATCCATCTATTATAATTTTCTCCTAGTGATTACTACTCCAAACATGTTTGTTGTGGTGTGCATAGAAGAGAGAAGGGGTCCCTTTCATGTAGTTGGTTGTGGTGATGAAGCCATTAGAGCCTACATATATGCCTTCATAGAATTTTATAAATATCTAATGGTGGATTGATGACCTTATAATACCCATTTGCCTTGGTTGAAAATGGTTTTTTGACTTCTATTGAAAGTCCTAGGCTCATCTTTGTTTTAATTGGCTATCGATATTCTAACTTAGCTTATTGACATATTGAACCATATCATACCATTGATCTTACTTGATATGAATAATTGAAAGTTGTTGATCTTGCCATTGACTTGTCAACTTTGTCCAAGATTACACCATGTTGCAGCCTTGCATTTGATTTAAGGGCCCTGATATCAATCTGTTAGCTCATGCTCTTACATAATGTGTCAATCTATCAAGATCCTTGACTATTTGACTCATATCACACCATTGTATTAAGATGTATGATGCAACATGGACTATTAGATCTACTGGGACCTACTATTTGAAAACTAATGGTTATTTCATGACCTTAAATTTGATGTCCTCACTCCTATTAAATGATGCTCACATGACCATCATTGATGTTTTCATGACCATCAAATTTAAGCTCAAAAGGATTTTTTTCTCTTGATCTTAAAATTGATGTTAGTGTAAACATCTTATGTTGTAGGTCCATCTTTAGAAGCTTATAGCTTGAGATAAAAATCTTGTGTAGACCTAAAACTTTTAGAGCATGTTCTTAGCATGAAGAAATACCTATCACTATAATCCCTTGGCTCATGGGGATTTCTAAGTGAATATAAAAATTCACAAAGAGCTAGTTCATTCATTTATAAATGATGTCCTGGCTCCTTAGACTCGATACGCTTAACTTGAAAGGCTTAGATCTCAAGATAAATGACTCATCAAGATATGAAATTTGTAGAACATGACCTTAGCACTAAGGACATAGATTATGCATGATTTGATGGTCATGCAAGGATTTTTAAGCATATTTAAAAATTGCATAAGAAAGCTACTCTATTATGGTTCTATGTGATGTCTTGATGATGATCTAGCTTCACAAAGCTTGTTCATGAACTTTTGTAGCTCTGATTGGACTCCTTAAGGCATGCACAAACCCTTCCCATGATATTAAATTACATTGATCACCATGAAGACCTTATAATTACATATATGACCCTAAAATGACCCCTAAGACAATAAATGATATAAGGATCAAGCTAGACTATGACCAAAGCTGGAATGGCATATGAAATGTCATCAATTAAATTATAATCATGCCCTATGACATTAAAAAAATCCCCTATATAAGATTTATATTATAGGGGGTTGAACCATTTTGTCTTGAAGTAAAAATAGTCAACATTCTTAGTAATTTTCCAAGGGTGGCTTGCTTGCTATGCCATGACTAGTTGCCTAATCCTATCCATTGAGCTATGAAGTCACAAGTATACAGGTTGCACATACAAAATGCCTTGAATAACACATGAAAAATAGAAAAAAATAAGAACAAAACACATAATAAGAAGCACACATGTTCTTAAGATCAGTTATTTAAAACATAACACACATAATGAAGGAAACACACACCTATTCTAATATTTACAAAACATCATCTCGAGGTGAAAAATTTGTTCATACCTCAACCAGGGTAAAAAATAGTTCCCCTGACATCTTTGTCACTTCATGAAGGTAGCCTATCATGAGGAGCATGCTCATCACCAATCACTTGCATATGTGGGTGATCAAGAAGCCTATCACATTTAAATATTATTAGGTCTAAAAGTGAACTATCTAAGACCCTCATGAATGATATTTTTTCTCTCTACGAGCCTTGGTTGGAGCTACAATCTTCTTGATCATTGCCATATCTAATATACATTCCTCATATTATAGAATAAGAATGATGACAACTACCTCAACCTTTCTTCCTTATTGCATAGGATATAATTGATGTTTGGGAGTATCAATTTTTTCTTCTTTATGATCCAACCCCTTTGAACATGCCTCAATATCAGATGGATCTCCTAACTATCCTCTAAGCACAACAAATTTTGCCTTGACCTCACTATGTCCCTCTATAACTATAGGCTTTTGAATAATAGATTGATGTCCATATTATTTAAAAATATTCACTTTAATTTCATAATTTATAGAACACCTGAGAGCCTACTCACTAGTTTCATCAACAAACACACTAGACATACATTTCTTGGGAGAAGAAAGAATATTATGAATCTTGTCAAATTATTGACATATGGCCTCAAATCTTATACATAAGTCATCCTCTTCTTCTTCATGAGTGTCATCATCTAGAGCATATTCATCAATATCGAGAATGAAAAAATCATTCTTCCCACTATGGTGCTCAAATTAGATTCATCAACCTATGATCATCACACTCATGAATCATATAGTTGCACTCAATAGCATGAGAATGTTTGACACTTGCCTCAGCTCCTTTAAATGGCTCCTCATGAATGATGTAATTCCCAAGATTAGTTTTCTTAAATTATGTATATGGATCATGATTATATGCATATACACCATACTCATCCAAAAATAGATTATAAATTCCCTCAAGTTTAAAAACACCATCATCCACATTAGATTCATCCTCATGAATAATGGAATTCAAGTTACAACTAGTTTCAATGTAAGGTTCAATGTGAAACCTTTAAAGAGGATAAGCTATAATGGTCACTTTGGTCCCATACCTTATCATAAAGGATAAGAAGGACCAATTATATGAGAGATAGCCACCAATATTTGTTGTAAAGTCTCTTGATAGGCAGACTGCAAAGTGAGCTAGGATGTCAACATCAACTATATCTTGAAGGATAAGAAAGCTAGGACAATCATGAAAGAAAACCTTCAAGTTTTTTTATCATACCTATGGTCATAGTAGATATACCATCTATATAGAGCATTAATTTTATATGAGGTTCATATTGAAGGCCCAAATTATTAGCTATAACTTTGGGCATGACTGACGTAGAGGCTCCACTATCAACTATGCAATTGTGAACCAATTTATTACCTATAATGAGAGTGAGGTAAAATGGTGGAGTTTTCTCAGTCCTAATAGATGGTTCAAAAATAGTGTTAGGATAATTTTAAAGGAAAAAATGACTACTAATTTGATTTGAAGATGAAGAACTAGTAGGAATAGTGGACAATTAATTTTGTAACAAATCTTTTTGGCCAGGCATATGAAGGATATCCCACAAGGAGATAGATGCTTTGGAACTTTTTAAAGAATACACTATGTTTAGAGAATTATTACTCACCTTTTATTATGTCCTTGAAGGTAAATAATTACTTGGAAATTTAGGAATAGAGGCACCTTGAACAAACCTTACCATATTTTGAACAAACCTTACCATATTTTAACTTCTTGGAGGTATACGAGCTTTTGGAAAAGTCAAACCTACAGCCATGCCTTACTACCTTGTAAGAGGATTGAATAAGATTTTAGGCATATTAATATCACCAAATAGAGCCTTATTATTAGCCCTTGTATTTTATATAATAGAGGCTCCTTGATTTAGCATAAAAGTGTCTTTAACTAAAAAATTGTTGAAGATCTCTCCTTGAGTTGGCCAATCCTCATTAACTTGCATCATCACCTCATCCTCATTTGATAGGAGGTGAGTAACTAATCATTGAGACACTAGAGCTTGATCTCCATTCTCATTGGCATCCATAAATTTGTATTACTTCCAATCTTCTCCCTCTACAAAATTGCTATGAACTAGTACCATATCCCTTGCATTGGTGGTAGAGTTATGATTGTATGCATTAGCAGGCCTATTGGGATTAGGCTATCATTGGAATCTTCCTCTTCCATATTGTTGACCATAATATTGATATAGGGGTAAGAGTTATTATAAGGACCTTGATGTATATTATCTTGAATTTTTTGAGCCTTTAAGGCTAGGAACTTTACTTTCAAATCAACATTATTTTTTGTTTGCTTAGGAGACACCTTAATTTTGGTATTGGCATTAGGAACTTGGGCTACATCTAGAGTACTAGAAGAAGTATAAAACAAAAGAGGCATAGACACATTAGGTGGAAACATTCTAACTTGTATGAGATTATTTTTAGCTTTAATAGCTAGTTCATATGCCTTAAAGAGGGTGGAATATCCCATATATTGAAGCATGACAACAATTTTAGTCCCAATGGCTTTCAAGTAAGTAGGGAACATAAAACTAGTAGGTTGTATCATGGGAGGACGAAATCTATGCCAATTATTCTAAAACCTTTCATTTAAGTCATGCATTATTTCTTTGGGTCCCATTTTTATCACATTGAGCTAATGTATGAGATAAGCATGGTCACTTTCATTTCTAAATTTGGAAGTCAAAAACAATCTAAACTCATCCCATATTGTGATGCATCCACATTATAGAGTCCTATACTCAAGATCCTTCTCATTAAGGGACATGACAAGGATTATAATGGAAATGTTATCTAAAAAAATATTATGGAAACTATAAAAGTTATAAACATATATAATGTGCTCACTAGGTGTGATATGAATCTCACTATTGAATGTGGGCACACCTTTGTGGTGTAAGGAGGAAAGGCATCATATGTGTGAAATCGAATTGGATTATTAGTATTGAAGGTATGGAAAACATGAAGTCTATCCATGTCTTATTCTTCTTTAAGATCTTCAACTTCTTCAACCTCTTCAACCTCTTCCTCCCTAACAAAATCTACTCATTATTCAAAGGGTAGATTAGGCTATGGACACTGAATTGTAGGAGGGATTTTAGGCTAAATGGGTGGGTTAATAGGATTGGATGTGTTTCACTAAATTTTGAGTTTAGTTTACATTTAAAGAGAGAGAAATAGAAAAGAGAGAGAGAGAGAGAGTTAGGGAAATTTAGAGTTATATTTACCTTGCTATAGGTTTGCATGTAGCAAAAAATAATATAGTATAGGTTGATAAGTTAGGTTTATGTTTTGGGAATGTTATTAGGTGATTTTGAGGTTGCTTGTTTAGAAACATAGTAATCGATGTTGGTTAAAATACCAATGTTAGTTTAGGTTGCTGATGTTGGTTGGGGTCATTGATGTCGGTTGGGGTCATCGACATCAGTTGGTGCATTAGTATTAAAATGAGTTAGAGAAGGATTTTTCATGAGGGAAAATGAGAGTATGGTTAAGATATGAGGTTGGGAAGAGTCTTAAGGGGGTGGGTAAGACTTAGGTGAGTCTGGATAGAGGGTTGGTATGTTGGGACAAAGAGAAATGGGTGGGGATATTTACAACTCCTCCACAAAATGAGTTGGGGTTCATGAAACAACAAATAGTATAATGTAAAGAAATTATAAAATTATTGTTTAAATTCTTACAAAACACTGAGATATACTTAGCTGGTAAAATAGGTGAACTATGAATACCAAATAGATGAATCTGATGAGGCTTGGTGAACTGATGGGTGAACAGACAAGATAATCATGTGTTGTTGGTCCTCAAGAGTTCAAGATCTATGTAGTGTATAAATTCCTAATTTGGATCAATTTATGAAAAGTAATGATAAGCTTAGATGTCAAAAGTGATGTAAGATGCTTTGATTATGAAAAACCTATGCATGAATTATTGATTTTTTGACTTGAATACCAACTTGTACTTTTACTTAAGTAACTAACATTGGTAATCCCATCAACATAAATCGAGGGTTGACCAATTTTGGTGGCATGATAATAGGTAAAAGGGCTATTTTTAGCCCATTTTATATTCCTTCTCTTGCCAAGTGTGGTGTCCTTTAGAAAATGGTAAAAATGTGAGGTTATAAAGAATGTAGATAGTTATAAATTTATGTTAGGGGTGAGAATAAGTCATAGGTAATTAGGATTAGGAGACTAAGTCTCAAGGTGACTCAGAGGGTAAAATTTAGTCTTAGGATGAGGTGGCTAGGTGAGGTGGCATAAGTGGGTTTTAATTAGCTTAATTAAATATTTTAAGGTGAAAACATGGGTTATGAGGGTTAAATATTAAAAGGGGATCAAGAGGGATTTTGACAGAGGGAGTCACACAAGTGTGTGACATAATTTTGGTGTCTACATTTTCCCCTTTTTGTGATGTAACTTATATTGACAAGTTATTAGATAAAAATAGGAGTTGGATGCTCCAGGTATGGGATGAGACATTCCCCCCTCAAAATAAGAACCAATTAAGGAGAATCTAAAATTAGGTATCAGTTTGATAGGTAGTTAATAGATGGGTGGATGTTGAGTGTGAACATGGGAGCATCATTGCTTGCATGTATACTACTACTAGTTATAGTCAACATAATCAATAATGGGTAAAGGAAAGGAGGACTTGGATAGAAATAACTAGACCATAGCTTGTTAGTGATAGATAATAGGGTTAAAATGATGAAAGTTGTAGCTCCAATGGTCTATGTACTCTAGGTATATGAGGTAGGAAGTACTCCTAAAAAATAAAAAGGGTTATAGGTGATGGAACTAGCAAGGTCATGATCTAAAAAAACTTGATATACATGTGTACGTATAATAGCCAATTATAGCATGGTAGCATAAGTAGTCAAAATGATCAAGGTAAGGTTGGCCCAAAATGGTTATTGGTCAAGGAGATATTTGTGATCTTTGGTTAGAGTTATCATGGGTGGAAATTTAAGTGATCTCTAAGGTTGGTTGTCATGGGTGGAAATTTAAGTGATCTCCAAGGTGGGTTATTGTGGGTAGGAGGATATACATGATCTCCAAGTTACCTCATAAGGAGTCCATGTGAACCACTAAAGGCATGTAGTTAAGGTGATTTTGTAAAGGGTGGTGGTTGAGGTTATAAACCCTAATTTTAAGGTGGTTGACATCTGTTAGGTCATCGATGTTAGTATGAAATATGCTGACATTGATGGCTTAGGATAGGACAACTGACATTAGTAGGTGACCAAACCTAATAAAAGGGGTTTGGTGGCCCACCAAAATTCATTTATGACATTAAATGGGAGGAAAGAAAAGCTTTGAGTATCATGTGGCATAAAACATCTAGAGCTTGTCCTATTATGGTGAGGTGGTGATAGGTGATTGGTTGAGAAGAGTGTGTGAGAGTGAGGGTGAAATTTAGAATTTAGTGGGCTAGTTTACACCCTATGATTTTGAGGAGACCATGACTAGATTTATATCGAGTTGTGAGAGAGAGGGATGTAGTTGTGTAGGAACATGATATAATGTAGGCATAGGTTTTGGTCCTATAAGGATAGGTGATGACACTACAAACCTATTTGACTATAACACATGCATAGGTTTTGGTTCTACAGGGATAGGTGATGACATGATAAGGATAGGTTACTACACTAATAGCAAAGAGAGATGGTTTGAGAGTAGAAAAGTAGGTTACCTCACTCTTTCACCATAAGGACTAATATAAGATCCAACACAAGCACCACCACAAGGTTCTATAGTAGGTTTGATGGGTCTATCATAGACTATGACACTAATGAGGTACAATAATACTTTAGATGAGATTACATACTATGCGAGAGACATCAGGTATTTCTCATATATTTCAAGATATTTTGTGGCTAGAGAGTAGGAGAGAATAGAGATATGCACCATGATCTCTAGTTCACATAGATGCAGACATGTAGAGGGTGGTGATGATACTACCTCTTCATGATCATGACCATAGCCTTAAGTATTCTAAGGGATAGATGTATTTCAATTTTTATTATATATATTCTAGCCTATGAGCCAAAGTTGAGAGATGATACTAACACAATTTATTGATGGATATTCATATTCAATATATATATATATATATATATATATATATATATATATATATATAAATTGTGTCAGTATCATCTCTCTCACCATACATCTCTCAACTTTGGCTCATAGGCTAGAATACATGTAATATATATATATATATATATATATATATATATATATATATATATATATATATATATATATATATATATATATATATATATATATATATATATATATATATATATATGAGATTTTTTTATTGTGAGATGTTATGATGATGTTATTGATAATGATATTATATTATGTATGAGGTTTATTTGATGTTATTTATGGTTATGTTAGTGATAGTTAGTGTGTTATGCTAGCATTTCCTATATTCATGATGGTAAATGCATAGTTGAGTAGTTGGTTTCATTTTAGCATTTTCCATATGTGTGATGGCGTATGATAGAAATGAGCTATTTGATTTTATAGTTCCTTGATTTAATGTTGTTTAGAGAAGATATGTTGGTTGCATTTCACATGAGGTTGTATGAAATAAATTAGTTGGAAAATGGTTTATTAGTATTAGTAGAGTGTGATGATTGAAAAATGTATTTTTAATACACCATGATGTTTGTTGATATTGTTGAGCATTATTGATTGAAATGTATATCTAAGTAATAGTATTCTTAAACACATAACTTTAAGATGTAAGAATATATATTATAAGGTAGGCAAGAAGTTAAGTGAATCTTATTGTGAGGTGCCACCTTAAAAGATAAATTGACATGTGATATAAAAGAAAGGGACCTGATGCTCTTGCATTAACAAGGACCATAAAAACCATATGAATAGGCATGGGAGTATGAGCCTCATTCATGCATTGTAGTATCAAAAATTCATTTGGTATAGAAATATCATGATCACCTTGTGTCAAGTGAGTTCAAAGTCCCTTGATTGTGAGGGAGTAAGAGGGGAAAAAGGTAAAAGGAATTAGGGTGTTTGGGTATCATAACCTTCTTAGTGGGGATGGTATGCCCCTTTTGTAGGTGACCTAAGAGATACCATAGGCAAGTCCATGACTAATTTTTTTCATGTCCTTATCTTATGTAGGCTGATCAATGGAGGAAACCTTCATTGGGATGTTATTGGTGCCTTGAGGTCATGTGAAGTTGATCATTATGGGAAGATTATAATTCATTTTTTCCTTGATAACAAAGCTTGGCTTAGCCATCCTTGAAGGGAGTGGTCTAAGTTTTTTACTTAGCTATCCTTCTATGGATTAGTCTATTTATAGTAGCAATGAGAAGTTATGTAGCTATCCTTCAAGGGAGCAATTTACATTGAGAATCATGACCTAAGAGATAACAATTTTTCTATATATCCCAATTTTTTTTAATGTATTCTTTTTACATATGATTTTAGTCATGGATAGGAATATAAAGGTTTAGAGGTTATCCTTTATGAGGGAAAAACCATAATACTTAGAAGGTTAACTAAGTGTGAAGGAACAAGGGTTAAGAGGAAGGGAGGTGAATTTAATAGGGTTGCTCAAGGGATGAGCTCAAGTTAGACATGAAGTGAAGTGCCACTTGATTAACAAAATAATGGTCATAGGTGTAAATCATTTAAAGGCTCAGGTTCTAGATTGCCTTTGAGAGAAGACAAGTGATAAGTTCTTGAGCCATACTTATGAGTTATGATCTAGGGTTTAAGGCAAATAGGAGCAAACTTTCCCCATTTGCTTTTCTCCCATGTTCATCACATGTTGATTTTCCTTTAAGACGAGATCTCTGATATTGGAATCTCACTCCTTGAGGTTTTTTTTATAAGTGAATTTGATATGATCTTAATATATTTGGAGGTGACTGAGGGCTATTAGATGGTGTTCATAGAGTAGCTCAAGTTGGGCCAAACATTCTTGGCAAAAGACATCATTAATAAGTATGTCTTGTAGAGAGATGTGAAGAGAAGGAATCTAGACCTCAAGAGGTAAGACTAAGTTTGTCCCATAGGCCAATGAAAAAGGCATAGCATCATAGGGGTTTGAATGCTAGTATGGTAAGCCCATAAGGCAAAGGGAATGTGTGTATGCCAATCCCTACCAACATCATTGACTACCTTCATGAGGATTTTGGTTAATGTTTTGTTTGAAGCTTTTTCTTGTCCATTTACTTATGGATAGTATGGTGATGAAAAGCTTAATTGATTATAAAAGCATCATAGAGATTTTGGATAGTCTTATTTTTGAAATATTTGCCTTTGTCCATAATAATCTTATGGGGGACACTAGAACAACATATGATGTGATGATTGATAAAGTCAACAATTTTTTTAGCCTTAGTAGAGATGAGAGGAATAATCTCAACCCACTTGGTGAAGTATTTAGTAGCAGTAATGATAGATTGATGTCAAAGAGATGAATGAGGGTTAGTCTCACTGATTAGATCCAAACCCCATTATGAAAAGGGACAAAACTCTCTAATGACTTGTAAGGCATGGCTTGGAGTGTGAAGGAGTTTAGCGTGTTATTGATATTTGATACAATACCAAATGTAATTTTGACAGTCTTGGTTGAGTGTTGGAAAATAGTAGCCAAGTCAAAGGATGTATTTGGAAATCAAGTTCCCACTAAAATGCCCCCCATAAATCCCATCATGGACTTCCTTAATGGAGAAGGAAATTTTAACACGAGTGAGGCATCTAAGGAGGAGACCATCAAATCCTTGTTTGTAAAGAATGTGCCCCATCATAGTGTAGTGAGCAATACTTTTAGAAAAAGCACATCTCCCATTACTAGAAAGGTTTGAAGGAATGATAACATAAGTAAGATAGTCAACAAGCTATTTGTACCAATCATCATGAAGATTAAAGTCAACATTGCTCACAAATAAGATGTTAGTTGACACATAGGAGGGCAATGTGAGGTGATGCATGGTTAAATAGATTTTTAAGGAAGAGGGTGAGGATGGAATGTGTGAGGCAAGGGAAGCCATTATGTCTACAAACTTATTTATAGATCAAGAAATACTATGCAATAGGTAGTGGTTGAATGATTCCAATAGCTCATCTACATGATATTTATATCATTGTAGAAGTTTATTTTTATAGAGGTAGGAATCATTAACCCAATTAATGACTAGCTTGGAATCACCAAAGATGATAATTGATTTGATGCCCAATAAAATGGCCATTTTAATCCATAAGACCAAAGCTTCATATTCAACCATATTGTTAGTACATTCAAAATCTAGTTTAAATAATAGAGGCATAGGCTTTCCATTAGGAGGGATGAGGATGACCCCAAAACCCACACCAAGTTAACATTTAGAACAATAAAATAACATCATAATTTTATAGGAGATGTCATTGGTGGATATAATTATGATAGAATCATCAAGGAATTCAAGGTTAGAAGGTTGGTTGTCAGGTAAAGGGGCATCAACTAACTAGTCGGTAATTATTTTTCCCCTTGATAGACTTTTGTTGGATGAATTCCAAGTCAAAATTATCAAGGAGCATGAGCCAATGAGCCATACGCTAGTTTTGGTATGGCTTTAAATGAATGTATTTTAGGGGGTCAGTATGGGTGACAACATAGGTTTTGTGATTTAAAAGGCAGTGGTAGAGTTTGGAAGCTACAAAGACCAATGCGAGGTAAGGATTTTTGATATGATTATACTAATTTTCATAATCAATAAGCATTAAACTTATGTAGTAAATATATTTCTCTCTATGTTGATCATCCTGATGTGAAATCATAGCACCCAAGGAATGGTCTGTTGCAAACATGTAGAGGTAGAAAGGCTGGTCCTCTTTAGGGAGAATAAGAACTAGTGGGGAAAGGAGATACCCTTTGAGTGCATCAAAGGCTTTTCAAAAATCCATGTTCCAATGGAAGGGGACATCCTTTTTAAGTATATGATTAAAATGTTGACATCAATCAGATAAGTAAGAGATGAAATGGTGGATCAATTGAAGTTTGCCTTATAAGCTATGGATTTGGTTAAGATTAGTGGGTGGTGGCATTTCTCATATTGCTCAAACCTTATTAGGGTCAACCTTGATACCATGGAGGGAGATAATGAAGCCTAGAAGCTTACCTAAAAGGACCCCAAAGATGTATTTATTTAGGTTTAGATGAATGTTATATTAGAAAAGATGAGTAAATATGATTTTGAGAATTACCAAGTGATCCTGGTGATGTTTAGACTTTCTAAGTAGGTCATCCACATAGTATTCCATAATTTTGTGTAGGAGGTCATGAAAAATGTAAGTCATGGTGCATTAGTAGGTAGCACCAGTGTTCTTAAGGTCAAATGTCATGAACTGAAATAGAAAGTTCCCCATAGGGTGATTAAGGAGGTCTTATGTTGATCTTTAAGAGTAATTAGGATTTGATTGTAGCATGAGAACCCATCCATAAGAGATAACATCTCATGGCTAGCTATTAGATCAACAAGTTGGTCAATGCTTGATAAAGGGAAGTCATCCTTTGGATAAGTGAGGTTTAGATCATGGTAGTCACTATAGATGTGGATTCCCCCTATCACTTTTGTGATAAGGATAATATTGGAAACCCATTATGGATAGTCAATGGGTTGAATAAAGTTAAGAGAGAGGAGGCATAGGAGCTCTTATTTGACAAGGAGAGTAATACAAGGGTTAATATTACAAAGCTTCTACTTAAAAATCTTAACATCAAAATTGGTTACAATATTATGGGTGATGATATAGGGGTCAATACTAGGCATGTCATGATAAGATCAATCAAATGCTTTACTATGATCAGAGAAGAAAGTGGCATAATTGGTTTGTTTAAGGGAATCTAAAGATTGGCCAACCTTGAGGATTTGGGGGTTATCTAGAGAGGGTAAATTAATGTCATTGATTGATTCATTTAACATACTTTTCATTTTATAAGGGAGAGATCATTGGATATAAGAATTGTCTACACCCATGTAAGTGAGAATAGCATCATCATCCTGACATTAGATAGTGTTAATAGTGGGAGCATCTTTGTCAATAATTTTAGGATGAATGAGAGGAAGGGACCTTGTTTCCTCACCTAGATGATAGGTCAGGAGTCCTAAATGAATATCATTTATATAAAAAAAATTTAGGAGGTATGGATACCTCTAGTTCTATAGGTGATAGTGGGGGAAGAAGAGAGGATGAAGAAGGAGAGAGTGGCTCCTCAATATGAGAGATCTTGGAGGGTTTCATTAGTTCATAGAAACCCACACCATACCAATTTTTGGCATCTTTGATGGTCTTGTTGGAGGGGTATTCAATGGGTGTATGAGCACCCTAATGGTAATGACCCAACCTGAATCCTTTCCAGGTGCACCTATAAAGATAGGTGTGAACAAAACTAGGTTTTCCTAAGAAAGAGAAGTCACAGGTAAAATGTTGTGGTGAAGAGGAGGGATTTTTGGTAGTTAGAGCCTGATCAATTCCCCCATATGTGAGATTAGTTTGAAGGTTAGGGGGACCATACATGATGATCATCCCAATATGGGGATCATAATTAGAGTGCATGTGAATTTTTCCACACAAGAGAGAGAGAGAGAGAGAGAGAGAGAGAGAGAGAGAGAGAGAGAGAGAGAGAGAGAGAGAGAGAGAGAGAGAGAGAGAGAGAGAGAGAGAGAGAGAGAGAGAGAGAGAGAGAGAGAGAGAGAGAGAGAGAGAGAGAGAGAGAGAGAGAAGAGAGAGAGAGAGAGAGAGAGAGAGAGAGAGAGAGAGAGAGAGAGAGAGAGAGAATTTTATGTTGGAAAAAACATAAAGAAAATTCTCAAGTATATGAATGAGCACCAACTCAAACTACATTATTCACAAGCACTAACTTGTAAGATCACCAACCCCTTTATTGAGCACCAACACAACAACTATTCATGATTATAAACCCCACATGAACACCAACCCCTTTAATAAGAAACCAACATAGAAACTATTCATGAGCACCAACCCATAGAAGCACCAACCCATATTGTGCATGCCACAAAAACTATCTCTCAATTTTGATTTCTCAACAAATGATAACACATTATTATATCTCTTCCTTTTCTCTCTTTTGCTCTTCTAAGCAAGATATATCAATTACAAAACATGCTCTTTTTCACACATTAAAAATGGCTTCTCAAGCCTTTATTTATAGCTTTCCAGATGATCTTTAGCATTCACCCTTTATGACCCTTCCCTCGTCATGGAAAATGGCACCAAAACTTGCATGACCCTTCATATCCTTTCATTTGAAAATTTACATGGTGACCCTTCATGAGTAAATGCATCCTTTCCCCTTTTATCTATATCTTGGTGACTTTTCATATTCCTTAAAGTGTCCCTTAATGATAAATTATGCCCTTCCTCTTTTGTCTTCACTTGGTGACTCTTGGAATTCCTCAAGATGACTCTTCATGGGAAAATGCATCCTTTCCCTCTTTTGTCTTTACCCTGTGACTCTTTGACTTCTTCATGGGCCCTTATTTTGACTTTATGCAAGAAAAAATATATTCATTAATATTAAATAAACATCAGCACACTTTAGCCAAAATATAAACATTAAAAACATCTTTAGACAATAAATTCTATGGGGCCTTTGTCACCAACAATGTTAGACCTTGACATTAATGACAATATTTCCAATAGCATCACAATCTTTAGAATAGGTTTCCTTTTCATGTTTTCACTTTATCCCTTTCCATCCCAATAATTAGTATGTCTTCAAAAGTGAGATCAAGTTTATGTACCTTGGGAGATAGCCCTATAAACTAGAGGTTTGGTCCTTTTATAGGTCACTCACACCCTTTAAACCAATCCCATGTTAACCCAAACTTGGAGAGAACTAAACCATCTTATCCTAATGGTGAAGTTTAGAGTGTTAACATGTCCTCTTCATGCTTTCAAAATCTTAGTTAAATATCCATTATATTTCTAGGTCACCTTAGGTAGTCATATTTGGTGCCTATGATATTAGGACCATTCCCCAAGTTATGGGAGGTGAAAGAGGGGTGGTTGAAATGGTGGTGAAGGGTGGATAGAAGATGAAGTGGATGGGGTGAATGAGAAAATAAATGGAGGTGGAGGGGGCATGGTAGTGAAAGGAGGAAGGATGGATGGGGAGGCCCATGGGAAAATCCACACCTACCACTATTCTTAGGTTAAATTCATTTGTGAGAGAATTTACATGGGGAAAGGGTTGTTGAATATAAGGTAAAATATGGGTTGGTTAAAGGCCAATCCCATGGTTCCTTGTGTAATGAAAAGAAAGGGTTATAGAGTAAGGTTTTGAGGTACTATCAATAGGGTTAGAATAACTATTGAGGCCTATGAATAAGGTTGAATTAGAGTATAAGGATTTAAAGTTGGATCTAGAGTGTGAGTTGCCTTCTGATTCTTCTTCAGCTTCTTACCCAAGTTGGATTTGGAGGCTGCAATAGATAGATTGGCTAAGAAAACATGATCCATAAGGGTCAATGGTGAAGGGATAAAATATACTGAGGGAAACACCAGGCTAACTAGAGTGGGTACCATGAGGGTTCTTGCTATTGGTAGTATGTTCTTGATAGTTATATCTAAGATTGATGATAAAGGCATACCCAAGGAAAACATTAAGAGGACCCCAAGTTGTGATATGGATGGAGTGGAGGGGAAAAAGGAGGTAAGGGAAATTTGGAGGATTGAGGCCAAAGTTAATTAGGTGAATGATGGAGGAGATGTAATAGGGAAAAGAAGAGGCACCACTTAGGGGTTTATGGTAGTAGAGTAGAACTACTGAGTGCCAGGACTGAGAGGTGGAAAGTGGTAGGAGTGGGGTGTGGAAGGGAAATGAAATAATCTAGAGGTATGCAAGGGGGAACTTTATGGGTGCTTATTAGGATCCTCAATTTGGGCTCACCCTTGAGCTATCATCCATATTATATCTTAGGTTTTGTGTGGCCCAGGGTCGAAGTACTAATGGTTGAGCTAGATACACCTGGCTATTAGGTGTTGACTAGATTGGGTTTAGATCTATCATGATTGGAATATTGGAGTTTTTATTAGAGGTAGGGAGTGAGATGTGACTAGAGGAGGCAAAGGAGGAGATGGGGCATGAGGAATAAGAGTAAATGGAGTAGGTAGAGTTGGACATGGAACATGAGAAGGAAATGTTAGGGGGATACCTTAAAACATCCTCTAAGAGATATCAAGATTTGTTAAAGTCCTCCATGGAATAGGTAGGAGATGGAGGAAGTGTATATGGGCCCACCTAAACCTTATTACCTTTTTGATTCTTCTTTGCCATAATATAAGACAACACCTCTTGGTCATTGATGGCATCTAGGGAGAGTTCATCATCATCCTCTACCTAATGACCATATTTGATATTGAGGTGGGTTGAATATCATGCCAAATGGGCTTTAACTATCCCCTTGGGGTCCTAGTTCTAGATTTTGCATATTTCTAGGGGGAAGGGGTCCCACCTAACTACCATCTTCTAAATTGAAGGGAATGCCTTGTATACATGGTGGTTGATTATGATTGTAAGTGGAGGGCATGACTTCTTTTAATGCTAGATATATAATCCAAAGATGCCCTCCACCAACTGCTAGATATTTTCTTTCTCTATTAGATAATCTAAAATAAAATGTAATAGGTGTAGGGGATCCTTAAGGAAACCCATAATATAGATCATGGTGTCCTCCCTATAAAGCTATTATTCCCTAATGGTGATGATGGAATCCATGATTGAATTTGATAGAAAAGGCATTGGGGCATCATTAATTAATTGGTAGACCACCAGGTAGAAATGATTGCATATGTCTTGGATGTGGTTGTGGAACTAGTGGCCATACAAATTGTCAAATACCACATGGACCATTGATCCCCTAAGAACACACCCAAAAAAAACTAAAGTTTTGAAAGAGAACATCCTATAGACTTCATCCACTAGGTAGATCATCATGTGAAAATTATTCCTAGCTCAAGCATCTATAATGGAATTAACCAATTTGGATTTGATTAATCCTCCCATGTCTAGGACTTCTGAGCATGTGAGTATCATATGTAAGAGAAGCACCCATATCTCATTGATGTGAAAATAATCTTGGGCCCCTAACAATTTATTCAATAGGATCATGCCTATTTAGACATCCTCTTGGAGGGTGTAGACCATGTACACATTAATATTCTCTTTTTTAACACATTTAACATTTGGGTTCTTATCCCTATCATGGAGGATGTTATATATTTTGTAGGTCCCCATCCAAACCATCACCACTACCACATAATAAGATAAGGTGTAGTTCAAGAAGTATTAATACACCTTGAAGGTGTTCCCAAAACTATCATTAATCTAGTGGTAGAGTTAGGCAAACAAACCCAGTCATAGACCCCATAATGTACATGTATGGCATTATGATGGAGGTTTATAAACAAGTTAGTGTAGGGGAATTACTATGGCTTGGTAGTTTATCTTTTAATCTTGTACATCTTATAGGATAAAATGGCATCCTCAAACTCTACTTATTATTCATAGTTTGAGCCTAAATCCCTAGGGACTTACTTGACTACTTTGAATAAGTCATTGTAATGCTTGAATTTAGTCAAGCTATTCAAGAATGTGGTACCCTAGTACTCAAGTTTATCCTTTGGGTTTGAAGAGTATGAAACCATTATAGTAGGGTAGAGGGGCAATAGGAAAGCTATGAATGTAGGAAGCACAAAATACAGGGGTGCTCTGTGAGAATTGAAGAGCTAGGAGTTAGAGTATTCTTGAAGGTAGTAGTGATAAATGTTAGTGAGATTTACTTATAATTTTATAACTACATGCATACAACCCCCATATTAATGGAATTTGGTATCTCACTTTTTGTGAATTCAAATTCGAGTTGGTGGCTAGATTTTCTCTCTTTATTTCTAAATCCAAAGTTGAATTTAGAGCCCATGATCCTCTACCTCTAGTTAGATATAACAATGACAATGGGATGTTTTAAAACTATATAATGGGATTATATTCCTATTTTTAATGAAAAATTCATGGTAGGCATGTGGTCACATCTCTTAGAGGCTTCTGAGTTAACTCCCACTTTATAACACATGTCATCTTCTCATTGGTCTTACTAATAATAGTCACCATCTAAAAAAAACTTCATGCTCTATGTCCTTCCTTTAAGAAGGGTGATGTGTCACTTATGTACATATGGCACATATTTATTGGTTATTTAGCCTCATCCATACCTTATTATAACCTTCTTGGGGCCTTAGGTGGTTACTAGTTCATTTTCCTTATCAGGTGACATGACACCTTCTCATTTGACTAGGATTGCCTAGGTTCTAACATCTTTGATAGGTCTAGGGCATGGCCACTCTACCATTTGGAAATGTGGTACCTTTTCATTAATTTAGGCTCTCTTAAGATCTAACATATTTGATAGGTTTAGGAAATATATTCTTTGACACTTGGAAACATAGCACCTTCTCATTTGGATAGGCTCTCTCAAGCTTTGACATCTTTGATAGGTCTAGGGATTAGCCACTCTGACACTTGGAAATGTGGAACATTCTCATTTATATGGGAATTTTTAGTATCTAAAATATCTGATAGGTATAGGGACTAGCCACTCTAATACTTGGTGATGTGGTGCCTTCTCATTTAATTGAACTCTCTCAAGTTCTGACATCTCTGATAGGTTTGGGGATTGGCTACTCTGACACTTGGCAATGTGGTGCCTTATCATTCAACCAAAATCTCTTGGGCTATGTGAAATTCATAAAAAATATTAAGTAATAAATGAATAAGAACACAATACATATAAAAATTACTCTTTGGTTAATGAGATTTTGATTCACCATGAGGGGTGATAAATCTACTACTCTAGGAAATAAATGATATCTTGGGAACTTTTGTGAGAAGTAGATCTATAATGTTAGCACCGTGATTTAAAAAAGATAAAATATACCTTAGATATAAAATTAAATGGGTGTTGTTTTTGCTTAAGAAAATTAGGGTGGGATATATTATAAGGATTTAAGTAGCTAATACTGACAAGAACAAAATAAAAGATCCTAAAGCTCTAGTTCATGAGATTTTTAGAGGGGTCCCCCATTTCAAAGAAAAAGGGGTGTGTTGGCCACAATAGATACCATATTGGAATGTGCAATGGATCTTATAAATCTCATATCTAAGAGATTTTAAATCTCATATTTTACTAGTAAAGCCACTTTGGGATGCATTTTATGAATCTTTGGTTTAATAGGTTTTACATTTGGATATAATAATATGTTATGCATCACCTTTGATGCTTAAATCCTAGGTATTATGAGTAATCCCAGGAAAATAGTTTTGTTAAATCATGTAGGACCTGTCAATAGTTTTTTATTTATCATCTACATTATTACAACTAGAAAAATAGGCTAAGGATATTTATTTGTATCATAGTTATACTGCATTATTTATTCATTTAGAAAAGTGGATCGTTAAAAAATTAATGGTACATTATGAATAGTATTTGATGCATTGTGTTGGATTGTGTAAAATAAGTCTCATGATGAATAATTTTTTTTTGACTTATAGAATTTTTAGAAAAACCCAAACCTTTCTAATTTTTACTATTGGTAGGAGAAATAGGTTGGGAGATACCTTGTTCATTTTTACCCAATCCTTATCATTTATACCCATATTTGAGCAAATATCAAGAACCAAAATCTGGGTTATATAATTAAAATAGGATAAAATTTATATGTTAGACCATAATACAATGTTTAAAGGGGTTAATATCCATTAGACATGTGTAAATAAATCCATGGTGGTTGAATTTTAAACATGTATGTAGAGTAGATGATACCACATACATCTTATGTATCGAATGTCACCCCCAAAGTAAATTATAGTTTAGATCATTTGTCATCACTTGGCATAAAGTAGGAAATGTAAAAGGTCCCACAATAATGTTCAAGGATATTTTAACTAATAATTGCTATGAAATATTATCAAATACCTTGATGTTCATATTGGATTATTCCAAATATTTAGGTCTAATGTCCAGTAAGGAAAGAAATGATATGTTTCAAATGTTAAGTCTCAAACCATTATCCACAAGGACTCTTTTAACCATTTTATTACACACAAATACTAGTACACATAGTGGCAAATTTTTTGTTATGAGCATTCAAGGTGGTAAATCCTCTTTTTTGAAGGATATATTATGTTCAATCCATTTCATGGAATTTATCATAAAGGTCATATGGAGGCTCCACATTACTTGGTAGGATGGTCATGCCTAGTGCATCCAAAATAACATCCTTATAATGTGCCAAATGATGTAGTAAGTCCAAGAGTAAAGTTTTAGAAATGACATCATTAGAGGAATTTTTGGTATGGTAAGAAGAACCAGATTATTTCATGCACTCCTTTTGGCATTTTGTGGTAACAGGTACGATTTCATTATAAACATTATAGTAATAAGAGGTATACAAGAATGCATTTGATTGGAAGTGACCATATTTATAAATCCTTAAATATCTTGTTGATTTCATCATGCATGGAAAATAACAAGTAAAATATACCAATACGTACTATAAAATCAAATAGCTAATAAGTATACACATATAAAACATCACTGCAAAAATAAAATTGATTTTTTTACATATTTTAAAAATTAGAATGTGCAGGAAAAGCTAAAAACCCTAAATCAATATATAAGGTTTTGGAGATGAAAGATTAGGTTAACCAAATGTTTAACTATAAATTTAGATATATCAATATAATATATAGTTAATAATATATAAATGAATAATCACAAGGGGAATAAATAGATCTATAACAGACCAATTAATTACAAACTTAGATAAACAATATTATGAATTTAAATGTTAAGATATGCAAAAAATAAAAAGTTCAAATATTGATTGATATTGAAATGAATTAAAAAAAGTACTTAATTTAATTTTCACATGTATATATGTATAAAATAGGCTAAAAGTGGATTGAATCTAGATTTTGGATCAATCATTAGATTCTATAAATTTGCACTTTATGGCCCTAGATGCTTGCAATAGATCCAAATAATTTTGTTGACACTGATATCTAATCTAGACATAGGTGTATAGTATGTAATATTAATTAGATATGTATGTGACCACCTAGAACCTTGTAGGTTTTCTATCACCTTTGATTTGGTGTGTTCATATCTCATGCATAGGCTATCACTCTTTGTCAAATGATCAAACCCTAACTTCCTCACTCTTCAATGACTGAAAAAAGGGTTAGTTGGAACACATTATAAATCTACCCCAATGACCTTATATAAATGTGCTCTGCATATATAGATACTAATATGAAGAGGGCCTCATAATTATATATTTATTCCCTACATGTTAGATTATGTGTGCATAATGATGAAATGTGTGATAAAAAATTACATAGAGTGACCTAACTTGTAACTTGGAAAACATGGCTCATGGAATGTTCCTTTAACGCTTTAGACTTGTAGGTGAGATGTCCCTATGACTGGTATTTAAATAAGAAATAATATGGAATATTTGCTCTCTTGAATGCTCTCTTGAATGTTGGTAAGTTGTTAGGTCTATGTTAGGTGAGGAATGGATGAACATTGATATTGTATATATACCAGTCAAATTTTGAAATATCTCACATTAAAGCACCTAATCCAAATATAAGAACATGCTAAAATTATAAATTTGATGAATTTAGGGCACTGGACACTTAGTTTAGAACATGACACTTGTGTCGATGTAGCTATCTAGTTGGGACATAAGTTTTTGGGAAGATGAAAAATAGGTAAAATTCTAAAAATTGTAGAGGATGATGATAAAGAGTAGATTTATAGAATTTTGAGTGTCATATAAGGCCTGGTCATCACAATAACATGTTATACTAAGAGATAAACAATAGGCATAAAAGATAATGGATGTGAGCCTTTCAGTAATAGGAAGGTCTAAAAATTGAATGGTGTAACCATGATAAGTACTTACCAAGTATACAAGATTGATGTTTTATAAAATTTAGATTTATTGTCTATAATATGCTTATTTTGGGTGCTTATATTTCATTTATTCACATTTTCACTTCCTTGAGTGTCTTTTTCTTGCTTGCTATTGTCTTTCTTATGAAACATCTAAATATATTCCTTGCTTGTTTTCCCTTATCCTACTGTATGTTGATTTATTTTGATATATAGACATTTTAATATGTCATTAAATTGAGTGTGCAACATTTGAATATGCCCCTTGTTTGTGGTATCCTTTGACCAAGTTTATATGACATTGAGTCCTCTTATGGGTGTGCTTGATTATTAATTGAGCTTCTATGGTTAATTTATGTTACCATGATATATAACATGAATATTAGGTATTTTTGTGATCACATACTATGAAATTAATTGATATATATAATTCAAATGCTACATGATTCATACATAAATTATATAGTTATCTTTTCCTTATGAGGTAATGTAACTACCAGATCCCATTTCCCTCACATAAATGGGGGGGATATTAATGGGGGAATTTAATAGAGACATAACCTTCACACTTATTATAATTTACAAAATTTCATTACAATTTACATGATTAATATATACACTTGGGTCAGAATCCTATATGTTGCATTGATTTTTATAGTTTTGGGACAAAGTTTCTCAGATTTGTGACACATATGTACATAATTAAAGAGCATATGTTACATTTTTATAGATAATTTATATTGATAAATATTAGAGGTGTATATTCCATGAAAGTGTACCAAAAATTATAAATAAATATTCAAAATTATTTACCAAGAATCACCGATACTTTACCAAGAAAAACTATTTTCACCAAGAAGCACTATTTTGAGCCTTTATATATATGAAATAGTTGGATCCCTTTATTAGTGTGGTTAATATTCAATTCCATCAATAAATTAACACTAATTCCATTTTTAGGTTGAGTTGGTTTTATTATATAACTTATATTTTATTGTATTGTCACTTGAGTTGTGCAATTGAGATTTAGTGATATCAATGGCTATGTCACAACTCACCCTTACACTATATTGGGGGGAAATAATTACCTTAAAATATTCATTTAAAAATATCTAAGGTTTAATTTTTTACCTCTCTCAGATCTTATGCTTCATAAGGAAGCATCTTAACAAAGTTAAATTATCAAGGGAAAACATGGTTGCATCAATAAGTAGGTGTACTCCTTCCTTTCTCTTTTTCTATTTAATCATAAATTATTTCAAATTTTAGGTTATATGAACTAATTTATACTATAACATGCTCATGGTTAAATTTCATACACTATAAAAGCACTCAAAGTGGGATCAAGCAAAGGCAAGGTGTGTTATACACGCCTAGGTACATATTTATTTCATTTAACC
The DNA here is from genome assembly GCA_037957365.1 of Torreya grandis. NCBI lineage: Eukaryota > Viridiplantae > Streptophyta > Pinopsida > Cupressales > Taxaceae > Torreya > Torreya grandis. The sequence continues at coordinate 1,181,054 of JARHVA010004310.1, forward strand.
TAATAATCTCATCTTTATGCATTACTAAATTAAAAGGGGGAAAATGTAGATACTAAAATATGATTTACATAACATATAAAACTTGTATGCTTAAAAAATACCTATAAGGGATCTATGATTCAATTTTATACCTTCTTGCATCTAAAAATCTCACATTCACCATCTCACTATACATAACTATTTATCTTATATAATAATCTATTATTTTTTATGACCAAAATCTCCTACACTATAAAATAATCATAAAAATTAATATATATCCTTCACTATCAATTTCAGATGCTCAGTATCTTCCTAGCCTGCTAGACACTTATGTCCCACATAAGAACACTTGTGTTGATGTAAGTGTCCAAATTCTTATCAAGTGTCCAATCATCAAAAGTAATTAATTTTCAAATATTTAAAATCCCATAGGTCGACTCATTTGTTTTATTTAACCCTATTATGATATTTTCCCAAACATTTTGGTGTAAATACAAATATAAGCCTACTCATTATTCACATAAAAAATACTAAACAAGCACTCATTTAAAAACTCAATTAATCAATTAAAAAACTAAGTTATATTATTCTATTCTTCCCTATTTTCATATCAGTCATATTACAGGTCTGAATTACTCCAATAAAAACCCATGTGAAGTATTTTTCAAGTTAAAATATATATCATTGCATGCCATTGAATATAGTATATTTCACCCTTGTGCACATAAAACAACACTTGGGAGATAAATACACATGTCTAAGACCATCCTATGAGTTTTATCTAAGTAGAAAATGCTCATTGATAGAGGGGTCATTGAGTTTAACTCAACACCATGAGCCCACTAACCCATTTTTGGTAAGGTACAAAGACCTAAGGTGAAGAGCTAGCATTTTATCCACATATAATCATCAATAACCTAAACACATGAATACAATACATCAAAAAAAGGTGACATAAAACCCATAAGGATCTAGGTGGTCACTTAAACATATGGTGAATATTCTATATAAGATAGATGCATCAAGATCTAGACATAAGTGTCAATGCAAGTGTTCACAAGTAAACATACATGTTTAGCCCTCTATAAATAATATTTATATAATTTGATGATGATATTTGTTTTGACCCTACATGCTTCCACCTCTGTACTTCTTAGATCTACTTGCACATTTATAGATAAGCTAAGTATTATATATTATTCATATTTATGAAATAAATCTACTATTTTGAGTGTATTTTATATATTTAGCATAACTCAACATTTTAATTCATAATATTCATTTATCTAAATTTTTAATTAATTGGCCTACTCCAAAATAGTTTTATTCATCCTTGTGTATAGGATATTCTACCCTTTTAACCCTAAATACAAACACTAAGAAAAATGGGTTAAATAAATAGACACAAACATAAAAATCATATAAGTTCAATAAGATCAACATGTAATTTCAAACAATAACATATAATGTCACACATAAGGCCAAGGGGATGCATACAAGGGACATAAATATGTCACTAGTAATGAACACTAAGAATCCATAGAAAAGGGGCACAAATGCCATAACAAATAAGGCTAAGGAGTCAAAAAATAAGGGTCATAAATGCCCCCAAAAAAGAATAAATAAACACCAATACGGGGCATGAATTACAAAATATAAAAGGCTAAGGAGACATAAACAAATTCAGGAAAACACACACTATATGCAACAATAAATAACCTATCATGTAAAGGAACAACATCGATGAAACATAAAATAAGTGAATACTAGTCTATGATATCCATATGTGTTAGTATCATATCATAGTAAATAACATATCCCAGTATCATTATGTAAGAAATGAGTAACTATAAAGTCATGTGTAAGCAATCTATGTTTCTCAACATGGTAAAAAGGTCATATAAATATATAACCTATAATAATATAATCTGTGAAAGTAGATGTACCCAATATTAGCATGGCCCCTGTGTATAGGAAAGGTCCAACATCTACATGTCCATGTATCATCTTGTATGTCCTAAATCATGCTCATATAATTAATTAAATGCATGTGTGTATGAAAATAATACATCATATACTAAACATGTGATGAATAATAAATGAAAATAATGTAATCTAACAAATCATGTCATGCTAAGGTCCCAATTTCTTATTTTTTACAATATTTTGAATGTTTTTGTATTTTATTAAATTTTTGTATTTTTTATATTTTTGATTATATTTGAATGTGAAAAGGTGATAACAATTACCCCACTACGGGGAGAGTGGTGGGATGTTCCTGTATCATATGGTGCAATGGTTATCTTTGATGAATGAAATGTAATAGGTATAGGTGTATCAAAATTTGAAAAGGAATAAGGGGCTATAATGTAACTATTATTGTTACTACTCATATAATATTGTGTATGATGAGTAATTATAAAAGGCATATGAATTTGAAGTCCATTATGTAGTAGACTAATGCATACATATTTGTGTTCATTATGGAACATGTTGAATTATTCGTAGGACTAACTTGGTATGTGTTATGGTAAATAAGGTCCTTTGGGAGTTTAAAATAGATATTTTATGTGATAACTAATACAAGAATAGTTTTTTAAGAGAATAAACTAGTCTCCTATACATTAAATGTATAAATAAATACTCAATAGGTACAATAACTACCTTTAAATATTGATCATGAATATGAATAAAAATCTCCCCTCTTTAATGATAATGAATAGGAGTAATAATAAACTATGGCAGTGGTGGGGGTGGATGAGTAAATACCAATGACTGAAGAGGGTACTCATACCAAATGATAGAAATGGTAACTAACATGTTATAATGTATATACTTAACACATTGATGCATTTTATAAGGTACTACATAAAGCTTCTGAATCTAAGGGCATACCAAAAACATATCAAAGACCCCATTACTTGGTATAATCAAGATTAAAGTAGCCACTATAGTGGGACCTATCTAAATAGGTAACACAATACATTTGGGGGTGTCTTGTGTATGTACATTAAACACTTTGATCACTCTAGTAGTATCTTCTATATACACCTAATATTTTTTACTTTTATCACTTTATTAATGATTTTTATTGTAGTGGCTTGTTGACACATCAATCTCTTTGAGTGAATGCCCTAAAGAGTGCACTAGGAATGGGGGGATCAAATAGTGGTACTTTGTGATATATTTTTTCATAATATTATGTCACATAATCATGACTATAAGTTTGACATAGTTTAAGTATCTATTCATCTTTCCTCTTTGTCTACTTTCCATCCAAATTTGATAGCTTCCATATATCCTACGGTATCAGCATGGATGATATAGTTTGTTTTATACCTAAGTCTTCCTTATATTGTATTAGATAACTTGATATTGTTTTGAGTCTATATTATAACATTTGTATTGTATCAACCTAACCAATATCATATTATTATAGTTGATATCTTTTGACTATATTGGTTAGGGTCCTAGAGTTTAAGGTTTGTTTTGGGTATTAGAAATGTATATATATGGGTCATATTTAATTCTAAATAAGATATATCACATTAATACACTTTGATTGTGTTCATATTTATGCCCTAATAACTATTTGGAAGAGTTAATGGTTTATGACCTTATCTTAGATCTCTTATCTTTTGGTATGATCGAAGCTCAATAAGAGAGGTCATTGGGAATTAATGCATAAGGATATATAGGTTTTCATCCAACCATTTAAGGTATTTAGCTTACAAAAATACCTTACAAACTTCCACTTGATCTAAATATGGAAATGTTAATGGGTCCATATCAATGTAAGTATTTTTATCCCTATAATATTTCATTTACTTATCAGAATATAAGTTACTCATTGCTTTATGGATGTATGTGCATATCCTTACTTAGGCTCCTCCTTATACCAAATAAGTTGGTATAAATATAGGGTTGGTTAGGATTTCCATTTATCACCTTAGTTTTCATATACCCTAATTTGGTTGACCATTTCACCTTACATTATTTACAATATCTCACCCTTCATTTAATTTAATTTTACCTCTTTACAATCATTTAATTACATTTTTACAATTATAATTACAATTATTTACCTTTCTTGAGGTCTATTGAGAGTTATATCTCTATGTCACATGCTTAGGATTTGGACCTCTTTCATCTTGACATTTTAGTTTTAGGCTACTCTCTACTAGATCTACAACTATCCTAGGTACTCACCCACTCATCTAAGTATACACAAGCTCTATTTTATTGACCTATATAAGTCTTAGTATATTAAGAAAAAGATGATAGTTATAGGTTATCCTATCCTATGCATAAATTCTATTGAACCTCAGAAGAATATTATTCCACCTTTGGTTGGATTAGTTTCATGTTTTTCCTTTTAAATTCTTAGTGATATCATCAAAATCATCATATATCTTTCAATCCAATTATATCAAATAGCTTGATACAATTCACTAGTCTGAGCAACTATATCGATAAAATTGATTCTATTTCCTACTTGGTAGCAAATATATTAGATAGATTGATACAATTTGTCTTCTCCCAAGTATATTAGCTAACCTAATATAGTTCTATGTTTAATACCAACTATATTGGTTAGCCTGATATAGTTTTGTTTGACCTATTTTTACTTTTGAATGTATTGGTCAACTTGATACAGTTCTAAATGTTTGTTCATTTCATAACATGTTATGAATTTCAATTTTTATTTGAATCATATTTATTTATACTTTTGATTTTGTATTCTTATAACCATGTTTTCATAGTTGTAAAACTAATAAGAGTTGTTATTTTGGGCCAAACAATCACCAATTTTAAATTAGCTATGGTGTGAGGGGTACTCTAATACCTAAGCCATTAGAAAACACTATATATGGACTTATTTTACATGTACCTTAGTATATAAAAAATTCTTAAGGTTTTTTTTTAAGCCTATAGAAAGCATTTAAATTATTTTATTATATAGTGCACTAGTAAGTGGTTAGCCATAGGAAATTACTCTTAACATACCTTAAAGATGGAATAATATAGGTACAGGATGATGGAATCCTCTGTAGTTAGTGCTATTTGGGACTTATTCACTATTTACACTTAGGATCAACATATCTAAGAGACTAAAAGTTAAATACACCTTGTTTAGCTATACATCCCTAATTTCATTTTATCACTACTTAGTTAAAATATCAATGTGTTTTTTTGCATATTGTATTGGCCAGCCTGGTACCATCCATTCTATATTGTGTGTGACAATTGTATCAACCAAACTAATACAATTTTATATTTATTTTCAACTACATTAGCCAACTTGATATAGTTTAAATTTATTATCTTATCTCTAACCATAACTACCAATCTGATTTAGTTATGTCCTTATATCCAACTATACCACCCAACCCAATATTGTTTTATCATTATTTACAACTATATTGACCAACCTGATACAATTATGTTCTATCTTAAAACTATATCAACAAGATTGATATAGTTTAGCTTTATTTATTTCTTTCCAACTATATCAACTAACCCAATACAACTATTTCCTATGACTTTATTATATTGGCTTGCCTGATATAGTTTGATATCTCTAGCTTTAGTTCTTAACTATTATGACTAGTCTGATACAGTATATTTTTAGTATTCCTATGAAATTAAATATACAATTTAGATCAGTACAATTTATATTTTTTATTTTATTATGGAACATTTTTTCAACCAATCTAAAAAGAAAACCTATAAGGAATTTTAAGGATTTTACAATAGTCCTAATGCTATATAACTAACCAATCTTGATAGATTTTTAAAAAAGGATTATGTGCTATTGGAGATTAATTTTATTTGGGTTCACCTTTCTAAAGCCATTTAATTTAATTTTAGGCTTATCTTAATTCTATTTTTATCTACACATTTCTTATTATAAAAAAATCACTTTATCTTGTACTTATGAGGTGTCACACCTCTTTTGTCCTCTTGTATATAATCTTGGAGTTACATTCACATGTAACTCCTTATAAATTTGTCATACACATTCCATTTACATTATGGATATTAGGGACAATTTTCACACATTAATAAAGTGGTGCAAGTAATGATGAAATTCTTTTTAACTCCTTATTTATTCATATAACTCTTTTTATCGAGTTCACCTCTCTCATTCTTCTCACTTGCTTTAGTCTATTTTGAAATGATTGTTTATGGATTAAATCCATCATTATTTATCCTTATATTTTTTGAAATCAAATATTATACTTGTATAATATTACTTTTCAAGCCTTCCTATAGATGTGGGGATTTTTTCTACTTGACGATTTCTTGACTTGATAAGTCTTGTCTCACATTTATGGTTTGATTTTTATTGAGGTAATCTCATTTATTTGTTTTATTTTTTTCAACATTAATTTTGTGATATTGGAATAAAACATAACATATTTAGATATTAAAATTTGATTTATATATCATCTCAGTCTTGTATACTTGATAAATACCTATCAAGGCTGTATTATTTAATTCTAGACCTTCCTATTTCCAAAAGGCTCATATTCACCATTAACTATGCCTGATTACTTATATTTTGGTTTGACCATATCATTTTTGATGACCTAGATCTCATGTATAGTAAAAAAATCTTAGAACCTAATATATATCTTTAATTCTTAGTTTCAGATTCTCAATAACTTTTTATCTTATCAGACACTTACATCACACATATGGACACTTTCATCGATGCAAGTGCCAAAATTATTATCTAGTGTCCATACTTTAAAATTAATATAATTTTAAAATATTTATAATCTTATGGGTCAGCCCATTTTTTAATTTAACCATTCTATGAGAAAATCTCAAAAGGCATGGTATAAATACAAAACAAATACCATTCATTATCACCTATTCATATTCAAAAGCTTACTAAACACACATATATCAGAGCATCTTTAAAGTATTTGAAATTGATCTATTATTACCTATTTATATATTAGTAATATTATAGGTCTAAATTATTCAAAGAGTATCCCATGAACAATTTTTTTTGAGTTACAAGCTAGATCATTAGATGCCTTTGCATATAATAAATTGCACCTTTATGCACAAACACAGAGCGAACTACATATGTATAAGACTATTTTGAAAGTATTGGATATGTAGGAAACACTCATTGATAGAGGGATCCTTGAGGTCAACTTGAATTCATGATCCCACTAACCCATTTTTGGCAAGATACAAAGATCTAAGGTGAAGATCTAGGGTTTGACCCATAAATAGTCATCTACAACTTATACGTATGAATAAAATATATAAATAGAAAGGTATTATTTTTTTATAAAACTATAAATGGTCACTCTATAATACAATGAATATTATATAATAGATATATCCATTGATATTATGACATTAGTATCGATGCAATTGTCCCAATGCTAATACAAGTGTCTAGACCTCCAAAAATAATATTTTTATATTATGATGATTGGATCCTGATCTTGATCCAACCTGTTTCCACCTTATCATATCTTAGGTATACCTATTTATTTGTATATAAGCTAACTATTATCTCTTCCTAGTGTTTATACAATCAAAATACTATTTTGAATGTACTTTCTTTATTTACCATAACTTAAAATTTTAATTTAAAATATTTATTTATCTGAGTTTTAAATTAATTGGATTGATTTAGATTTTATTCATCCTTGTGTATATTATATTATTCCATTTACAAAACTTATTTAAAAAAGTTAAACAACATGGTATCAAATCATGAGGTTTTTTAATGTTGATCTTTGAGTATGTGTAGGTGCTTGGGTGGAGAAGTAAGATATTTTTGACACTTTTTTAACAAGGGCTCACACCTTTTCAAATTGTTTTTATGTATTCAATTATTTATCTTAACCTTTTAATTATTTTAATAAACTTGCATTAAAATCCACCATAAATTTGTATTAAATCTGAGTTTTGCTCTTTCAATCACATGTTATCTCTCTTAAGCATGGCATTTTAAATCTATTTTTCTAAAACCCTGATAATTAAATGGATGTATCATTTTACTTACATTTTATTTTTTATAGAATTTATTATTTTTCATTTTAAGCTGAGAATAATATATAAAAAATCTATGCAAACTCAGATTTTAGTTTGAGAGATATCATCAAAAATGTAACTTGCATTTCATTTTTGTTGTTGTTGTGCAAAATCAATAATTTGGCTTTATTTATACTTATACATGGTAAAATATCTAATTTATAAATTATTAATGTTTTTAAAATATTTAAATTTGGTATTTTATTTTTTAAAGTAAAATTTTAAATTACCTTGACAAAAAAAATTTCAAATCCATAATCAAATTATTAACATTTATTTGTGACACTTTTACCACTAGTGCTTCTTTAGTGTTATTTTTTCATTTTTTATTTTTTATCAATAAAATTCAAATTAGCATTATTTTTGACTTTTTAAAAATGTTAAGAAAATATTTTTTTTTCAAAATAATGAAATATCTACTTTACGATGTCAAAAAAATTGTCAAAATATGACTCGTAATGCACTTTAAAACTCTTTTCATGAGACAATAGAGACTATGTAAACCTCAAGTAACATTTTGAACATAAAAATTATATTTTTTTGATCCTCATAAGACTAATCATGTTACTTTAAAATGTGTTTTTTATTCTCCTAAATAGAATATTGATTTGTAATTTTTTTAAAAAGCTTGTTTTATGCATTATGCACTCAATAGGTTATTTAGGAGGCGGTCTTGGCAAACACAAAAATGGCATTATTAAGCCTATTATACTTAAAAATAATGTGAATTATATAACACTCAATTATAATGATTCTTAAGATAATTTGAAGTCATATTTTACCCCTCACCAAAGGACTTTGTCTAATAATGATCTTCAATATCATAAACCTTATTTTGATTATGAAGTTTCTTGTGCTCATTTAGTTAAAAAATGCAAATTTTATGAGCATTGTGGTAAAATTAGACATCAAATTTGTAAATATTAGGAATTTAATCTACTCATGACACTTTACATTGCTAGAAAATCACTAAAACACCTCATTCAAAGGTTAAAATAATTTAGATTCCTAAATTTAATGTATCTTCTCGTGACTTTGATGTGCATTCTTTTGAAAATTTCTCAATTAATTTAAATAGTATATATTTTGCAAATAATATGTCTTCTTTGTCTCCATTTTTATAAACTTTAAATATTCATTTTTTATGCATTCTTTGATTTTATGCTTACTTCTTATTATAAGTTATAAATACAATATGCTTTTATTAGAGTTCATTATGTTTTTGACTAACTTATTTTTCGTGTAGGGTTTCAAAATTTGTGATAAAAGTTGTATTTTTATCTATTTTACCTTGTTTTACATCTAATTTTATTATATTAACTGTATGCAGATCATATTTTAATGGATTGATTATTTATTTAACATGAAAATTGGTGTAAACTTCTATTTTATAGGTTTTAGTGGATCATTTTATTCCGTTGCAAATTGATCTTATTTTTTTAAGAAGATTCTTGGAGATTATTGATGATCACATATTCATCTTACTTATTGGTGACACCTATTATCTTATTTTATCTTTCTCAAATAATTATAATTCTTCTTGAAGGAAGTTCCCATTAAGGGGGAGTATTATGCAATGTCAACTCCCTTCTCTTTGTTTGTAAATATTTTATCCACTCTTGTAACCCAAAAATAAGCTTAAGTGGGAGTGTTTAAGATTAATATTATTTATATTAACATTTTCTAAGTCATTTAGATTAATTTTAGCCTTATCTTAAATTTATTCTAGTTGTGCATTTATTATTATAATAAATTCACTTTATCCTAAATTTATGAGGTGTCACACCTATTTTGTCCTCTAGTAGGGAATATTGAAGTTACATTCACATGTAACTCCCTCCACACTTGTCACACGCATCCACCTCACCTCATGGGGATTAGAGAAATTTGACACACACTAAAAAGGTTATTCAAGTCATGATGGGATTCCTTGTAACTCCGTCTTTTTTCCTATAGATATTTTCATTGAGCTCTCCTCTTTCATTCTTCTCACTTTATTTAGTCCAACTTGAACTACTTATCTATGGATTAAGGCCATTATTATTTATTCTTCTCTTATCTTACATAAAATATTATGCTTAGATAATTTTAATTTTCAAGCCTTCTAATAGATGTAGGGGTTTTATTCATTTGAATATTTTTCCATTTGACAAATATTATCTCACATTTTTGGTTGGATTACTATTGAGAAAATCTCATTCATTTATATATTCATAAATTTAATGTTTTTCAACATTAATTTTGTGATCTTGGCATAAATCCTAACACATTATTTATAAAATTTCCATGACTCAAGATCAAATTTCAAGAAATTATAAATGTATTCCACTATAACCAAATTATAAGAGCCATATAACAACCCTAAAACCACTAGATGAGGTCATATACTCCAAGATTGAGAGGTTGATGAGGAAAGTGACTCAAAGTGTACATATGAAATGATAATCTATCTACAAGAGCATATTTATCATAAGGGAAAATACCATGTAGTTATTGATCATCTCATTAACTGGTTCTATTTATACTATATTGGAAAACCTGGTAAGGTCTATTTATACTCCAAATGATGATTTATTATATCAGCGTAGTCAATACAGTCTATTTTTGATGTCTTTATGCTACCAAATACATCAAGTAGGTTGATATACTTGTCTTAGCCTTCCTCAACTATACTTATAATTCCAAGACCAAATTTTGTGATTCCAAATCAGGTTAATTCTAGGTTAATTTATTCTACAACTAATCCAACTTAGAATCTAGTCCCTATTTCATAGTCATGTCCAACTCACATTGGCTTTAATGAATAAGATCATATAAAATAAATTTTTTAAGTTCAAATCTCAAATTATGTTTATTGATCTCATGAGGACTTCTCCATGTCAAATAAATGACATTATGAAACTTTTATTTAACATGAAATTTCTTTGACCACCACCTATAGGGAAAGAAGATATCATGTTCAGGTTTGAGAAGGGATTTTGCAACAATGAGAATAGATGTCCATCAATATTGATAAAATTATAGATGCATCTCTTTATTTAAAAATTTCCTATAGCATATATGATTCCTAACCAAATTTTACTTCTTATAAATGACCCTCTATTTTTTTAGTATCTAAGTTGGTGGAATTCTAGTAAAGTGAGCCTTGATAGATGAAGGATTTGACACTTATGTTTCATCCTTTGAATTCATTAAAACCTTAGGATACTCTGAGTGTAACCTTAAATATATCAAAAAAATGTCCCAATGATTTGAATTAAGATAAATGCATCCATTAGGATTCATTTATATCCCTATCATGGTAACACCTATTACAATTAGAGTTAAGGTTATGATTTTAAACTTCTTTCTATCATATAACATTTTCCTTGTCAATCCTTGGACTCATCGTATGAGGGTAGTGGTCTATTTTGTATTCAAATACATGAAAATTCCTTAAATGGGTGATATTTACAAGATAAAATGTGATACTAACCCTTATAATTTTGAACAATTCTAAGAATGTGGTGTATTTAAAATTCCAACCCTTGAACTTTTATCTAGCATTTCATTAAAAAAATATCAGTGTTTTAACTATCTTATCAACTCAAACCAAGGTTATAGTGGTCACCCTGATATTTTGAGAAATATTCCACCTAACCTCCTTTATTTTGATGATGATTAGAAAATTGATATTATTCTAAAATTTAAAACATTAAACATTACAATTAGCATCATAGCTTAGTTATTGCTCACCTTGTGACCTTTTTCTCATAAGAAATTGAGTGATGAGTTTCCCACTTATATGGTAATTCTTAATAATCCCACTTCTTATTTATCCTCTAGTGACATAGTGGGAGAATCCCTTATCATAGATCCAACAACTCCTAAATAAGATGATGGATACACATTAGACAACCGATACTTATTTATTTGTCTTAACTAAGGATCCAAAAATCATCCATTACTTTTCCTCTCTTTAATGATCTTACAAATAATCATCACACTTTTCTAAAATTAACTTAATTAAAACTATTCAATCTAACTCTCCTTATAACTTTCCTACTATTTTTATTCCTTTGGTTATGTTGATAGATCTAAGATGGAACCATTTATACTTTATACTTCACATGAAGTTTCTATTGTTTAAAAAACTCTTTTGAGCTTGCTTAATGATTGCACTATGAACTAAACCTATAAGTTTTCCAAAAGTTTAAGTCCATCGAGATAATTTCATCTATAAATGTTAGACACACTTGTATGGTTTTCACTAAGGATGTATGCTAAAGAAATAGAAAAACCATATTGTTCATTCCATAGAATCTTTGACTTCTCACATCACTAGTGTAGAACATATCATAGATAACAAAGGTAATACAATAAAATTCCTCACTCAACCATTCTATGCCATATGATTGTTTATTTTAAAATATTAAATATAAACCCCATTATGATCATATAAAAAGGTTAGATTTGGATGCATGCTCACCCACCTAAGAGTATGAACTTGACTTCTATCAAGTATGTGGTCATTTAACTTAGGAATGTATAGATTATCAAAATTTTTTATCATGAAAAAAGTTGAAAGGTCTAACTCTTACCATGGATAGTTAACCACATTGATCTAATAATACTAGGTGATATTGTTTCTTTTACATTAATATATACATTATTTGACTCATTGCTAAGATCTTAAGAGGTAGTGAATTTTAACAGTCTACTGAACATGTCAACTCCAAAAATCACACTTGATTATATCCCCCAAAATGGGTAAAATTATTTTCTTTTAAATTAGTTTTATACACATCAGATAGATAGTTTATATCTATATATTATCATTTTAAATACATTTCAAATCCCCCACCTCAAGGTCCTTAGTAATGCTCACATGGTCCATATTGAATGGAAGAACTACCTCCCCTATGACTAGATCCATCCCTTATACTAGAATATGTGTGTGCCATGGCATCACACATTAATCACATGATTACTCTCATCAGGAGGCCCCATAACCTCCTTATAGTATGAATAATTTTTCATTAGAGATTATCTAGCAAGCTGTCCTAACATGACTCTTGGAAAGTGTATAAGAGACCATGATCCAATTTAGATATCATTTATAACAACATTGAATATATGCTATTGATGATATATATCAAGATTCACTACACTTGTGACAAAATAATTATTTCATATCATTTAATTCATATTATAAAATGATTAGATTACATATTTTTAATATTTAGCATTTGTGATGCTCATTGTACATATCTTGATTAGATAGTGATCTTTCATTTTAAAACTTTATTTTTCAACATATATATTTGCTTTACATCATTTATATCAGTTTATAGCCAATCATAGTTTCCCTTATGGATCTTAGACATCACCTTCAAATTTTGTTTTTATAATTTGCATCACTTTACTCTCGACCTTAGTTTCTAGTGGAACTTAGGTATAACCTTTGGGTTTTATTTTTTAGTATTTTTTAACTTCATCTTTTTGGGATGAATTATAGTAAATGCTAATGTTCCTTATGGATTTTAGGTATCAAATTTAAGTTTTTTTTTCTATTATATTATCTTCCCCCTATTTTGGGATGATTTTTAGTTATCCTTAGTTTCCCTATTGGTTCTTAGGTTACACTCTTAGGTATAATTTATCATTTTTTACCATTTTTAAATCGACCCTTATTTCTTCATGATTCTTTGGTGTATTTTTTAATTACCCCTATTATGGGATGATTTTATTATCAATGCTTATGATAGACCTTTGTAGGTTAATATGGCTTCTCTAGTGACCTAATTACCATATTTCATAGTGTTTCTCGTATTTGTGTTTATTTTTATTATTTAACCTACATTTCCATGTACTTTCAAATCCCTCTTTTAGCCTAGTCACCTCTAAAGGAAAAATCTCCCTTCTTGTGGTCAACTACTAGCATATCATTATTATATCACCCTTTTCACCTAGATAGATCTTTAATGATCTCTACATTTCCTATTCCTCTAAATTGAGGCACACTTAGATATGTTTCGATATTTCACTCTTTTATGTGGTACAAGTCTAGGAGTCTTTTAGGCACTGTGGTATTTAGGTTATCCTCTTTAGAGGTTATGTGTAGGATTTATTATGTTAGTCATATAGATCACCCATTATCATTTTTTTTGAATTCATATGGAGGAGGAAAAATAAAAAAATATAAAAGAGTTTAAATCCATTTTTTTTTAAAAGGCAACATTAAAATGAAAATTATATCTAAAAAGATATATCACACTAAAATACATGATATTTTAGCACATATACTATTCTAGTAAAATATCAAAATCAAAATTTGGCCTCATAATATAGCAAAGGTTGATTAGGGTGTGGTTGGCTAGTAGATTGGGATAGGATGTCTCATTAAATCATTATATCTTCTTAAATTTTAGTGCCACCTATTTTATCACACAAGTACCCAATATTTATAGTAGATCAACAACTCTATAAGGGATAATATGAAGTGGGGAACATGTTGTGGGAAGGTATAATCATTTTAATTTTATTTTATATAACCTTCATGAGATTATACATATAATTTAATTATTATCCCAAAATTGTGATTTTTATACGGGGTTCTCTAGGTCCTTGATATTAAAAGCTATTAACCCTACCCACTTGATTATAGTGTTTTGTCTCCACTAAGGATTTATATATCACCTTTGTGTATTTTTGCATCCTTAAATTTTCATCATATCATCACCAATATCCCAATTATTGATATAAATTTTAGCTAATCACGTCCATTTCCTTACATCCTATTTTATATTTATTTGCTTTAGATTTGACCTTTTAACTTCCATTTATAGTGCCACTTGGTTCTTCAATTTTTGAGTTGCATTATAAGATATAAAGGAATACAACTAGGAATTCCTTAAACATGACCATCACCATTCTTATTCACACCATCTTAGTCATTATAGTCATGTCTATATATGGTTCTTATTTCTTACATTCTATTTTAATACAAACATTGATTTCAATTTTTTTACTCGTTAAAGTCTTTGTCTTATTTTGATGCATTCCCTTATTTAATTTGAGTATTTTATTATCTTACTTTGGATGTAATTTATAATAATTTGTGTCTTTATTTATGTTTGATTCAAGTTGAAATTACTTGTTTTACATAGGATGACATCCTTCATACATTTTTCACACTTGTTTGATTATCTTTCACATTTTCTCACATTGGATATTTTCTTTCTACAAATATTTTTCACAACTTATGATTAGCTTTATCTTGCATTTTTGATGTGATTTTTTGAATTTATTATTTTTACAATTTTCACATATATCATGATATGTATTAAGATTGAGTATGTTTTGCATTCATTTTTATCTTATTTTTACATCTTTGGTTTGTTGATTTTTATATTTAATTCTTTAAGATATTATTTTTTATCACTTAGTTTTTGTTTTTTGATCATGCATTTTCTCACATTTATAAAAAAAATAAAACATATGTAATAATTAATTGCATAGAATTGTATTAACAATATAATATGTGTGAGAAAGGAAATAACTAATATACCATTTATACAACATGTAGATAAGAAATGAGTAAAACATTATATATCTATATATATATGTCTCAATTTTATACATACATACTATTGTCTTCAAATCTTGCACCCTAGAAGAGAGTGTTCAATCCTCTTCCATATTTGGGAAACATTAGGACATTTATAGGCATGTGGGTATGCCTATAATGGAAATAAACCTATAGATTTAAAGGGCTAGCTCCCACGTATCTTTGCAAAATAACCTCTATCTAAACTAGTTTGATTGAAGGGAAAAGAGTTATAAATTATATGAAGAAAACTTTTTATAAGGATAGTGATGTACCAAGATTATCTTCCACATGAATATCATACCCTATTGAATGATACAAAAAGATTCAGACTATTTCTAATCTCTAAAGATTCTAACACAAGTATTTTAGTATAGAGGTGAGATGTATGAAATGACAAGGTAAATGAACTAAAAGACAACCTATACATTCTAAGAATAGTTATACACATGTAAAAATTTAACTCACTTGGGCGTATTCTATATGACCTGTTAGACCTAAAACCCTTACTCAGGCATAAAGGATAAAGGATATAATGATGAAAACCATCACTTGTTGTCACTATACATCACTTAAACACTTAGGAAATTGCTCAAAACTTCAAAGAAAAAGACTTGTACTAATGCTTAAAGGTAGGATATCATTCCAATAGGGCTTCACCATACTCTGTGTGGTCTTTTTTTACCCTGGCTCTAGGGCCATATTTATAGTAGTGAGGAAGAGAGAGGAGGAGGCCTTTAACACCAAGATAAGGAATCAATCTTGTTAAAAGTCTCCATATTCAGTTGAAACCATCTTTGAAAAGGATGCTCATTTGGACCATTATATTTATCATTGTCATTTCAAGTAGTTACACAACTAGTTTTCTCTCAAAGTGTTTTCCCAATGGTTGTACTAGCATAAATATATATTTTTGAGCTAGTTAATGGCATCAATCAGTTATGCAAATGAGAGTCCACTTATTACAAATTTGTATTGATGCCTAACAACTTCCCACTAGCTCACTGAGGTGTACAATGGCATGGAAAAGAGTTTATTTAATTCTATTTGGCCTTAGAGAGGTATCACCTAAATTCTATGTGTATAACTCCATGGCATTTGCCAAAATCCTTTGAAACTTGTTCCAGCTTGACCAAGTATTTTTCTCTTTTTGATTGGCCATCATAAATGATGTGGATCATGGTCTAATCAATGGTGAGATGAACCCTTTGATAGGCTTTGGCAGATGAAGTATATGAGCCCCTTGAGTCTTTGAGAATTTGAATTAGGACCACAAATTTGCTTGGGACCCACTATTTTGAATGCTAATAGCTAATCCATGACCCTAAAGTTGATAGCCATGCAACTATCACTCTACTAGGACCATTCCTTCAAACTTTTTTCCTATGGACCCTTCTCATTTATCCTTTAGAAACCATCATTATATGGACTTTATAAAACCATATTTCTATGGAATTTTTGGATTGCTCAAACATGCCCTTTCTATGGACTCTACAAGGGTCCCATTTTTTTGAAACCATCATCTCTCTATAGACTCTATAGGTGTCCTCCCTTCAGACTTCTCAAACATGCCCTTTGACAATCATTCTATGGACTCTGCACAAGTTTCTATACCCTTTAGACTTATTCTAAAGGATGCTTTTGCTAAGAATGATCCTTCAAGGCCTTGGTTTTAGGGAACTTTGTCTGAAAGGTAACCCTTCAGAGCTTTTGAAAGGCCCTTTGGGATTTTCCCAAGTGTCCCTTCAAAATTTTGAAAATGTCCCTTTAAATTTTTTTTAAAGGAAACTTTTATAACAAAAAGACCCTTCAGACTTTTTTTGAAGGACACTTTGCACTTTTTTGAAGGAACATTTTGAAGACAAAATACCCTTCAATTTTTTTGAAAGTATCCCTTCAGACTTTTTGAAAGTGTCCCTTCAATTTTTTTTTTGAAGGACACTTTCAAAGACAAAAGACCTTTCAAACTTTTTGTAGGGCACTTTCATGAGGAACAACTTCTTTCAGAAATCTTGAAGTGTCTAATTCTTTTAGAAAAGTTGGAAGCATGAATTCCTTTAGAGAAATTACAAGGGACACTTTCATTTGGATTGATTGAAAAGACCCTTTGGAAAAGTACAGTGTCCCTTCAAAAAAATTGAAGCAGACCAATTATTCAAAATAAAAAACCATTCAAAAAGATTGCTTCAGACAAAAAGTCCAAAACAAATCCTTTAGAAATAATTTAGAGAAAATTCTTTAAAAAAAATGTAGGGTTATTTCTTTCAAAAATAGTGCAAAGTACCCTTTATAAAACCTATTTAGGACACTTTCATGAGAAAAACACCCTTTGGGAAAGAAAATGTTCCTTCAAAAAAGTAAAAATTTTCCCTTCACTTTATAAATGATCCTTAGACATTACTAAAATGTACCCTTCATAAAATATGAAAAGGTCCAATCCTTCAAACTTATAGTTTCAAAAAAAAAGTCCAAAATAATTCCTTTAAGACTTGGACAAAAAGACCAAACAAATGATTCCAAAGAAAATAAAACTTGGTCATTTTTTAATATAGGGATGTACCAATAAAAATGTACTTAGCCAAAACAAAAGATGTAAAACCTAGGAGTGAAAAATGGCTAACATTCTTAGCTATTCCAAGGGGGGGCATGCCTGTTATGCCTAAGAATAGTTACCTAAATCCTTCCATTGGGCATGGATTCATGCATATAGACACACAAAAAATGACTTGAATAGACCTTTGGCTGAAAACATAAGTTGGTTGATCACACACACAAAGGCAAAGGCACACCAAGCAAAATGAAGGAAACAAACCTATGCTGCAAAGCACTTAGGGAATAGAACAACAAACCAAAAACAAAAATTGACTAAACACACACACCTAAGCTATTATTTACAAAACATGACCTACAAGGACTAATATCAAAACTTTAGATGTATCCCATTCATACGGATAGGCAATTCTTCTCCATTCATTTTGGCTAGCTGAAAGGAGTTACTTTGCTTGTACTTGTTAATGATGTAAGGGCCATTCCACAAAGTGTCAAACTTTGTATGTCTACCTATTTTTGATCTATCCTCATCCCATTCTAGAACTAAGTCACCTTCCTTAAAAACTCTTATACTCTCTCTTTTGTCAAAGGACCTCTTCATGAGTACTTTTGGTGTTCTATGGTCTTGTGTGCATTATTTCTTACTTCTTACAACTACATTAGTTCTATCAATTTGACTTCTATTAGAGTATTTTCAAGTAGTTATAGCTACTATGTAATTTCTAGAGCAGGGAGTTCCTAGGATATGGACAACTTAACCTTTACCATAAACAAGCATAAATGGAGAATTACCAATTAATCTTTCAGGAGTAATCCTGTCAACCCACAAGACTATCTTCAACTTGTTATGCCATGATCTTTGATTGCTCTCCAATGTCCTCTTGATGATCTTGATCAGATTCTTGTTAGTATACTCAACCAAACCATTACATTGAGGGTAATAGTTGGATGAGGTAATCAAGTAAACTCCATTCCTATTTTCCCAATAAAAAGTTTTAGCACTTATGAAAGTAAGTGAATTATCAAAAATGATAACATGGGGAACCCCAAATCTTGTTATAATGCTCTCATAGAACTTCAAGATTGCATTTTCACCCACCTCCTTCAAAGCAATAGCCTATACCCACCTTGTGAAGTAGTTCATAGTAGTCAATATCCATTTGTGTCTAACACTTGATGGAGGGTTGATCACACCACTAAAATCAAAGCCCCATTGCATGAAATGTTGGTCTGCTTGGATAGGATTCAATGGAAGGGCTATAAACTTTTGTTTGCCTAAAAAGAAGGCACATTGGGGACACATATTAGCCCAATGGTAATAGTCCTTAAAAATACTAAGCCAATAGTAACCAACCCTCATTATCATTGCAACAATCATCCTAGGAGAGAAATGACCTCCATCTGCACCATTATGAAACTTTTCTAGTAGCATATCAAATTGATCACTATTAACACACCTTAACAACACACCATTCATGTCTTTCCTAAAGAGAACACCATATACAAGATAGTAGGGAATGGTATACAATCTAAATTATCTCCTTTGAGACTTGTTCAAGCTATTAAGACACCCACCATTTTGAAAAAAACTAATGATGTCTTATGTCCAACTTTGAACCTGCACATGATCAACTGGCTAGGGTTAAACCTGGTTGATCAAGACTTCCTCCTTTGGCTCTTGGAAATATGAAGTTAAATTCTCACATAATCCTTTTTCTCTTACCAAATTTGTAACCTTAATATCCACATCATACTCCATCACCTTTGTAATCCACCTAGCTCTCTTTTAATTAAGATCTTTGCTTAGGAGAAACTCCTTGGTGCTAGGATGAGAAACCATGACATGTATCTTATTGTTTTAAACCACGTGTTTTAATTTATTCAATCCTATTATCACTATTAGAGGTTACTTCTTAAAAAATGTATAACTAACCTCGTAATCTTCTAATCCTTGGCTAAAGAATGTAATTAGTTACTCTACCTCTTCATCATTCATTTGCATAAGCATATATGAGATTGTATCAAGATTAGCAAAGGTATAGAGTATGAAATATTTGGCAAAGTTTGGGTTCAAGAGAGTAGGATATTTTTAAATTTATTTCTTGATTTCCTTAAACTACCCTTACCTTCCTTTATCCAAGCAAAAGTTTAGTTCTTCTTGAGCATGGCTGTGATAGGCTTTACCACAGTTGTAAAGCTTGGAATAAACCTTCTTAAAAAGTTTATTTTCCCAAAGAATATTTGTATTAATTTCTTGTGTTGAGGTAAATACAAGCCTATAATAGCCTTAATTCTCTTAGGGTAAATATACAAGCCTTCTTTCGAGATAATATGACCCAATAGTTTACCTTCATGGACAAAAAAGATGCATTTTTTTAGATTAATGGATATTACATACTCCATAAACTTATCAAACACCTACCTTAGACATTTTATATGATTATTATAATCCTTCAATTTTTTTTTTATATAATTAAGATACACAAGCAAAAACTTATTGATCAAAACTTTGAATGCCATGTCCATTGCCCTTTGAAATGTAGCTCCAACATTAGATAAACTAAATGGCATATTATTATAGGAAAAGGTCCTCCATTTTGTAGTGAAGTATATATTTAAATAATCCTATTCATTCACTAGTATTTGATTGTAACCTGAATAACCATCAAGAAGTGAGAAGTGTCAAGAACATGAAACAACTTGCAAAATTTATTCCATGGAAGGTAGTGGATAATGATACTTAAGAGACACTTTATTAAGATCTAAAAAATCCACACAAAGTCTGATATCTCAATTCTTATTTAGGATAGATAAAAGATTATCCACCCAAGTTGTGTGTTTGATATGAAAGATGATCCTAGACTCAATCAACTTGGTTAGCTCTTTCTTCATGAGTTCCTCTATCTTGGGATTGATAGGCCTTTGTTTTTGCCTAATTGGTTTAGCTATAGGTTATAAATAAATGGTGTGATGAGCTAGAATTGGATCAATCCCTTTCAAATATTTATATTTCCAAGCAAAGATTCCATGGAACTCTTTGCATAATTTAATAAAGGCCTGCCTCTTGGATAGAGAACATACCTTACCAATTTTCAGGAGCTTGTCCTTTTAAATCATGAATCTCTCATAGTTATCTTATTTTTTTGACATGATAAATATTTATTTCTTATTTTTATCATATTTTTTGAGATACTCTCCAAAGTAATCAGCCCCTTAGGTATCTTGTATGTCTTCAACTAAATAACTTATTCTTCATATTGAGCATGCAGTCTCTTTTGGTTCCTTGAGGAGAAACCTACCTCATTTTGTAATAAGTGTGAAATGTGTTCATCAATTTTGAAAACTTTCCATAACACATAATTATATAGTATATAATTACTTATAATAACCTTGATATGGTATTGATCTTTCTTTTTTCTTACATTAGTAACTGCATCAAACTATGCTCCTATGGCAACCAATCAATCAACATATTTATTTGAATCCCTTGGTAGCGGATGTATGTTGAAGGCATCAAAGTCTTCAAGTAGGTCCCATACCCTATGATTGTATGATTTAATCAAACAATTCTTGGATACATCTTTATTTCTCACTTTATGGATGACCAATTCACTATCCCCATAAACTTTCAAATTCTTGATCCCTCTCTTCTTTGCCCATTGGAGGCCATAAATTAGGCCTTCATATTCTACCACATTACAAGTGTAGATGAAGTGGAATATATATGATTAGTATGTATTATTTTATGGAGAAACTAACATAACACTAGCTCCTACACCTACTTTTTCTTCTT
This sequence comes from Torreya grandis, assembly GCA_037957365.1. Taxonomy (NCBI): domain Eukaryota; kingdom Viridiplantae; phylum Streptophyta; class Pinopsida; order Cupressales; family Taxaceae; genus Torreya; species Torreya grandis. The sequence continues at coordinate 1,203,034 of JARHVA010004310.1, forward strand.
GATCCATCAAAAAATATTTCCCATATCCCATCAAGTTCATAGTTTTCATTAGTGAGTGAATGGATTGAAACATCTTTTTCATGTATACAATAAACTCCCAAATCAGTTTCTTCTATGAAATTATATGGATCGAGTCCATGAATTTTAGTGATATAATTATCAAAGAAAATATTAGAAATAATTTCAAGATGGGAGGATGCTTCACCATCCATGACACCTTCTTATTCTTTTCTAATTAGACAATTCTGATTTGAGTTTGTCTCCATGTATGGCTCAATATGAAACCTTGATAAGGGCTGAGTCCTTATAGCCACCTTGGTTACATATCTTGTTTTATAATATATAAACTACCAATCAATAGAAAGGTATCCTCCTATCTTATCCATGGATTCCCTTGACAAGCATATAGCAAAATGGACTGGAAGTTCTACCACCACAATGTCTTGTAAAATGGGGAACCTTGGGCAATCATGTAGGAAATTTTTTATACCTCTGACCAATCCCACTATCTTGGTTGGAGTCCCATAAAATTTCAACACAAATTTACTATGTTTTTCATACTTTAATCATAATATATCATCCACCACCTTAGGCATGATAGTGGTATGAGCTACACTATCTACAATATAATTATGAACCAACTTGTCTACCATAATGAGTGTGAGGTAGAAGGGTGGAGGCTTTTTAGAATTGGTGGATGGTTCTAAGATATGATTTGGAGAATTGGTAAAGGACGCACTATTATTTTTTGAATTTTGAGGGGCTATATGAATGCTTGCAAGCTGTTCTTGTAAGAGCTCCTTTTGACCAAACATATGCAAGACTTCCCAAAGAGATATGCTTGTCTTAATATTCTTCAAAGAATAAACTATGTTTATATGGGAATTAATCACCTTCTCTTGTGTTATTTATGGTATTTAGAGAGTCTAAATTTTTTGTATTATAGGCTTGAAAACCTTACTTGCATTCTGGCCTTATTGAGTGGCATGACTAGTAGTAGGTATTGCACTAGGATTCAAACTTTGTGGCCTTGGAGAGGCATCAATTGGAGTCACATGTACTCCTGAAACATATTCTAGATATATCTTATTAGATCTTGTGTTGGCTGTAATTGATGTGCTTTGATTCAACACATAATCATCCTTATCTTGAAAGTTCATCATACCTATAATCTAGTTACTACATTCTCCATGAATATTCCTTTGACTGGGATTCATTTCTTCTGATGTCATGTAAGGAGTTGTTTCTTTTTGTGCCACCAAAGCTTGGTTGTCTTGTCCACCATCATGCATAAATTAACCTTGAGGTTGTCCCCATTGGTCCAAATGATCCTCCCCTTGGACCAAGTTAGCATATACTAGAAAAATAACCTTCATGGAAGGAGTGGGATTAGGATTATATGCATTGGGCTGCTTATTGAAACCTTGCTAACCCTATCCTCTTCCTTGGTAGTTGTATTAGGGTGTATCTCTATAACCTTGTTGAGGATAGTATTGATGGTTATTTAGAGCACTTGTCTAGAACTGAGCTTACTTGGGCTGAGCTTGTAATAATCAAATATCTTCATCTTTATCCACAAAATTATCCATATTCTTGGAAAAGGTTCTTGACTTGACATTGACTTGTGCTATGCTTGGATCTTCAACCGAACTATGAGACAACATAGGCATGGAAACTCTTAGAGGTAGTTTTATAGCCTATATTAATCTATTCTTATTTTTAATAGCTATCTTATATGCATCTGGTAGAGTAAATCCTCTCAATGACTGTAACATCACTACCACATCAGTACCAATACCCTTGAGATAAGTGGGGAACATAAAGTTCGGAGGAGGTCTCATGACATGTGACAACCTATACTAAGTCCTTTGAAATCTTTCATTAAAATCTCACATGGATTCATTAGGACCTCTCTTTATCATGTTTAGCTAATGGATAAGTGAAGTATGGTCACTCTTATTTTCAAATCTAGTTACCAAAAATTCCCCAAAGCTAGCCCAACTTATAATGCACCCACCTTCCAAAGTCTTATACCAGTCAAGTGCCTTGACTTTTAGAGACATAACAAGTAATCTAATGACTATGTTGGCTTGGGAGACGTTATGGAAGCTACAAAAATTTGAAATGTCTCTAATATGATCATATGGGGTAATAGGACCCTCTCCATTGAAACCAAGGATACTCTTGGTATCATTGGGAGGAATAGGGTCATATGCAGGAAGGTCAATTGGATTTTGGGTGTTGAAGGCTAGGAAAGGTTAATACCTCTCCATTTATCTTATTTCCTCTTGATTTCCTATTTCTCCAACTTCCTCAACTTTTTATTCTCCAAAACCTCCTTGCCAAGGATATCTAAACATTGGGAATGGTTTAGGGCATTGTTCTTCAAGAAGAGGTTCAGCTAGAGGAGTTTGATAAGAAGTCCTAGATGACCTAGTGAGGACCATGAAGTATAATTTGGGAAACTTGATCTAAAACTAGAGATTCTCACCTTTTTGAGTCACAAAATTATAGATTAAGGATATTTATACAACCCTAGGCTTGCTAAGACCAACATTCACCTTGAATGTAAATAATTGGTCTCACTGGGTGTGCTAAAACTATTATCTCCAAATCTCACACCCTAGAAGAGAGTGTTCAATCCTCTTTTAGATTTGGGAAAAATTAGGATATTTCCAAGCATGTGGGTATACCTATAAGGGAAATTAACCTCTAGATTTAAAGGGCTATCTCCCTGAATGTATCTTTATAAAAAAACTCTATCTAAACTAGTTTGATTGAAGGGAAAAGAGTTAGAAATTGCATAGAGAAAACCTATTCTAAGGATGGTGATGCACCAAGATTATCTTCCACATGAATATCATACCCTATTACATGATACAACAAGATACATATACTATTTCCAAGATCTAAATATTCTAAACAAGTATTTCAATATAGAGGTGAGATGTATGAAATGACACAAGGTAAATGAACTGAAAGACAAACTGTACATTCTAATAAAAATTATACATATGCATAAATTTAACACACTTGGAAGTAATCTATATGAACTATTAGACCTAGAATCCTTGCTTAGGCATGAAGGATAAAGGATGAAGGATGAAAACCATCACTTGTTTTCACTATACATCACTTACACACTCATGCAATTGATCAGAACTTTAAAGAAAAAGACTTGTACTAATGTATAAAGGTAGGATATCATTCCAATATGGATTCATCATAATCTATGTGGTCTTTTTTTACCCTATCTCTAAGGCTATATTTATAACAAAGAGGAAGAGAGAGGAGGATGCATTTAACACTAAGAGAAGGAATCAATCTATTAAAAGTCTCCATCTTCAGTTGTAACCATCTTTGTAAAGGATTCTAATTTGGGCCATTCCCTTGATCCATGTCATTTCAAGTGGTTACACAACTAGATTTATCAAAGATGCTTTCCCAAGGGTTTCAGTAGAAAAAATAGATATTTTTGAGCTAGGTAATAGCATCAATCAGTTATGCAAATGACAGTACATTTATTGTAGATTTGTCCTAATGTCTAACAACTTCCCATTAGATCACTATGCAATAGCATGGAGATAAGTCACTTTCATTCTATTTCACCTTGGAGAGGCATCACCTAAAGTCTATGTGTATGGCTCCATGGCATTTGTCAGAATCCTTTGAAACTCATTGCAGCTTGACCAAGTCTTTTTCTCCTTTAGATTGGCTATCACAAATGATGTGGATCATGGTTTGATCAATGGTGATATGAACCCTCTAATGGGATTTGTTAGATGAAGAATGTGATCCCCTTAGATCTTTGAGAATTTGAATGAGGACCATTGATTTACCTAGGACCCATTGTTTTGAATGCCAATGGCTAGTCCATGACCCTGAAGTTGATGGTCATGAAACTATCACTCTACTAGGAACATTCCTTCAGAATTTTTTCTTGTATACCCTTCTCTTTTATCCCTTTGAAACCATACTTATATGGAATTTTCAAAAATATCTTTATATGGACTTCTGGACTGCTCAAACATGCCCTTTCTATGGACTCTATAGGTTTCCCTTTTCTTTGAAACCATCATCTCTCTACAGACTATGTAGGTGTCCTCCATTTAGACTTCTCAAAGATGACCTTCAGCAATCCTTGTATGGACTCTACACAAGTGTTTATACCCTTAAGACTTTTTTTGAAGGACACTTTTGCCGAGAATGCTCCTTCAAGGCCTTAGTTTTAGGGCACTTTATCTAAAAGGTGACCCTTCAGAGCTTTTGAAAAGGCCCTTTGGAATTTTCCCAAGTGTCCCTTTATAATTTTAAAAATGTCCCTTCAAATTTTTTCTAAAGGACACTTCTGTAACAAACATACCCTTCAAACTTTTTTTGAAGGACTCTTTGTACTTTTCCAAAGGAATATTTTGAAGTCAAAATACCCTTCAAACTTTTCAAAAGTGTCCCTTCAGACTTTTTGAAAGTGTCCCTTCAAATTTTTTTTTGAAGGACACTTCTGAAGATAAAAGACCCTTCAAATTTTTTTTAGGGCACTTGCATGAGGAACAACTTATTTTTGAAAGCTTGAAGTGTCTAATTCTTTTGGAAAAGTTGGAAGGATGAATTCCTTTGAAGAAATTACAAGGGACACTTTCCTTTAGATTGATTGAAAATACCATTTGAAAAATTACAAAGTGTCCTTTCAGAAAACTTGAAGTAGACCAATTCTTTAGAAGAACAAACCCTTCAGAAAGATTATTTCAGACAAAAATTTCAAAACAAATCCTTCAGAGACAATTATTTTGGAAAAAATGTAAGGGACATTTCTTTCAAAAATCTCATAAAGTACCCTTTGGAAAACCTGTTTAGGATACTTTCATGAGAAAAAGACCCTTTGGGGAAATAAAATGTTCCTTTCAAAAAGTGTAAAGTGTCCCTTTGCTTTAGAAATAATCCTTTAGAATTCCTGAAATGTACCCTTCAAAAAATTTGAAAAGGACCAATTCCTTTGGACTTTTTGTTTTAGACAAAAAGTTCAAAACAATTCCTTTGAGACTTGGACAAAAAGACCAAATAAAGGCTTATGAAGGAAATAACACTTGGTCCTTTTTTTTCTATAGGGATGAACCAATAAAGATGCTACACTTAGCCGAAATAAAAGATGTAAAACTTGGGAGTGAAAAATGGCTAACACATACATCCTGATACATTGAAATATATCAATATACACTTGAGTAAAAAATGTAGGCCCTAGGCATGTGGATCACCTTCCCCCCTAGGGTGAGGTGACACACTAGTCATAAAAGCTCTAGATCAAGCAACCTATAAAATTTCTTGCAGTGTCTAAGTTTGTGACTTCATATACTAGACCTATCCCTTTAGATGGGTTACTTGAGCTCACAATCCTACATGTGTGTAACTCTCCATAGCCAATGCCTAACACACTATTATAAAATCTATTCATTCCCATTCCATTACTATTATTTGATTTGTAACCTACTCATAGTGCTTGAGATATTGAGAAGCTACTCTAACCAACCAAAAACATCTAGCATTTATTCTAATTGAAGGTGATATGAGATCAGGTATCCCCATGGTGTCATGCTTAGGTAGTAAAATGTATAAAATATCATGGTGCACCATCTCCCCCAAATTAATCCACTATGCCTCTTCCACCACCAGTTATATAAAACAAAAACCAAAATTGACATTATACCTCTCATATATATAATCCAAATCTCTTAGCATATATATCACTAGTGCCTATGATTTATATCTCTACCTCTATAAAAATAAAAATGATAGCATAAAATAATTTTTCTCACACCTATAACTTTCCCATCACCTTTTCTACTTAGCACATGTATAATGTTTTGGATCTATGTTGGGGAAAATCCTATCCATATCCTTGGTTGGACCATTACAACTTGTTAAAATGACGTCTACATATAACATTTATAGACCAACTCACTTAGGGATCTATCTATATCCCTAACATGGCAACTACATACTCACATCTACTCTCTCCTCATGCTATTTGATGTCAACATCATCATTATCATCTAGGCACTATCTTATGATGAGGTCTTACCAATGAAACCATAGATAAAACCCCTCATCATCATACTCCTTATGACTGTCTTTCACCTCACACCCAATAAGGTTGGATAATCAAAGGTGTCAACAAGTGTGCCAATCCAAACTATTTGGGTATGTAGTTGCACAAATGTGGCTCAACACACCAAATATAATGTTCTATGATATGAATCCAACCCCTTTTCTACACTATGGTTGGATAACATGGCCAAGCATCTATTATACCCCTGTATGGCATTTAAACAATATAATCCCTCTTAAAAAATTATAATATAGGCCCATGGGGGATCAATCATACTCTATGGCCTTATTCCCATCTACTCACTTGATGGAGATGATCATCCACCACATGAGGCAGCCCCACTACTATGTACATGGGGAACCTATCATAAATTAAACTCATAAAAATAATATAAAGGCTCATAGGCTACTATCCCTGGCACAAAACACCATAGAAATCATGAAACTACCAAACCCATATGAGAACTCCTATAATTCAATGTGCCCTACTCTAACATAGATTGACATGGAAATAATGTAGATATGCACTACCCCATCTGACTTATGACACAACACACACATGGTCATAAGTTCAATAAGATATTTTTAGATATCTATAATGCTTGAAACATAAGATGAACTTATGATCATCAAACTAATATAAATCTATAGCCCATCGAGCTAAATATCTCCTCTCATTAGTAGTATGTGGTGTGTCACATAACATAAGAGTGCCTATAATTGGCAACCCCAATATGGCATAGATGTATCTAATGTGATCATGTCAATCACATCTAATACACTATCCACCTAAAGGTGTCTATAATCCTCTTTCATCACCCTATAAACATGGTGATTAAGAGGCACATGCCACATCTCCATGATCCCTCAAAATCCCAACATCATGATTTGAGATCTATATACTTATGATGGTCTCTCCAGTAGATATGGTATCCAAATACCATATATGCTCTACCATAATCATCATTGTCTATATAGAATGTCAAATAACAAAGCATAACCAAATTTTGATCTTGAAATTTGAAAGAAAAATTAAAAAATAAAGAACAAAAGTACTTAAAATGTTTTTTACTTATTTTTCTACTACATTGTCTAGGAATGAAACTACACCACCCACATTAAAATTAAAAAAAACACCAACCATAGCCATAGTAATGGCCATGGAAATCTTGAAATTATACTGACCATACCTTACATTACCAACCAATACATCATTCTACTATATTATCCATACCCTATAGTTTTGGCCATGATTATCTTCTTCTATTGGATCAATAAAGCAAATAATTACATTGGCCATGATTAATTATCTAACACCATCAACAATATCCTATTGTATCATCCATAAGTTTTCTTAACTATATTGGCCATACCCTATGGTATCAATTAGGAGTTAATTCTCCCCTTACCAATTGTATCAGCGTGGCCAATATAATTGATCAAGGGTAGTGATTTATTTCCTTGGCCTTAATAAATATGCTTGGTTGATACAATTTATCAAGGGAAATGATTTTTTCCCTAGCCTTAATAAATATTCTTGGCTCTAATTTTGAATTTTTGTCAACTACCCACTACCCATCTTAATTCTATCTTCATTTTGATGCTTTTTGAAAAAAATTCTGCTACATGGATTTGCCCCAATGTTTAGATTTTCTAATCTAGATCATTTTATCATAAATGATAAAAAAAATATTACGTACACCACCTATCTTTAAGGCTTCAACTGCATCTACAATACATCATCTTACATGTCTGCCTCCTCATTCATGAGCCATAATATTCCCACAACACTATTTTTGGTCACATAGAGCTCTAGTTTTCCAAAAATAATAAATGTGCGAATGAATATTTTTTTATCTATATATAGTAAAAAATTCAAAATTTGAAAATTTGAGTTATTACCACAAAATTTTATTTTTTGTGCACATATTTATTTCTATGGGTCCTTTTCACAAACTAAGAGAAGCCTTAGAATCCTAGTGAAATAGGGAATTTTTTTGTGTTTACTAATTTTTTTAATAAAAACTTAGATCTTTATATTATGTTTTAGGTCTTTCTTTCATTCTTCTTGATGGGTGCGTTCTATCACCTATGACACACACAACATGATCTACAATTAGTAAAGTAAGTGAAGGTACATATTTTCATTCTATTTACTTTCAATTCTTTTAACATTTATTTTTAGTTTTACTATATTTCTATCCCAAATCATCATTGAGGTATATGTATACACTTGACATTTTTCACTTTTATCACTTTATTGATGTTTTTCTTGCAACAACTTATTGATGTATCAATGTCTTTGAGTGCACACCTTAAAGGGTGCACCAAGAATGGGGTGGGATTAAATCATTGGATTTTGTGAGATATGTTTGCATACTATTCTATCTCACCATGACTACTATCAGTATGACCTTCTCTAAGTATCTATCGATCTTTCCTCTCTATTTAGATTTTTTATCTTCCTTATATCATATGGTATCAACTTGGATAATGTAATTTGTTTCATTCTTAAGTATTCCCTATAATGTATTGGTAAACTTGATATAGTTATGATTATATATTATTTCATTTATATTATATCAAACTAGCCAATATCATACTATGTTAGCCTACATATTCTAATTATATCAATGTGGCCAATATCATTATCCTAGAGTTCATGGTTTATTTAGGGTATTTAACAATATATGTGGATAATATTTCATTCATAATAAGATATATCACATTCATACACTCTAATTGTGTTCATATTTATGCCCTAATAAGTATTTTTGAGAGTTAGTGGTTTAGATCCTTATATTTGAGGTCTTGTATTATGGTGTCATTGAAACTCAATATGAGAGGTCATTATTAGTTCCTAACTAATGATATTTAGGTATTTTTAAAACCATTTGAGGTCTTTAACCTAAAAAAAACTTTTGTACAACTTCACTTTAGCCAAATGGGGAGATAAGAACATCAACAGGTTCATTTTAAGGTAAGTATTTCTATCCCTATACTCTCTTATTTACTTATTATAATAGATGTTACTCATTACTTTGTGGATGTATGTGTGTATCCTTTGTTAGGCTCCTCCTTATATTGAATAAAATGGTGTATATAGGGTTGATTAAGATTTCCATTTATCACCTTATCTTGTATAGACCTCTATTTGGTTGACCATTTCACCTTACCTTCTTGAAAATCACTCACCCATAATTTACTTTACTTATACCCATTTACAATCATTTACTTTATTTGAATATTTACAGTCATAGTTACACTCATTTACCTTTGTTGAAGTATAATGAGAGATATATCCCTATGTCATATGCTTAGGATTTGGAACCCTTTCCACTTAAAATTTGAGTTATAGGTTTCCCTCTACTATATCTATGGATATCATAGGTCATTATAGGTTCATCCAAGTATACACAAGTTATATTTGACTGACCTTATTTGTGCCCTAATATATTGAGAGAAAGAAGATAGTTTTAGGTCATTGTAGCTCATGAATACATTATAGTGAACCTAATGTGAATATTAGTCCATGTCTGGTTTGATTATTTTCATGTTTGTATATTTATATTGTTAGAAAAATCATCAAAATAATCACATATCTTTCAATCCAACTCTATTAGCCAACCCAATATAGTTAATTAGTCTTAACAACTATATCAGATATCTCAACACCATTTTTTGTTTACTTCTAATTATATCAGCTAGTCCCATATAATTTTATGTCTTCTCTAGACTTATAGGCTAATATGATATAATTTTATTTTTACTACCAACTATAACAACCAACCTAGTACAATTTTATTTGACCTATTTTTATTTTTGATTGTATTAGATAGAATGATATTATTTTGAGTATTTATTCATTTAATTTTATACTATAAATTTTACTTTTGATTTGAATCATATTTATATTTATTTTTGATTTTTTCTTCCCAGAACTATGTTCTAGTAGTTTTAAAACTAACAGGAACTGTTGTTTAGGGCTAAGTGTTGATCAATTTTCCCTGAGACATGGTGTGAGGGATACTACCACAATACTCAATATATTAAACAACACTATATACATACTTTAGTTTCTACATACCTCATGGTATATAAAAAAATACATAGGGTTTGTTTTTAATCCTATATGAAGCCTTTGTGCAATTAATTTTGTAATGCACTATTAAGTGGTTAGCCATGGTAGTTACTCTTAACATACCTTAAAAACATGATAGTGTAGATACAAGATGGTGGATTCTTCTTTAGTTATTACACTTTGAGACTTGTTCACTATTATGCTTGGGATCAATATATCTTAGATCTTACAAGTAAAAAAAACTCTATTTATGCCTCATTTCTTTCATTTTATTATTACTTAGTTAAAAAATTATATTTTATACTTTGAGACTATATAAAATAGCCTAATACCATTCTATATTATGTGTGACATATGCATTACCCAACCCAATACAAGTATATGCATATTTCCAATTGCATAAACTACACAAATAGTATTTAAATTTATCAATTTATCTCAAACTGTACCAATGAACCTAATACAATTTTGTCTTTCTCTCTAATTATTTTATCCAACCTAATATAATTTTTTCATTATTTCTAATTACTTCATCTAACCTGATATAATTATGTTTTTTTAGCTAAGTTTATCACCCAACCTGATATAATTTAACTTTACCAATTTCTTGCCAATTATATCGATTAACCTAATATAATTATTTATTGTAACCTTTTTTTATTGGCATACCTGACATAGTTTGATATCTCTTGATTTAGTTCTCAATTGTACCAACTAGCCTATAAAGCATATTTTTAGCATTCATATGAAATTAATTACATCGACCAAATCATTATAGTTGATCATTTTTTTTCCACTATGGAACATTTATTAGACTAATATGAAAATAAAACCTATTAGGAATTTTAATGATTTTTAAATAATATTAAGGATATAGAGTTAACCAATCCTAATAGATTCTCCAAAAAGTCTTACACGTCTTATCATTTATCCATGACTCAAGATCAAATTATAATCAATTTTCATATGGATTATTCTAGATCCAAACACTATGATCCATATAAAAATGGTAAAACCACTAGAATATGTCACCTATTCCAAAATCATGAGGTTGAATAGGAAAGTGACATATAGTATATAGGTGTAATGATAATGTATCTCTAAGAGCATCCTGAGCATAGGGAAAAGCAACATATGGTTGTCTATCATCTCATGATGTCAGCCCATGTAGAGTGTCCTCCTTCACCTAATTATAATTTTTTTATAGGAATTGGGGTAATTTTATTTTCATCTTCATCATTTCCTTCCTTGTCCACAATGCCTAGTATATCTACTAACATGGAAAGTCTCTATTTTAGTGGGCCTACCCAAAGTGCTCACAATAATAAAAATCTTAATTCCACTTTTAGTGTATCTAAATAAGCCAATTCAACACCCCTAATCCCCCTACTCCTTATCAAAAATATAGTTTTTTTAGGGTTGTTCTTTCTTACATTCTATTTCAGTACAAGCAATGATTTTGGGTTTTTCACTCATTAAGGTCTTTAGCTTATTTTGATGCATGCCATTATCTTATTTGAGTATTTTATTATATTACATTATATGTACTTTAAAATCATTTGTGTATTTATTTATTTTTGATTCAATTTAACTTTACTTGTCTCACATCAGATGATATATTTTAGACATTTTTCACATATACTTGTTTGATTATCTTTCACATTTACTGACATTGGATATTTTATTTTTATAGTTATTTTTTCCATCTTATGATTAAATTTGTCTTATATTTTTGATTTGATTTTCTAACTTTATTAATTTTACAATGTTTTACATATCTCATGCTTTGTATTGAGATTAAGTATATTTTACATTAATTTTATATTATTTTTACATCTTTGGTTTGTTGATTTTTATATTGACTTACCCAATATAATATTTTTAATCACTTAAATTTTGTTCTTTTTGACCATGAATTTTCTCACATGTAATAAAAAACAATAAAACATACATCACAATACATCACATATCATGATATCAAAATCATAATGCATGTTATAAATAAAATAACATATATACCATTTACACAACATGTAGATAACAAATGATTCAAAAATGATATATCCATGTGTATGTCTTAGTTTTTTTATAAACATACACCTTGATAAATCAAAATATATTTGTTGGTGTGTGTTTTATTCACACCACAACCATAATGAGGTAGCCTCTAAGATTTTAGGATCTCAATGGAGGTAATCTCCACTTCAGGGCATGAGTTTTAGGTATGTGGTTTATTTCAACCTATTGATGGAATAATGGGTAGGGAATGTAGGTCATTGAAAAGGTTTTTGGATGGAGGTGGGGTTCCTAATAAGGGTAGTGAATCTCTATGTGAGTTGGATGGGTGATTGGTTGCTAATCTAAAGTGGGTATATTTTAAAACAAACTCAAAAAATGAGGGAAGGGTAAGGTAGAAAAGAAAGCTTCTACGGTTTTCAAGAACTACTCCCCTAATTGGTTTCTAAAAGGACAAGTGATCTTAGAACCTATGCCTATTACTATTAGAAATTACATACACAATAAGACATGGTTAAGAATTATAAATAAATAATGATGTAAGAAATTCACAAGCCTTAAACAAAGGTTTCTCATTTTAGGGTAGTTGTTGCAAACCCTTAATCAGGATATTATGTGTTAGGTTAATAAAGTATCTAAGGCAATTGTTGTACACACACATAAAACTACATCAAAAAAATCACTCATGCACAATTAGAATTATGAATCAATTTGAACTCAACTATCTTAACCAATATATTTACCAATCTTTAACATCTATTACACATCTAAAAATTAGTATATCAATCAAAATAATCAACAATCCATTCACACCTTTTGCACACTAAATATTATTGAAACATATATCCAATTAAAGTAATAATTAATTACACAAAAATTAAAAATAAAATATACAAACACATTCATTGATGATTAAAATTAATGCTGATACTATATTTAAAAATTATTTGACAAAAATGCAAGTTGGATTATAATTATTTTTATAGACTTGGGGAAGGGGTCACCTCATCCTCCAAGTTCATGGAAGCTCATTGCATGTGATAGTTAGAACATGTAGTTTTAATTGTGATCTAAAAATGTATAAGAGTTGACTTATAGTTATATATATAAATTATCCTTTGCCAAAGCTATGCAGGGTGTGCATGTTTATAAAGATAGAGGAAATTTCTTAAAATTATAGCTTGAACTATATATAAACTTTAAAATATACACTATTTACCAAAACTGCACATGCTTATTTTTATAGGTTGTGTAGACATTATAAAACTACACACATATAGTTATAGATGTATGAATGCCTCAAGATCCCATAAAGACCACATAAGCCTTCTTAAACCCTAAACCAACCCTTCTAAACCTAATCCAATCACTATTCTACCATCACTAGTCAAAAGTATTATTTGAAAACACTATGCAAAAGTATTATTCATTATCACTATTCACTATGGGACCCATAGTCACTATTCATGATGACATGGCATGTGACATGGAAAGTGACATGAGAGGTGATATAACAAGTGATTTTTCAAGTGTATTTCTTAAAAATGAGATGGTTTTAAGTGGGATATCATAACCCACTTGGGACCCTTATCCAAGGTACCTAATGACATCATTAAGCACCACAAGGGTTCACCTTGGAAGTATTTAAAATTTACCCTCATACCACTTGGAAAATGGTGCCAAAATTCATGGGGCATATTTTCAAGTACTTAAGGAAAGATGAGAGAAGGTGGTGAAAATTCATTTGGCCTCATATGAGCCCATGTACATGATTCCCACTCCAAATTGGACTCATGTGCAAGGTAGGAGACAAACCAACCAAGTGGGAGACCTATGACCTAAGTGGGAATCTCACCCCTCTATCTTTCATGACCACTTATGTACCCACATGGATAATGGTGCTGAAATTCATGGGGCACTTATCCAAAATACAAATTAGCTTGGTGAAAAGTCCTTTGGCCTTATTTGAGCCCATGTGCATGATTCTCACTCCAAATTAGACTCATGTGCAAGGTGGAAGACAAAAAAACAAGGTATGAATCCCACCACCCTTACCCCCTTTATCATTTATGATCCCACTTGAAAAATGGTGCCATACTTCTACCATTCCTTCTTTTGGCATGGTTCTTGACAACAAATGCTATAAATACCCCCCTCTCCTTCACCCAAAAGAAAAGTGGTAAGTGAGTCTTTGGTTGTATCATTTAATATTTCAAGTTTTGAGGAATCATTAAGGAGGTTATCATATTTAAGAAAAGGATCTCAAGAAATAGACCTTTGATAAAATTACTTCAAGTCTTCATCAACTATCAATAACCATTCTTCTTCAAGATTGGAAGGTAACCTTGTATTTTTGCATTTTCAATTTATCTCCACCCTTCCCTTTGACCTTTTATCTCTTGAATTACAAACCCAATCCTTTGGCCCATTATTTATTGAAGTATAAACCACAACCCATTTACCTCTTATTTTCCATTTTCCATCCTTATCCATTTACCCTTTGCCCATTTGCCATCTTTAGCACTTTGCCCATTTGCCATCTTTAGCACTTTGCCCATTTTGCCATCTTGACTACTTATATTTTCAACCATTTACGCTTTACATTTTAACTATATAAATAATTTAAAAATCCCAAAATAATTTTTTTTTTACCCTTTTCAAATTACCAAACGAAAACCATAACTTTACTTTAGCTAATTTTCAGCTCTAGTATTAATCAAACTATTGCTTTATTTTAGTTATTTTTAGCAATGCATTTAATTCTCTTATATTAAATTTAGTCGTTTGATGGTTTTAATTTAATTTTTTTTTAATTTAATGAAAAAATACTTATTTTATCATTATAACTTAAGTGTTTTAAATTAGGTGGATTGACAGCCTCCTAAAAAGCTTTCGCTTTTAAGATCTATCTCATGCTAGGCGATCCACCCAACTACTTGTCTAACAAATAAGTTCTGTGTTAATGTTTTATTATTTCCAGGTAATAATACCAAGATAAAGATGATATATCCATAATAATTTGTAATCAATGCATGCATATTCAACATGTATTCTTCCATACCCTTCTTAACTAGTTTCTTCTTTTCACATTTAAGAAAAAGCAAAAATTAGATAGAAACGTTTTGGCACGTCCGGTGGGACCCTTGAGTCTTTTTTGGATTCATAGATGTTTTAGGATATTTAGTTACATTATTAAAATTAAATTTATCTACATATTTAATTTATGAAATTTGAACATTCCTTTTTTCCTTCTAAAAATGTAAGTTTTAGTCTCTTTTTCTTTCTAAAATCAGAAAATTAAAAAAAAATTATCATTCTTTTTTTTCCCTTCTTGCATTTATAAAATAAAAAAGAGAATTCATCCTAGGATTAGGATTGTATTTTCATGTTGTATTTAGGAAAATTTTATTTATTTTTTTCATTAAAAATAAATCAAAGAATTTCCTTTTAGTTAAAATTAACTGCATCCATTATTTTTTTGTGTTGGTTAGCTCACATAGTTTAATTAATCAACCACATTAACCATAACATCATAAATGTTACAAAAACCAAACCAATTTCACAACTAAACACCAAAAATTCTTGAGATAAGGCTTGACTAGGATTTCACCACCTAGTAGATCACCTTACCCCCTCTTGACTATTATACTTAGATTTGATCACCAAGGGGATAACCAACTCAATTGTCTAGTTGAGTATAAACCTTGGAAATCGGTATATATTGGCTAAGTTCTTGCACTGGTTATGGGATCATGAAGTGAAGTGATCAAGCCCTAAGTACCAAGCCATGTATTGAAATCCAATACAAAATTATTTTTGAGCACCTAAACACAACCCAAAACCAAACATAGACTACCTTGTTTAGGACCTGTTCTACAAACTAGATTTCTTCTTCATACTTTTTAAGGCATAAGAAAAAAGAGAGATAATTAAAACTCTAGGATTTAATATATCATAGTGTATGATTTTATTTCCTTGAATCTTTTGTTTTTATTACTTCTTGTTTGAGGTGTGAGCTTCATTTATCTCCATTATCCACATAGTCTTTACTAGACTACAAATTTAAGAATCAAACCAACTAAGAACCTATCTTCCAATACCTCATCTTCACTAACTTTTTCAATGGAGAGCTTTCCCATTTTCTCTCTTGGAGATACTAAATTTTATAGGATCTTGGAGAATAATCCTTTCACCTTAAAGTGGTACCTTGCATTGCAATCCACTTATGCTCCCTTCCTTACCAATAATCAACCCAACCTTGTCTACAACCAACCCAATCCTATCTACAACCAACCCAACCTTCTCTAGAACTAACCTAACCCTATCTAAAATAAACCTAACCTTACCTATAACTCATCAAAATCTAACTTCAACCAGCCCAAAAACTATAAACCTTCACCCAAAATACCGCTAGAGTTTATTATAGTGATAAAAAACTAGATAACTAGATTAGAGTCAAAACTTAGGCCACCTATTTCTAGTATCCATGATCAATCCAACCTCACTTACAACCAACCAATGGCCTATCATCATCTATTTAATTATTATCATATACAACCAATAACCTATTAACATCTATCATCTCAATCACCCCAACCTTGTCAAATCTTAGGCCATTTCCCCCAACCATCATATCAAACTCAACCCACCTTGTTAACCTAATCAATTTCATCACCCTCAATTGATCAACCAACCTATCAATCAACATATCAACCCAACCAACTTGTTAACCTATCAAACTGACTAGCCTCTTCAAGCCAACCAAATAACTTAAAAATAGTTTCACACCCTAATGTGATAACTGAGACATTGGTACACCCTCTTTTAGCCCTTCGTAAACATATAACTAAAGAAACTATAATAACACCCACCTTAACCAATCCACTTGTTGACCAAGTAGAACCTTTAAAAATTTCCTTACAAACCATAATTAAGGAAACCAAGTAGTCTTTTCCACTTCTCATTTTAGTGAATCAAAGCCAACCAGAATCATCTAACACTTATAAGGTGCACACAATCAATATTGTTATTGATAAACCCATTACTACTACTTTTTCCAACCCACTCATTAAAGTGGGGGAATCACTTCCCATTCCTTTGGATGACCAAACAAATGAAGCAACCACTTCCTTCCTCTCACTTGAAACCATTACACCTTCCTCCCCCACCACAAACTCACCTACTCTTCCTTTAGAAATCATTCCTTTAGAACATGTCACCTTACCCACTCCATCCTTGGAAGAAACATCTTCTCTAAATTTTGAACCTTCCACCAAAAACATAGATGGGGAAACCGTTCCCTCTTGTCCACCCAAGGTTTTAAGATTTGAAATAAATGATCAAGGAACCAAACCTATCTAGGCTAGTACAAATCCTAGAGTTCACTTCTCAACCCAATCTCAATAGAGCCACTTTCTGGCATCATCTTGGCCTCTCATATCAAAATAAATAATAACCCTTATCTTCACTTGAATCCACCCTCAAACCTATCACTACCTCAACCCCATCCTTAGATATTCCATCCTCCAAAACCATAGGGGAACCATCCAACCCATTTCCATCTAATTTTTTTAAATATCCTTACACCTCTTTGACTAAACCCATCAAAAATCTAGGAACAGGTCCTATTCCTAACATATCTCACCAATCTTTGAAATTGGACCTAACTCCATCAAATAAAACTTTGACTAAACCTATTAAAAGGATGGAATATATTAAACCATCTCAAAATAGACCCATGCCCCCCCTTCTCTTAAATATTATACTTATAAACCAACCAAACAACCATAACCTAACCAATCTAATAAAACCATTTCATAACCAACAACTTCCAGGGTGAAGCCTACTCCTAAGAAGGCTCCCACTCCAAAGCCCAAAAATCCATCACCCCAAACCCCTTTACTTGAATCCTATTCAACCATTTTAAAAAGGTTGTTGCAAACCTCCTCCTTAACCTTACCACCTCTCAAAACTTTTGACCCTTCACATCCTCAACCAAAATGATTTAATGCCATCTTAGTCTATTCATACCATAAGACACTTGGCAATGACACAGAGAATTGAAAATCTATCCAAACACTCATCCACAACTTATATGAGAATAATATATTATTAGATGAACCTCCCTTAACCATGCCATCCCAACCTAATTGACAACCCATAACTTCTATAGTAAGAACTAATTTTAGGAAGGATCTCAAAACTAAAAACTATCACCTCTAACACCTTTGCATGAATCCTATTCAACCATTTTACAAAGGTTGTTGAGAATAAAACTTTTTGACCCTATCAAAAATTTTGACCCTCATGCCCAAAACCATCATGGTAAAATGACCACCATGTGTGCTCTTACCATAGGATACTTGGCCATAATATGGAGAAATACAAGGTTATTAAAACCATTATCCACCAGCTTTACAACAAGGATAATATGTTATTTAATGAACCTCCTTTGATCCCATTACCAACCCAAACATCAACCAAACCTACCCAACACTTTCCTATTCTCACATTATAACCTAAGAGTGAGGAAGAACCAAAGCAACAAGCTAAACCAACACTTACTTTTATCCACACCATCTATAGGGTTACCCACTCTTGGGTCCAACAAAAGGATAATGGAAAGGCTAAAGTGTCCATTCCACAAACATACCCTTCAAGCCCTCAACATTCTATCCGAACCCACCCAAAAACACCTTCACTTTGGGATCTTTTTCCCACCCATGCAAAGAGTAAACTCAGAGAACTTTCCTTTCATAAAGATTTAACCATTTATTAACTTCAACCATACCTTAACCATTAACTGAACTAACCCTTGGCTTTTTTACCTCAACTTATCAACCAAACCTATCCATCAGCCCAACTTGAACCAAGTGGTATATCAAATTGGGGAAACCCATTTGGACACCACCTAACCTATTTGGGACTCAAATTATCCCATCAAACCATTGGAGATTACCCTTCTCCATCAAACCTAACCAACCTTACCTCAAACCTTAGGACTTCAATATTGGAGACCTCATCCTAAAGGAAAATTGAGATGTGACCAATATGGAGAAAAGTAAATGAGGCAAGCTTTATTTCAATTGGCTTGGAACCTACATCATTACCAATAAGTATAGATCAAGAGCTTATCATTTATCCTCTCTTGAAGCCAAGCCAAGACCTGAACCTCTTAATGCTTCGCATTTGCATCCATTCTTCTATTAAATAAGGATCAAGCTCACCTATTTTTCTAACTTAAGATCATCCCTTGATTATGATATTTTCACCTTCACCCATCTTCCTCCTTTCCTTTTAAGGATAACTAATTACAACATAGAACCATGTGATTAACCATCATAGTCATATCCTAATCCTAAATATGGGTACCATGGCTCTACTGATAGCATGGTTCTTATGGATACTTTTCAACTCTAAAAAGATGAAATCCCATGGTCATTGTATCTCAAACCACCTCCTTTCACTTATCATTTAACCTTCTCATGTTAAAATTTTTCCCTCATAAAGGTAAACCTCTAAACCTAATTAGAATTATCCATGTATATAAACATTACCTCCAAAAAAAATAATTTAGATATCACAATATTACTTGGGTCAATATCTCTAGCATTGTAGATTGCTCCCTTAAAGGACAACTGCCTAAAAACATAATAAAAATAAAAATTGGTTGAAATAAAGGTAGACTGATTCCTTGAAGTACAAATATCAAGAACACTAAACAAAGCCAATAAACTTAGACCACTCCCTTGAAGGATGGATAAGTTAACTTTGTCAAAAAGTAGAGCAATTTCTTGGAAGCTTATCGCATAAATCAACCTCTTATATATAAAGCAAAAAGACCAAATATCATAATCAAAGAAAATTATAATTAATATTTAAAGCCACAATCAACTCTCAAGTAGTATAATAAGGTGGAAACCACAATCAAATTTCACATATAGACTGCCCACATTGATCAGTCTACATCTAGTTTATGACATGGAATCATCTATTACTATTCTTAGGTTACCTATAGAAGGGGAAAACTAGCCCACATAAGGTTACCATACATATCAACCAAAACCCTTCACACCACCTAACACCCATATTCATTTTATACTATCTATAAATCAAGGGATTCAGAGCTTAATTAACACCTTATGGTTTAGAAACTTATTTTATCAATCAACTCAAGCTAATGTGAAGCATTTGAAAAACTTATGTTCCTTAAGTCTATCCAACTTTGGGTTTTGTTTGTTTTGTCCTTGCCAATAAATAGGCATTATACCTCATTTCTTATTCCCTCATCATTGAGTCATGTATTATATTAGACCTACGTCTCATTATTTTTCATGTCTTTCTCACATCTAGTATGGTCATCTAACCTACTTATATGCTACCACTATCATCCATCATAACCCTGACCTTGAGCAAAATAACAACATTAACACCCCTCTTGTTGAACTACATTGGCCTGATGTCCATGGACTATGTACGCACTACTTCACTTCTAAGGGTAGCTTAGCCACTAACAACCCATTTCCATCCCTTTTTTATTCTCACCCTTTTCATCTCTAAAAATTCCCTCTTTCTTAGGGTATCCTACATCAAGGAAGGTTTTCATTTTTTTATTAAGTATCCTTATATTTTAACACCATCTAATACTTCTTAGTTTTCCCCCCAGTGGTGGGAGAACTACATTGGCTTGAGGTCTTTTTGGACTGTGTAAGTAGTGCTTAGTTACTGAGGTCAACTCAGATGCATCCCTTTATGTTTCCCTTCTCACTTAATATCTCTTCCTCTACTTCTCTACACATCTCTTTGTTATCTCCCTTCCTCCATCTTGTCAATCTCTTTTAACCACTTTTATAGCTTGTTAATCTCTTATAACATAAGGATTGACATCCTTCCTCATCTACCTCTCTTATCTCCCCTTAAGCCACTATTTACTCCACTTCATTGTCCTCCCAATCCCCTTTCCTTATGCATGCCTTGTTGCCTACTTCCCCACCCACTTTTCATGTTATTGGTCCCTCTCTCTGCTTCTTACCACCCTTACCATCTATCTCTTTTGTCTTCCTTCTCCATCCTTAGCATTTCCCCTTGCCCTTGGTTATTTGTCATACCCTTTTTATCACTCTCTTTTCCTCATCAATTCCACATTATACTATACATCTTACAAGCTTTCTATTTCTTCTATTGTGGTAATTTTTCTTTATGTGTACCACCATTCTCTGTCATTTTTCCACTTTTCCCACCTTTTCCATTTTCTATTCTTCTTATTTGATTTATTTTCATCCTTTTTGTCTTCTTTTTTTCCTCCACAACTAGTTTCTACCTGGGTATTGATCCTTTGAGAAGCCTTCCATAATTTCCCTTTTCTTCTTATTAGTTCTTGCCTTTTGACTTTTGCATTCCCCTTTTCCTCTTTTTATCTTGGTACTCACTAATATTTTTCATCTATGTGAGTATCAGTGCTTTATATCCTTGCTTCCATTCTTCCCTTTTATTCTTATCATCCCTGATCTTCATCTCATTCCCTTTCATTATTTCTTCACCACTTCACCACTTTTTAGCTTGTCAATCTCTCTAATCACCCATTCAACTTGTCAATCTCTTCTAATCACCCATTTATCTTTTCAATCTCTTCTAATGAGTTGATTGACACATACCTTATCTCTTCAACTTCTTATCCACCTATCCTTTGCTTCCCCTCATTTTTCTTGGCCCCTTTCCCATTTTCTATCCCATTATCATCTCCAACACCACCCTCTGATTTGCTTCATTATTCTTCTCATTACCTATCATCATCCATGCTTCCTCGACCACATCATCACCTATTTCTTCACTCTCCTATCATCCTTTTCATGTCCTCATTTCACTCTTTTTCGCTCCTATTTCCTTTTTTTTTACATATTTCCTTGTTTGTCATTTTCATCACCAAACTATTTTCTCCTTGGTATATTTTAGACTTATTTTGAAACCTTTCATGGCCTCCCATATTTCTCATCCTCCCCTTACCCTTCATGATTGCTACACCTCTTTCCCCATCCTTTTTAATTCTCCAATCTGTCATTATTTAGTGCATTCCTCAAACCCCCATCTTATACCTTTTATTTTTATTTTTATTCTCTTTTCTCTATTTCATTTCATTTTTTTCATCTCCCTTGATGACATTCTATGTTCTTCCTAACCTTTTTTTTCCTCCTATATGTCCATGCTTGGCTCCTCTGATCCTTCTCAACCTTCATCTTTATCTGTAAACTCATTATCTTCTTTACCTATCTCTTCATCCATCTCTTGGTCCACCTTCACCTCATCCCTTGTTGGATCTCATTTACTTCCTCCCATTACCACTCTAGCTTCTCACTCATTAGAGTGTGGTCACTAGTTGTACCACTTTTACGTACATCTTCTTGTCTACTTCTTTGTGTCTTCCACACCCTTGATTTAATGCATGAAACATGGTTAAGTTCATTACTTTAAGTGCATCCCTTTCTTCCTTTAATACCTTTGTATATTGAGCTTGGATCCTCTTCTTTTCCCTCTCTAGCTACTTCCTTCACCCTACCTATCACCTTTTTTCATTTTAAACCTTCTACCATTTTGAGCTTATATGATCACAACATATAACAAGGTTTGGCTATGAATGTCTTCCATTCACTTTTGGTTTACTGTGAGATATATACCAATCTTAAGACTCTATAACACAATCGACCATGCTTGTGAGCTCATATGACCCATAAGTGAGCATGAGCACCACCAACTATCATGATGTAGATTCCTTCCCCATCTCCTCTAGTCTTACCTATTTTGAACCCATTTTACTCTGACCTTTAGAGATGTTAGAATCAAAACTAAAACCACCTTCAAATGGAATATTTGTGGTACCCACATGTGGATGCTAGATATACCCTCTCACGTGACCTATCTCCCAACCAATAATTTCCATTGATTCTCCCTACTCAACCTACATCTTCCTATGCATTGTAATATCCCTACTCTTTAATCGCATTCTACCTAGTAACCTTTTATAGGATTTGCCTCTTCCACCAATCTATTTTCTCCTTGGTCTCTTTTAGACCTATTTTTGCCACCTTCCTTTTCAACTCCTTAATCTATCTGTCTTCATACATTCTTCTTCTATTTTCCCTCTTAGTTTTCCATTTATACCATGTATTTTCCTTCCTATTTCAACCTGTTGCCTCATTTAATTAATATTATTATTATTTTCCTCTCTCCATATTCCAAAACCCCTAAGAGTCTTTCTATGACTTCCCTCAAAACTCCATGTTACTTATTTTGGGGCCCCATTAGCTCAAGGTTTAAGGGTTTGAATCTTCATCACTTCTCATTTACCCACTCTACTACTTTAATTCCCTCGGTTGTTGAATAATCCCCCTCCACAGCCTATTAATGACATTATTGTGGAATGTGTAGAATATCAGCTTATTTGGATGGTGATGAAATAACCCATCAGATCACCATGGAAATTAGAGTAGTATCAAATCTTGGTAAAGTGTATTTTTCCCATTTTTATGGTGGCAAAAATTTTAGAATTAGTACACCTTTATTTTATATCCATGTTTGGATACTTATATCCTTTTTCACCTTCACTTTTTTCTATGAACTCATTATCTTTTCACTCCTACTTCATCCATCTCTTAGCTATCTTTCACATCATGCCCTTATTGGCTTTCCCTTATTTTTTCCCATTCTACCTCTAGTTCTTCACTCATTAGAGTGCAATCACTAGTTTGTATTGCTTGAACCTTCTTATCCATGGCTATAGATTCATTTTGAATATTTAAATTAATCATCTAATTTCATCCTAGGAAATCTCATCCACCATTTATACCAAACCAATTATACAACCATTTGGTAGTCTCTTTTTCCACCTACTAGAACCCCCATGTATTTATTCTTGATGTCGTAGGGCAGAGGATGCAAACATGGCAAATTTTTTCCATACCTTGATTATGCCACTCTTGAATAAGGTGCAGTCTACTAATTCTTTATCTACCAAAATTTTTAAAGCCTTCAAATAAAATATTTATAATCCATTTTTCCCATATAACTAATAAAACATGGCTTGTAGTGATGATATCCTTTTGTCATCATGACTTTATAAATCTTGATAGAAACCCTTATCTTAAAACTTGGCTTGTAGCGATAACCACTATCACTATGCCTACATCTTCACACAATTTTAAAAGGTACAACCTCCTCATGAAGGATCATCTTATTTAGCTTTGCTCTATTGAAGGGCATTTGTTGTGATTCATATTTAATTCACCTCTTATTTACCCTACCTTACCCATCTATTTTTTCTTATCCTAATGCATGTGGGATAATTATGGTGACTATTCACCAATCTACAACATGAAACCTCACTTTTATCTTCACCAAAACCTACACCAAACTATCAACCCAAACCAAACTATGTGGTACCTCAAATTAGGGCAACCAATTTGAACACCATGATAAAACTACATTTGACCCAATTTTTTTGTTGGATATCATATCCACAAAACTATGTAGGTAGTGTCCACTTACCTAGTGCATATGGAGTCAACTTGGCCACCCCCTACCAAAAATACTTGTCCACCAACTTTAACCAACTACCCAAACACTTGACCATGTCTAATTTAATAATGGCCATTTTTGACACAACCTATTCACATATTTTGTGACATATTTGATTTGGTCCTTTTGACCACACTAACCATTTTTGCCATGTTGAACATTCAAATTTTAACCACCCCTTTTTATGATGGGACCATTTGTGTTTTCAAGGGAACACTTTTGAATTTGGATACCCATCAAAACACTATACTTGTATAAGAGGCTAACAAGTATACCCAGCTGTAGTTGTAGTGACATGGTACATTGGTCACTTATCTCTTATAATTTGACCCTTATTTTACCAAAAATGGATTTTTTATTTCATGTGATCTTAGATATCACACTTAATCACATTTTATACACATGTTTACATTTTAAATACCTCACCCTTTTTACACTACCCTAGTACCTCACCATCCACTGCTTATCAAACTTATACCTGATTCTACTTTCCCTCATCAACTCCTAGTTTGAGGGGGAACACCTCCTCCAAAAATTAGGATCTATTTTTTTTTGTAGCTTTCTAATTCAAAGATGCATAACAAAAAGGGGCAAAATGTAGACACTAGAAAATTGCACACATGCAGTTCTAGATGTATGAATGCCTTGAGACCCCCCAAAGACCACCTAATCCTTCTTAACCCCTAACCCAACCATTATTAACCTAATCAATTCAATATTCTCCCATCACTATTCAAAAATAACTATTCAAAAGTACTATTTGAAAATACTATGCAAAATTACTATTCACTATTACTATTCACTATAGGACCCACAATCACTATTCATGATGACATGGCATGTGACATGGAAAATGACATGGGAGGTCATATATAAGTGATTTTTCAAGTGATATGGCTTGAAAATTAGGTGGCTTGAAGTGGGACATCATACCCCATTTGGGACCCTCATCCAAGGTACCTAATGACATCATTAAGCACCACAAGGGTCCTCTTATTAAGTATTTATAATTTCCCCTCATCCCACTTGGAAAAAAGTTCCAAAATTCATGGGGAATATTTTTAAGTACTTATAAAAAGATGAGAGAAGGTGGTGAAAAGTCTTTTGGCCTCATATGAGCCCATGTGCATGATTCCCACTCTAAATTAGACTCATGTGCAAGGTGGGAGACAAACCAAATAAGTGAGATACCTATGATATAAGTGGGAATATCACACATTTATCTTTCATGACCACTCATATACCCACATGGAGAATGGTGCTCAAGTTCATGGGGTACTTAACCAGAAGACAAATTATCTTGGTGTCTCTCACCTTGCACATGTGTCCAATTTGGAATGGGAATCATGCACATGGGATAAAATAAGGTGGGAATACCACCACCCTTACCCCATTTATAATTTATGAGCCCACTTTAAAATTTTTTCCATACTTCTACTATTTCCTCTTTTGACATGGTTCTTGACAACAAATACTATAAATACTCCCCTCTCCTTCACCCAAAAGAAAAGTAATAAGTGAGTCCTTGGTTATGGAATTTTATATTGAAAGTTTGGAAGAATCATCAAGGAGGTCATAATATTGAAGAAAATGAGCTCAATAAATAGAACTCTTATAAAATTACTTCAAGTCTTCATCAAATATTAATAACCATTCTTCTTCAAGCTTGGAAGGTAACCTTGTTATTTTGCAATTTAAATTTATCTCCTCCCTTCACTTTGAATTATTATCTCTTAGATTCTAAAACCCATCCCTTTTCCCCTTATTTATTTATTTATGTCTAAACCATAAACCCTTTACCTCTTCTTTTCCATTTCCACTTTTTCCCATTTGCCATCCTTATCCATTTATCCATTTACCCTTTGCCCATTTGCCATCTTTAGCACTTTGCTCATTTACCCCTTTTACCATCTTGACTACTTATCTTTAAAAAAATTTAACCTTTACATTTTTACTATCTCAATCATTTACCAACCCCATCCCAAATATATTTTTTACCCTTTTAAAATTACCAAACCCAAACCATAACTATGCTTTAGCTAATTTTCAACACTAGTATTAATCAAACCATTGCTTTATTTTAGTTATTTTTAGTAAAAGTGTTTAATTATATTGTATTAAATTAAGTTGTTTTATGGTTTTAATTTTTTTTTTAAATTTAATTCAAGAATACTTTTTTTTATCATTCCAACTTAAGTTTTTTAAAGTAGGTGGATTGACAGCCTCCTAGAAAGCTTTCGCTTCTAAGATCTAGCTCACGCTAGGCAATCCACCCAACTACTTGTCTAAAAAAAAAGTTTTATGGTAGAATTTTATTATTTTTAGGTCATCCTCCCAATACAAAGAGGATATTTCCATAATCACTTGGATTAAATGCACACAAATTCAATAGGTATTCTTCCATACCCTTCTTAACTAGTTTCTTCTTTCCACACTTAAGAAAAAGCAAAAATTAGATAGAAATAGGTTGTATGAACAACCTATTGATATTTTAGATTATCCACATCTAAATAAAACTCAAATATATACATTAAGGACCAAAATTACCTTATCAATGTGCTATAACCAATGACACTACTGTTAGCCATGACTAATCTAAATTCAACATTGCATGCTTATCCCTACCTTTTATATAATCTCGATCTTCAATTTTATATTTGATGTTCATATTAAGACATGCATGTTAATACTATAGCTTAACTATGAGACCCAATGTATAATGATAAATATAACTTAAGTGTCCAAATATCTAATTATTCTATTGATAATGCCCTGTTAGCTTTCAAAATGTGATGTGTGTCAATACCTGATTGAGTCTAGGATCTTTGAAAAGTCTATATAGGACTCGTACCATCGATCTTTTATATGATGAAACATGAGCATGCCACTCATAATCTATTCACTAGTCCCAAGACCTTTGAAAATTCCATGTTGATCTCACACCATCAATCTTTATGTACTATTTTAGCATAATTCATTAGATCTATGTATTAGGCTCCCTGCTTCTTCCCATAGGTTATTGGATCTATGCATTAGGATCCTACGGTAGTGAAAATTATCAATCTTATGGAGCTTTGACATTTAAAATCACTCTTACATCATTTTATCAAATGGGATTGAGTAGATATACACCATAGGATCTTTATTTGATTCCAAATGGGTAATTTACTAGGTTAAATTTGATATTCGCATGATCATCAATTGACATCCTCATGATCATCAAATAATGTCTGTGTGATTGTCAAATTTAATTCCATAAATCAGCTATTGCCAAGGTTAAATTTGAAGTTCATGAAATTTCTAACTAATGTCCTCACAACCATCAAATGATGTGTGGACAACTATTAAATTTAATCTCATAAATTGGATACATGTTATTTACTTGGGACTCCCTATTCTTACAAAAATAAGAAAAAAATGACTTAGCATAATACTTTTGAAAAATATGTTTAAAGGACCCTACATGAATATTTTAACCTAAGGTTTTAGTATTAATAAAATATTATTTGTTCTTAGGCTAATATATTAAATTAAGCTCAAAACATAATGAAATACTCTTTAAGCCAAGGTGCCACTTGGCATTATATTATTTTTTTTAGGGTAATTGTTGTGGGAAAATTATTATGGGATTTTTATTTCTAGGACCTTAATTTTTTTAGATAAATGTCTGACACACAAAGTTCAAAGGAATTCTATTGGGGGAATTATTTTGGACAAAATGTCTATAATAATTGTCTTGAAGACTCAATTCTCTTGTACAAAAAGTATGAAGGAATCCTTGAAGGGATGGTCACAAAAGGGCCAAAGGGCATGATGTTTCAAATAAAATGTTTGAAAGAATTGGATAAAAGGAAAAAGGCCCAGGACAAAAGTCTCAAAGGGTAGGTCTTGGAGGGGAAAGGGCCCATGACAAAGTCATGGAGTCACTTCAAAAATCCCAAAGGGTCATTTTCAAAATTTCCAAAGGGTTAGTTCAAAAAGTATGAAGGGCATGTACCCTTGGGGGAATTATTTTGGGCCTTTTGCATCAAATAAAATGTTTGAGACATAAAATTTGAAGGAACTAGCCTGGGATAAAAGTCTCGAAGGATAGGCTTGAAGGGAAGAAAATGCTCAAGATACAGGTGTCAAAGAAATTGGCCAAAAGGGACGAAGGGTCTACTTCAGGGTAAAAATTCCTATAGGGTCTAATTCAATGAGTAAATTTAAATGGGAAAGGGCCCTTACAAAAATACTAAAGGGTAACCATAAAAGTCCTAAAGGGAAATTTCAAAAGGTTAAAGGGTATGTTTAGAAGTTTGAAGGAATATGTGTCCTTGACAAAATTTCTGAAGAGTAAGTTGGAGGCAAAGGGTCATTTCAAAAGTCTTGGAGGAATTACATTAGGGGAATTATTTCAAATAAAATGTTCACAACAATTATTCTGAAGACTCAATTCTCTCAGATAAAATGTTTGAAGGAATTCAATTGGCTTAGAGAAATTGTCTCAAAAAAATTTTACAAAGGAAAGGTTCAAAAAAGCAAAGGTATGGGACAAAAGTCCTAAAGGAAATGTGTATAAAAAAATTATCGAAGGGAAATTTAAAAAGGTTTTAAGGAATTCTATCAAGCAAAAATGCCATAATAAAAGGGTTGAAGGACATATTGCACAAATCTCGATGGGTAGGTTCATAAGGAAAAAATGGCATTTCAAAAGTTCTAAAGGGTAATTTCAAAATGCTGAAGGGTAATTTATATCTAAAAACAATATGAAGGGTTTAATTTATAGGGTATTCATCCATGACAAAATTCCTGAAGGATATACTTCGTAAAGGTTGAAGGGTAATCTCAAAAGGCTGAAGGGTAAGTTACACAAAGCCCAAAGGGTAGGTTCAAAGGGGCCAAAGGAAAATTTTGTTGGGAAAAGTGTATCAACAAGATTATCCATAAGAATAAATCTGATTTGAAGAAATTATTTTGATAGAATTATTGGGAGGAAAATTATACAAAGAGCAAATTTCATCAAACAAAATTTATGACACAATAAACCCAAAGACCAATTCATGTAGAACAAAAGTTTCAAAGAGAAAATCTTGAAAACTTAAATCCTGATAAAGACTCTTGAATAAGGTTAATCCATGAAAACATAAATTTGTAACAATTATCTTGAAGTAATAAACTTGATAGAATAAAAATATTTAGTCTATAAAAACACAATATCGATGCCATCTTACCAAAGTATAAGAGGCCAAATCATGATCTTTTCCTAAAATTTACATAAACATATAGAAAAGGGGGCTCAAAATCAAGACAATAATGTTATTAAAGTGGGTCCCCATTTAATTATGGGAAAAGGGGGTGTGTTAGGTACAAAAAATGATGACTTATATGGGGAATACTCCTAAGTATTCAATAACCTAGAACTCTAGTTTGTAATCCCAACTCAATCATGAAGTGTGCCATAGAGGAATACTTAAATTAGAAACATGAAAGAGAATCCTAAGTTAATTCACATAACATACTTGCCTTCTAATTTCTTTGATCTATGTGTGTTAAACATGTAGTTTATTTAACCCCTACTATGGCGAGTTTTTTTCAAAGGCTTTGATGGGGCTGCAGGTTTCATTCTAGTATCTATTAAATCTCAAAATTAAGGGAAGCTTAAGTATTGATTTACTACCAGCCAAATGTCTATCACCCTGATAGAGATAACTTGGGCTCATTTTCTTCTCATTCCACAATTTTCTTTTGATCATGATGCATGGTACATTTATCTTATTTCATCATGTGAGATTTTTGATTTTTTTGCTCTTTTGAATCCATTAGTTCTTTCTTCTTTTGTTTTTATATCACTCTTATTTTATTCTTGAATGTAAAAGAGAAGCACTAGAAACCCACTGTCTTGGTATAATTATAAAACAAATCATGACTAGAACATCCCTTCCAGTTACACCTATACCTAAAATTATCACTTATAATAGGTATTTAACATGATAAGTGCATTTGATCCAATAAAATAAGAAAAATTTCTAAATTTATATGAAGTACTCTAAAAGAAAATTCCATATACCTAATAAAATTATTCAATTATGACACCATTCAGAATAATCCATGATTACCTACCTTCATCCTAAAGACTCAAAACCATAGAAATACACCTAATGTGTAAATTAGTCCCAAAGTGTCAAGATTTTAATTTTCTCATTTTATACAAGTCATAAGCTTAGTTGATTTGGATTTTAACTTTGGTTATAGTTAGAACAAACACAATTATAATCATCAGAGAAAGCAAAGAACAACTATTTAAGAAATCAAGGATCTAAACTAAGAAAACATTGAAGTCTAATATACAAAACATGAAATGTAATTTATGAAGGTAGAATACTAAAAGTAGGAAAGATTAATCTAGAAAGTAGGAAACTAGTCTATGAAATAAATAAATAAAATCTATGAAATAAAATAACTATTTTAAGGAAGTGGGAAATCTAATCTAATCCTACAACTACATTCATCTATCTCTCATTATTTATTAACATTAGTTGATGGTACAACCTTGAATTAATGATTTAGAATCTATCGATTGATTGGATACATAAGATTTTTACCTTGGAGATCCTTCAGATGAAATTCATTATTTCCCATGATCTCTAAAATCTACTATGGTCCAATCCATAGTGGGGTAAACTTGTCATGTTGTCCTTTCTTCTTATGGGATTTATCCCAAAGTAGTACTAGATCTGAAAAACTAAATGTTTTGACTTTCAATCTCTTATAAAACCACCTCTTGACCACATCTAAGTGTTTGATAAATGTTTGTAAGGCCTCAATATTTGAATATTCTATTTATATTATGTCCATTAATCTTGATTCTAATTTATTGCTTGGTTCCATGTAATCCTACATAAATTGATAAGTGGGTAATTTTAGCATAATTGGGAACACAAGCTTGTGTCCATACACCAATAGGTAAGGTGAAGATTTAAGGGCTTGCTTGTGTCTAGTTCAATCTACCCAAAGAGAATATTTGAATAAATTATGCCAGTCCTTAGGTTTGTCTCCAGCTAACTTCTCAATTACATCAATCAAATTTTTGTTCATTGATTCTGCCAGTCTATTACCCTAAAGGTAATGGTTATAAGTTAACCTAATAATGATCTAGTTGTCATGTACCCATTCATTAAATTATGCCAATATGAAAGTCAGTCCATTGTAATAAACTAGAGAAATAGGCATGTTAAATCTAGTTGTTATGTGTTCCTCCAAAAAGTGAATCACATTTTGGGCTCTACAATTCTTTGTATCTATGGCTTCAGTCTATCTAGTGAAATAATCTATAATAATAAGCATAAAATTATGGCCTACTAAGGAATTTGTCGATGACACCAAGAAGTCTAAACCCCATTGGGAAAATGATCTTGTTTAACAACTAGCTGTAAAGGCATTGTTATGTGTACTTATCTCTTAGCTAAAGCTTAACATTCATGATATATTCTCACATGAATGTATCTTTGAAAACTATTGGCTAGTAGTAGCCCATTATTAATATTTTATGGGCTATGGTATTCCTAAAAGGATGACCACTTCCTATTTTTTGATGTAAGTTATCTAATTTTTATTTAGTTTCCTTTGTAGATACACACCTGAGATAGATAATTTCATACTTTCTTCTACAGAGGACTCCCTTCTTGATCATGTAATGGGTAAATTTGATCCTCAAATCTCTCTTCCTCTCTCTATTGAGCTCTAGGGAATAAGTTCCTTTAAGTAAATACTATATTATATTAGTATACCATTCTCCTTTAGATACTTGAGCTTCACATACCTCTTCAACTATGATGCACAGATCTAGTTTAGTCATAAGATGAATAATGCCTTGCCCTCGAATGATCTTTGTAGGCCTTGATATCTATGTCAAATTCTTGTAGATTAGCCATCCATTTGTCTCACCATTATCTTATCTCATTTTGTGATAGGGTGGGCTTAACTATAGGATCATGTATGATGGTAATGATTTTAGTCTTCAAGATGTAGTGCTAAAACTTCTTCACTAATTTAACAAGGGAAAAAATCTATTTTTCAATCATAAAGTACTTGAGTTATACATATTTTAGATTCATGCTCATAAATACATTGGATGCTCAGTCTCATCCTTCTTCTACATGATGACATCAACAATCAAATGCTCTAAATAAAATGAGTATAGGTAGAAATCCTGATTAAAATTTAGATTGATCAATAGTAGAGCTTATGATATTGCATCTTTAATGTTCTAGAAGGAATTTTAGGCTTCAATTGTCCATTTTATTTTTCCATCCTAATTGAGCATGGCATTCAAAGATTTGATGATCTCTACAAATCTTGAGATGAACTTCTTTACAAATTTAATCTTTCCAAAGAATGATTTGAGCTCTTTCTTTCTATTTAGTGGCAAAATTTTTGAAATTGCCTGAATTCTATCTGGATCAATGGTGATACCATCCTTGGTGATAATGTTCCTAAAAATCTTACCTTTAGTCACTTTGAATATCCTTTTATTTAGGTTTAATGAAATACTAAACCTTTTGGATCTTTCAAATATGGATTATAGGTGACTTATGCGGTCTTTACAATTATTTGAAAATATTGTAAGATCATCCATGTATATGATTATACACTTTCCTATTAATCTTTTGAAAGCATGATCCATGGTGGATTGAAAGGCAGCTCTTACATTTATTAAGCCAAATGACATCCTCTTGTATGCATAAGCCCCCTACTTCATAGTGAACACTATCTTCTATTTGTCCTCAGATTGCACTAGTACCTGATTATAGCCTAAAAATCCATCCAGGAAGGACATCATTTTATAACCACTTAATATTTATATCACCTCATCTAGAGAATGTATAGGATAATCATCCTTTTCAAAATCCTTGTTTAGATTTCTAAAGTTCACACATAATTTTATCTCACCATTCTTCTTTCTTATTGGGAACAAATTAGCCACCCAAGTAGAATGTCAGACTGGGAAGATGATTTTTGCATTTAAAATCTTCTCCACTTCTCTCTAAATGAGAGGCTCCAGAATAGGATTGATTGGTCTTTGTCTTTATCTAAATGGTTTATGATTTGGATTCAAGGGAATAATATGAGTAATGACTTAAGGGTCATAAAATTTTAGATCTTTATGTGTCTAGGCAATGAGATCCCTATATCAAGAAATTAAATCCATCACTCATTACCTCTCTTTTAGGTGCATCTGAGACCAATATTAACATAGTGTATGTTATGCTCATCTCCTAGATTTTCCTTTTTGAAGTTTGATTCATTATCCTTTGGCTATCTTAGCTATCGCACCTGAGGATCTATGTCAAATGGTCTTTCCAAGGAGACTAAGCTAGATAAAATTAAATTCTCTTTAAGCTAAAAAATGACCTCTTTATCTAATTCTTCTTGATAGAGATGATTAATGTCCTTATCATCAATGATTTGGGATTTAAATTCCCATGAATTAGTTAAAAATTAAATAATCTACTGGTCATCATCAAAGACATGGAAATTTTCTATGTTATTTGAAATGGAAGGACAAGTACCAATTTAATTGAGAATTTTTTTTACCTTAGATTCTTGTCGTGGCTCCAAATTAGTAGTAGTAGTAGCTAATGAATTAGTGGTTTGGTTTTTCTCTATGGGAAGCGTTACTATGTTGAAAGCCTTAATGTTGTCAATCAGGTCCCATGCTTTGTGCTTGTATCTATTCAAATAATATATCTTACATTATTATTTATTTTTGACTTGATTGACCACCAGCTCTAAGTCACCAAATACTAATATTTACTTGACATTATTATTGAGTGAAAATTGTAATCCTAAAATTACATCCTCATATTCAACTCTATTGTTAGTACATGGAAATTACAACCTACATGCTACAAATAATTTTTTACCTTGTGGATCAATTAGCTCGATTCTCACACCTGATCCTTACTTGGATTTAGTGCCATCAAAATGTAGATTCCATAGTTGATTGGAACGTTTAGGTTATAGATTTTGTACTTGATTCTAAGTAGTAAAAGTATAAATACCAAGACTAGGAAATAATACTTTACCTTTTCATTATTGATGCTGTACTCTATAATGGGATATTTCATTCTCAACTCTTTGTCAATTTTGATTTGATTTACAACTCCTCTTCATGGTAGCCATATATGAGAAAAAATTGTAAAGATATATCTGTTGAGTGTTTTGGACCAATCCCTACTCATTAGTAGACCATAGCCTTTAGGTATGTATACAACTAGAATATCAATGGTCATTTGGACTCTTGACTCAAATGTTACTTGAATGTGTACATTATTTAATTTTCCAACTACTGAGACCACCATCCTATCTAGTTAAGAAAATTTCTTTTTGAGGGGCTTGGAGTCAAACCAAGATTTTGACATATAGATGTAGGCATGATAGTTGTAGATGATCTAAAATCAACTAAATTGTTATGAATGTTCTTATTGAATGCCTAGATAATCAGTAGAAAGGGTCAAATTTCTAGATTTATCTTGTAGATGATGTTGGTGTTAGATGCTTTTGATTTATCTAAGGATGCTTTCATTTTTTACTTAGGTATCTTTCCAATAATGGACTTATAAAGTAGTTCCTATTGTTTGATAATATTATCTAACTCATGAAGAGTTATATTTGCTTTGATCTTCTTCATATCTTTAACAATTTTGTATCCTCCTTTACTTGGTTCTTCCTTATTTTGATACTAATCATTCCCCTTTAGAGGGGGTGGATTATTGTCTACTTTAAAATTAGGAGGAATCAATGTGGTATTTAAATGAGTCAATGTTTTGAGTGGCTACTTATTCCTTAGATTGTATGCACCTATATGGAACTGCTAGAAAGCATGAACTTCATTCATGTTATCCTCCAGCTCATTATCATCTTCACTTAGAAAATGAAACTCATGAGTTTCAAAGAACATGGAAGTGATAGAAGAGAAAGGATTTAGATGATGATCAGGATGATTATGTATATAATCTTATATAGTCACCTCTCTTTGAAATATTTTGAATGCTACACAAAATTCAACATAGTTGAGCTCACTTTACTTAGAAGTATTGTGAATTTTTCACCAATTGGGAAGAGCCATCTCTACTATATTGTTATCTGGAATATTGTTAAGATGTTCAAGCTTGTTGAATGATATATTATATCTATGGAATCTAGTATTATTATTTCTAGTTGGGCCATTTGCATTTCTCATCTTTCTTTACATATTCAGGAAACCATTGCTCAACTTTTGAACCATCTTCTGAATAGAATCTAGTTCTACCTTTGTGGAATCCATACCCTAAAAAATAGTAGTGGGAGTGAAGATGTTTTCTAGTTATATTGATAAACATTACCTATTACATGTTTTTTCAAGTAAATAAAATTTGGTTGTGTTAGTAGAGGCAGTGTGTACAATTGGTTCTGATTGAATGCCAAGAAATTCTACCTTGCATGTGAATCTAGATTTAGTGTTGGAAAAATATTATTAACATTAGGTGATCCAAGAATATAAGGATTGATATACCTATATATGGTGATAACCTCTTCAAATTCTAATTCCAAAGTGTTAGCCATAATTAATCTTCTTAAGAACATGATAGTGATAGGGTCCAAGGCATTCTTGTACATTTCTAACATTAATTCCACCTTTAATTTATATCTCGGGGTTAACAAGTTGTACATCTTCTACCATCTTATGTTAGAATCATGGATGGACTCATTAGGTTCCCTCTTCATGCTGATATACCAAACCAAGATTGGTGACCTATCTGAACTGCACAAGAAAAGCTACTTGACATTAATCCTAAGAAGTGATGGATTTTTTTGTTAGATTTAAATACCAATCATAAGAAATATCCATCAAAGTAAAAGGGAATAATATTCATGAAATATCCTCATCTATGACATTCATTAATCTTAATGAAATTTTAACTGATTTGATATGTTCCTCTATTGTCCTTGCTCTTGAAGGAGAAAAATATGGTAAGTACTTTTTGGGATTTTGAGGCAAATTATACACATCTCCTAAGATGGTGATAGCATATCCAACTAACTAGGGTTATTACTAAGCTATTGGTTTATTAATAGGTAAAGGCTTCCCCATTGGAGTGTGACTATTTTGAACTGGGGTTCTAGGTCTCCTATGATGTGACAAGGGTGAGACTAATAAACTATCCTAAGAATTAGATCTAGTCACTCTCTTGGGTGACTCCAGTGCAACTCTATGCAAAGGATAACTACTATTATTGAGGGTTCTAACCCTCTTAGTACCAGTTAATTATTAGTGTGGGTTATATACACACCATAGTCATAATGAGGTAGCCTCTGATATTCTAAGATCTCAATGGAGGTAAACTCCACTTCATAACATGAGTTATAGGTATGAAATTTATTTTAGCCTATTGATGGAATAACGGGTAGGGCATACATGTTTTTGACAAGGTTTTTGGATAGAAGTGTGGTTATTAATAAGGGTAGTAAATCTCTATGTGAGTTGGATGGGTGGTTGATTACTAATTTAGAGTGGGTTGATATCAAAACAATCTCAAAAAATGAGGGAAGGGTAAGGTAAAAAAGAAAGCTTTTATGATTTTTAGGAACTACTCCCCTAATTGGTTTCTAAAAGGACAACTGCTCTCATAACCTATGCCTATTTCTATTAGTAATTGTATAGACACAATCAAACATGGATAAGAAGTCTAAATAAATAATGATGTAGGAAATTAAACATCCTTAGACAAAGGTTGCTCCTTCTAGGGAATCTATTGCACACCCTTAATATGAATCACTTTGAACTTGACTATCTTAACTAATATATTTACCAATCTTTAACAACTATTACACATCTACAAATTTGTCTATCAATCAAAATAATCAAGAATCTATTCATAACTTTTGCACACTAAAGCTTATTAAAACATATAAATTACATAAAAATTGGAAATAAAATACACAAAGATATTCATTGACGATCAAAATTGATGCTGCTCATGTATTCAAAACTTCTTTGAAAAAAATCCAATTTAGATTACAATTGTTTATATAGACTTGGGGAAGGGGTTGCCTCATCGCCCAAGTTCATATAAGGTCATTACATGTGATAGTTATAACATGTAGTCCTAACTATGGTCTAAAACTATATAAGAGTCTACTTACATTTATCTATTTAAATTAGCCTTTGCTAAAGCTATTCGATGTGTGCATATGTATAAAGATAGAGATAATTTTTTACAATTATAACTTGAACTGTATGCAAACTTTAAAATATAAATTATTTACCAAAACTACATATACCTCTTTTTATAGGTTATGAGAACACCCTATTGATATTTTAGATTAACCACCTCCAAATAAAACTTAAACATATGCATGAAGGAACAAAATTAATTTACCAATGTTTTAAAACCAAGGGTACTACTATTAGCCATGACTAATCCAAAATGGGCATTGCATGCTCTCTTATGACTTTTATAGAATCTAGATCTTCACTTTTATATTCACTATTCAGATTAAGACATGCGTGTTCATGTTCTAGCTTAACTATGAGACCCAATGTTAATTGATAAATATAACTCAAGTGTCCAAAAATCTAAGTATTCTATTGATAATGCCCTACTAGCTTTCAAAATGTGATGCATGTTGACACCTAATTGAGTCTAGGATCTTTGAAAAGTCCACCTAAGATTGACATCATCAATCCTTTGCATGATAGAATGCAAGTGTGCCACTTGGTTTCTCTTCACTAGTCCCATAACCTTTGAAAATAACATGTTGATCTTACACCATCAAATCTTATGTATTAATTTAACATGGTTCATTAGATCTATA
This sequence comes from Torreya grandis, assembly GCA_037957365.1. Lineage (NCBI taxonomy): Eukaryota > Viridiplantae > Streptophyta > Pinopsida > Cupressales > Taxaceae > Torreya > Torreya grandis. The sequence goes on from JARHVA010004310.1 coordinate 1,241,639, forward strand.
TACTAGGATCTTTGCTTCTTCTTGCAAGTCATTAGATTTGTGCACTAGGCTCCCACGGTAGTGACACTTATCACTCTCATGGAGTTTTGACATTTCAACTTGATCTCACATCATTCAATCAAATGGGATCAATCATATGCATGCCATATTATCTTGATTTGAATCCAAATGGGTAATTTAATATGTTAAATTTGATGTTTTCATGACCATCAACTGATGTCTTCATGATCGTCAAATGATGTTCATGCAACTATCAAATTTAATTCTATAAATTAACCATTGCCAAGGTTAAATTTGACATTCATGTGACCATAAATTGACATCCTCATTACCATCAAATGAAATCCAAATGACTATTAAATTTAATATCACAAATTAGACACATGTCATTTCCTTAGGACTCCTTATTCCTATAAACATAAACAAAAAATGACTTAGCATAATACTTTTGAAAAATATGTTTAAAGGACCATGCATGAATATTTTATCCTAAGGTTTTAGTATTAATAAAATATGATTTGGGCCTAGGCTAAAATATTAAATTAAGATCAAAACATAATGAAATGCTCTCTAAGCAAAGGTGCCACTTGGCAGTCTAATATTTGTTTTGAGGCAATTATTGTAGGAGAATTATCATAGGCTTTCTATTGTTGGGACTCTAATTTCATGAAACAAAATTTATGAAACACAAATTCTAAAGGAATTTTATTATGGGAATTATTTCATACAAAATGTATGCAATAATTCTTTTGAAGACTTAATTCTTTCATACAATTTTTTTGAAGGAATGCTTGAAGGGATGGTCATAAAAGGGCCAAAGGGCATGATGTTTCAAAAAAAATGTCTAAAGGAATTGACTAAAGGGTAAAAGGCCCATGAAAAATGTCATAAAGGGTATGTCTTAGAGGGGAAAGGGCCCAAGATAAATCCTAAAGGGTAAGCGATCACTTCAAAAATCCCAAAGGGTCATTTTCAAAATGTGTGAAGGGTCGGTTAAGAAAGTCAAAAAGGCATGTGCCCTTGGGACAATTATTATGGGCCTTTTACATCAGACAAAATGTCTAAGACACAAAGTATAAAGGAATTAGATTGGGATAAAAGTCTTGAAGGATAGGCATGAAGGGAAAAAAATACTCAAGATAAAAATCTTGAAGGAATTGGTTGAAAGGGATGAAGGGTCTAGTTTATGGTGAAAATGTCCAAAGGGTCTACTTTGTAGGGTAAATTTTGATGGGAAAGCACCCTTAAAAAAGTCCCAAAGGGTAACCACAAAAGTCTTGAAGGGAACTTTCAAAAGGTCAAAGGGTATGTTTATAAGTCTTAAGGAATATGTGTGTTTGATAAAACTTTTTAAGGGTAAGTCAGAGGCAAAGGGTCATTTTAAAAGTCCTGAAGGAATTCCATCAGTATAATTATTTTAGACAAAATATTTGTAACAATTATATCAAAGACTCAATTCTATCAGATAAAATGTTTGAAGGAATTAAATTGGTTTGGGGAAAGTGTCTCAGATAAAATGTCTAAAGGAAAGGTTCAAAAAGGCAAAGGCGCAGAACAAAAGTCCTGAAGGGAAATTACAAAAGGTCTGAAGGAGTTATGTCAAGAAAAAATGTCAAAATAAAAAGGCTAAAGGGTATATTTCACAAATCTTTAAGGGTAGTTTGGTAAGGAAAAAATGGCATTTCAAAAGATCTGAAGGGCAATTTCAAAAGGCTAAATGGCACTTTCTATCTAGAAATAATTTGAAGGGTCTACTTCATAGGGAATTCATCCATGATAAAAGTTAGGAAAGATCTAATTCATAAATGCTGAATATTAATATTAAAAGGCTAAAAGGCAAGTTACACAAAGACTAAATGGTAGGTTCAAAGGGGCCAAAGGGAAATTCTATCAGGAAAAGTGTATCAGCGAGATTGTTCACAAGAATAAGTTTTATTTAGGGAAATTATTTCAAAAAAATTATTGTGGGGAAAATGCTACAAAGAGAAAATTCCATTAGATAAAATGTTCGACATAATAAAATTGAATACCAATTCATGCAAAATAAAATTTACAAAGAGAAAATCTTGAAAACCTAAATCTTGACAAAGACTCTCAAATAAGGTTAGTCCATAAAAATATAAGTCTATAACAATTAGCTTAAAATAAAAAACTTGATGATAGAAAAAAATATTTAGTCTATGAAAACACAATATCAATTCCATATTACCAAAGTATAAGAGGCCAAATAATGATCTTTTCTTAGAAGTTACGTAAACATATAAAAGAGGGGGCTCAAAATCAAGATAATAATATGAAAAAGTGGGTCCCCATTTCCTTATGGGAAAAGGGGGAGTGTTAGGTAAAACAATATCAATATATAAATGATTAAAAAATATAGGCCCTAGGCTTATGGATGACATTTCCCACCCTAGGGCAAGGTGCCATGATTGTCATATAATCTCCAAACCAAGTAGCCTGCAAACTTGTTTACAATATCTAAGTTTCTAACTACATACCCTGGACCTATACCTCTATATGGGCTCCTTTAGCTTGTAGACCTACCACTCAACCTATTTTAATTATTTGTGAAACTCTCTTTATGTCTAATTCCTATCATGTTGCTTCCACATCTACTAATACCCCTACTAATGTTTTCACCTAATCTATAGCCTAATCATAACACTCAAGCTCTTAATAATCTACTCCAATGACTCAAAACCAACTAGCATGTGATCCATATGAAGTTTTTACATGATCATGTATCCCCATGGTTTCATGCTTAGGTATTATGATGTCAAAAATATCACGGTGCACCATCTCAAATGGATTCTTCCACTATGCCTCCTTTTCCACCACATCTACAAAACCCAAACCAAAATTGACACTATATCTCTCACATATAATCCAAAAATTAAAGCATATCTATAAATATTAACTATCATGTATATCTCTACTTATAAGAAAATAAAAGTGATAGCATAAACTTAAATTTTAATACATATAGTCATCTCATCACTTTTTATACCTAGCACATATCCACTATCATGACTACATGCTAAGGTAAATCCTATTCATTTCCCCCATTGGACCATTAAAACATAACAAGATGACCTTGTATCTAAGCATGTATGGTCTAGCTCACTTAAGGTATTGATTAGGGATATATATATATATATATATATATATATATATATATATATATCTATATAGTATGGCAACTACAATTCCCACCTTTACCCTCTCCCTATGCATATTAGCGCCACTTTTATTATCATATAACCACTACTAGATGATTAGGTCTCAACATTTAGACCATGACTAACACCCCTCATACCCATAATCCTCATGGCTCTTTTACATGTCATTAAAAAAAGGCTTTGGCCTATTGATTTCACCATGGTATCATACTCAGGTAGTATGATGTCCAAAATATCATGATGAACTATCTCCACCATGCTTCCCTAACACCACATCTACAAAACACAAACCAAAATTGACATTAAATCTCTCATACTTTTAATCCAAATATTTAATAATATTTATCACTAATACCTATCATGTATATCTCTACCTATAAGAAAATAAAGCGATATCATAAACTCAAGATTTTCATATGTACTATCATACAATCACATTTTCCATCTATCCACATCCATTATCATGGCTACATGTTGAGGTGAATCATATTCATATCCTCTGTTAGACCACTATAAAATACCTAGATGACCTTTGTGTCTAAACATGTATGGTTTAATTCACATCTGGGATCCCATGGGGATATATATATATATATATATATATATATATATATATATATATATATATAATTCATGATAACCACCTACCAACATCTACACTCTCCTTATATTTCTTACTGTCACCACTATCATTATCTAGCCACTACCAAATTATGATGTCTCACTATGGGACCACAATTAGCATCCCTCTCTCCTTACTCCTCAAGGATATCTTGTATGTCACACACAATAAGGAATTGAACCCTCATACCACTACTAGATAATTTTTTTAAGATATTATAGATATACCCCACTATAATTATCCATATAGGTTGGACTCACCACCATGCCTACCTACCTAAAAATATGAGCTATATTTTGAGTTCTTTTAGGTATATGGTCATTCAAATCAATAATGTAGAGATTATCTATTGATAATGTGTTATAAGGTATGAATTAAATTTCCATTTATGTCATGAAAGTGTCATGTATTTCATTTTTAGTTGTCTTTGTTATTATTGAGGTTGAGTTTATGAGCCATGTACTTAAGAGACCTAGTGAGAAGGCACATGCTTGGAATCATGTTAAGACGAGTAGTCTGAGGCTTATGAGAAGAATATTTTTAGTGTGTGAGAATTTTATGAGGTTGGATAACATGATCATGTTGTTTTTAGAATAGTGAAAGAGGTTTCAAGGTGTGTTCAAGGTCTAAGTGTGATTGGAAGTTCAAGGCCTAATGTGCAAAAAAACCTAGTGTGGCCTAATGAGTGGTCAAGTTAAGTTTTCAAGGTGCAAAATCTCATAAGAGAATTATCAGAGGTATGATATGTTTTTTCAATTTTTTTTACTAATTTTGAGGTCATATATTGAAGGAAAAATCATGAAATGTGGTTTTTAGGTTTTTTTATGTTCATCGAATGAGGTATTGTAGACCCAAGAAAAATACTTGTTGGCATGTGAAACCTTTGAATGAGATCCTAATAAGTTCATGGAAGTTGGGGAAGGATCATAAATCATTTTTATAAGCACTATTTTATGTATTAATGCCCAAATATTTATGAATGATCATTAAGGCTGTAAGGTGGTCTTAACCCTCTTTAAAACCCTAACTGTGACTCGATATGGAATATCTTGTTGGAAATGTCTTAGAATGGTTTGTATGACCTATTTTTATGATTTTAAAATTTATAATACTCTCCTAGGTATCTCCAAGTGGCATTGGTATATCAAAATACTGAGTGGAATCTATAGTTTACCCCTTGTTTCTAAGAATGTTGATGTAATAGGTAGGGTTGTCCAAGTCAAAACATGAAAATTATAGGAGGATGATGTGTGAGACTTTTATTTTGTGTCCATGTAATTTTATAATTAGATTAATAATTTAAAATATTATAAATTGGTCATGAAAATTGGCCTATCGCTAAAAAGGCCTAGTGAGAAAGATAGTGAGAAAAATAGGCAGAAGTGGGAATGAGATTAGGGAAATGTTACCATGGATTAGGGATGGATAAAATTTCATAGGGTTATTATTAAATACATTAAACACATATAACCTTTGAATATAATATATTGAGATGCTTATATACAATCATAAAGCTACTCTCAAAGTGACCTATCTAACATAGGGAGGTCTATGAAGGGTGAAGACATGAGATTGGTCTGCAAGACCAATATTATTATTAAACATTATAATATATTTATTTCAAGATGTTTTAAGGATGATTAAGGATCATATAAACCTATTTTAAGTTCATGAAAGTTAATCTTACCTATTAAAGGTTGATGAAGTTGTTAATGTCATTAGAGGATTAAGAGAAGTGAAAGAATCTACATTTGTTAAAAAGGTATTGAGATCACTAACTCTTAAGTTTAAATTTAAGGTGTCTATAGTGGAAGAGATGAAATATTTGGACAAGATTGAAATTTATGGGCTTCATGGAGTTTTGAATTCCTATGAGATGAGAACAAGTGAAATAAGACATCCCAAGAAGGAAGCAACTTTCAAAGTTGAAAATAAGTCAAAAGTCAAGAAGGTCAAGGATAAGGAATGTTCATATGTTGATGATGATTAACTGATAGCCATGTTTGCAAGGAAATTTAGGTTTGGCTCAGGGAATTATAAGGGTAAGTTTCCATTTAAATGTTTCAAAATTGGAAAGATTGGTCACTTTGTATCCAAGTGTCCAAAAAAGGATAAGACTGAGCATGATAGAGAACATGATGAACATCATGAAGATGATGAGAAGGTGTATAAACCTAAAAAATAAGGAGTTCAAGAAGTATGAAGGTAGGAAAGAATTATTCAAGAGTAAGAGAAGTTTATACACCAAAGAAGATAAGTCATCTAATGCAAGTGAAAAAATCACATCTAATAGTGATGATAACAATAATTACCATGAACATGACAATAATGAAACCTTATTCATGGCCATAGAATCAGACAATGAGGGTTGCTCAAATGGTAAAGACCTTATGGTTGATGTAGAATCAGATGAAGAAGAAGCTAAAGTAAACCTTGAGGTAGAATTGGTAAGTGACCTATGGGAATTAAAATTCCAAAGAATAAATAATCACAAACTAAGATCATTAGTTAAGGACCATGAAGAGCATATTGGTTTGTTTGAGGAGAGATTGAGTAACACATCTAAGGATTATGATGAGATCATCAATCAGATTGAAGCATAGATGGAGATAGTTACTACTAACTTAAAATATAAATAGGAAGAATGCACCAAGTATGAAACTAAATTAGAATCCTTGAAAGCTGAGTTGGATCAAGCATATATCAAGGTGAAGACCTTTGTGAAGTTTGAAAAGAGAAGTAAGGTTCTAGATGACATATTGAATAGTCAAAAGTATACAAGTGATAAGATAGGTCTTCATTCAAATAAGACCAAAAGGTAGAAACTCAAGTCAATGAAAATGATATTAAAGACAATAAGGTCAACATGAAAAGATCTATCAAACAACCTAATGCTATGAGGTATGTTATTCTATTCAATGGTTACTATTTTTTATGCAATCAGTTTGGTCATAGAGAAAGAGAGTGTAGAAGACCCTCTTAGAATGATTACTTATGGGATTTTGAAAGGAATCATTAGTCAATAGGTATGTATAAATTGGTTTGAAATAGATATAATAGTGTGGGACACATTTCAAGATTCTACCCTAATAGAGTAAGAAGGTAATCAAATAAAAATAAGAGGTTTGAAGCTCTTAGTGCACAAGAGAGAAGGAAAATGAATGTGTGGAAAACAAAGACAATAAAGGTATGCCATGATCAGTCTACAAGCTCAAATAGACTATTTGATATGGTAGAGCATACTTTAGATGTGAAGTTAAGTCAAGAATGGTTGTTTTTAGCTCATGTTGATGATCAAATTATTGATGTAAAAGTCAATCCTATTTGCCAATCAATCTTAAAAGGATACTAAAGGATATTCAGTTTTGTGAGAATATGGAGATTTGGGAATCTCCTGAGCTTGTGTTACTTTAGTACCCTATGGAAAGGGGTGACTCCATTAGACTTCAGGGATCCATTCTTTAGTTAGTAGAAGCATGGTGGATGTTTGGTTTGAGGGGAACTATTTAGGTTGTTGACTAAGCTTGATATATGTTCTAAGTTCATTTGAAGGAGGTATGCATGGAGTAAGGGGAAGCATGTTCCTATAATTATTTATAACTAGTGTTGCAAGTAGGTGTGGTTCTAGATGGTTGTTTGTGAAAGGCCCTTTGTTATTAATGTCAAAGGGGGAGAAAGTTAAAGAAGGGAGATTGAATAGTTTGGGGAAGATGTGAGTGATCAATGATCAGATTGAAGAATTTTTTCCATCAATGATAAAGGGTGAGTTTGTTGAAAAGTGTTATCATTGATGTCAAGGTTGATGTCATTTATGTTAATGTGTAAGTTAGAGAGAGAATTTAAAGGCAACCTAATGATTCTTCTATTGGTAGTTGTCAAGGTTAATAAAATAGTGTGATAAATATATTTGATAAATGTTCTTGTTTAATAACATCATTGAGATAAGCATGTTTGAGTACTAGTCATTGAGTACAAGATATCTTGAGAAGCTTAGTCATAAAAAACATAGTCATATCATGAGCATGTGCATGATGAGAATGAAGAGGTATGTGTATAATTATGAAATTGTTTGAGGATAATGTAAGGCATGTAAAAAATCTATAATAATATCAATAAGTGTTTCAAGGTCATTTTTCAAGCTTCAAGTACTTGAGAAGACTAGTCATGATACTAGTCATAACATGTAAAGTCCTAGTGAGATGGTTTGAGCATGGTGGCTTGGTGAGATGGATGCATAAAGAAAAATAGGATTTATGAGGTTTATTAAACATACATATGAGCCATTGGATCACTTATATGAATATTAGGGTGAACCTACAAGGGTAGGACCTACAAACCTAGTATGTAATTAGACCACTTTTAGACCTTGCTTAGCCTAATTAGGCATCATGATATGTTTTCAAGGCATATGAAGGATTTTTGAAATTGTTTTATTATGTGATATGTTGTGTGAGCATGTTATTAATGTGAAAAATACATGGAAATATGCATAAAGGTTTGTTTCAAGGCCTAATGTGATTTATAAGTCAAGGTCTAGAGAGTAAAGAGAGAGAGAGAGAGTGTGTGTCCTAATGAGGGGTCATGATAAGATTTAAATATTTTTGAGATCATATGAGCATGGAAAAAATGTATGATATGTTTTTTAAATCATGTTCACAAGTTTTGAGGTTATGGTTTGCAAGATAAGGCATGAAAAGTGGTTTTGAGGTTTCTCATGTGCAAAGAATGAAGGGTTCTCAACCTGAGGGCTTCCAGGTGTTCATTGGCTCATGTAACCTCTACATGGTAACTTGGTATATTAAGGATATATGGATAATGTTCCTCTATAATATCTTTAGGCATTAGTTTTGGAAATGTGGTGTAGTCCTTTCTGAACTATTATTAATACCATAAATAGTGTTAACCCTCTCTAAAACCCTAATAATGACCCAATGTGAAAGATATTTTTCAAAAAAGCTTAGAATGGTCTGAAATTAATATAAAAAATATTGGATAATTTATTCAAATTTCTCATTCATCTCCAAGTGTTATTGGTTTGTCAAGTGTGTGAGTAAACCCTATAAGAAAAAACTAGTTTCTCAAAGATTTGCTATAGTAGTCAAAGTTGAACAAGTCAAATAAATAAAATAATTGGATGGAGAAGGTTAAGACTTATATTTTATGTCATGTTGGTTTATGGATATGTTATATCCATAAGGTGTGCTAAACCGGTCATCCAAGATAACCTATTGCTAATAGGCCTAATGGTGTAAATAGTTAGAAACCAAGGTAGAAGTGAAGAGATGATTAATGATGTGTTATCATGGAGGAGGGATGAATACAAGTGCATGAATATAGTTTTAAATAATTTTAATAAATGTTAATGTTATATATAATTTTTTTTGGTTAATGGATATGATGAAAATGTTGCTCATAATTTGATCTATATGGTTCATATGAGATAATGAGGTACAAGTTTGTGAGATTGGTCTATAAGACCAATATTTCCTTTTTAAAATATTATATTTATATATGAAAATGTTATAATGATATCATAATATCATATACATGCATCACGAGTCTCTATAATAGGTCATACAGGTGATTGAAGGTCATTATCACCATGATTGGTCTTTAAGGCAAACTGGCAGTTCTAGGTAATCAAGTTACAGTGATGAATTTGAGGTTATATGCTCTGAATTAATGTATATAATATACATGGTGTTTATATTTGAGACTTTAATGTCTTATATATTCTATGTGGAATATTTTAAGTCAATGAAAATGTCTTAAATGTTGAATCCAAAATGGCTTGTCTAGTTGAGTGAGGTTTGTGAGAGAGAAGGTCAACAAATTAGTTTGCAAGACCAATAATTTCCAATAGAGATTATGATATTTTTATGAGATGTTTTTATAAGGTTGTTGCATTATTATTTTCATTAATTTTTTTCTTTCAAGTGTCATAAGTTCAAGTTTACATGATTGTGTTTTGTGGCTAGTTGATAGTTCAGAGTGAGCATTTTACAGAGAAGAGTTTGAGCATGTATACCCTGAGATTAAGTATATAATGAAGTTTTTAGACACATTGAGGTCATGAGGTTTATAAATAATTTATTTTTTAAATATTTATTTTTATAATTTATATTTTTCTTCAATAGTTCAAGACATACTTTCTGGGTATGCACAGGTCTAATTGTGAACAATACTAATGGCATGCTTCAAGTGGTGGTTTAAGATAAAAGGTGTTATGGATCATATATGAGATTATAAAGGGTATATTTTAGTGTAATATGATATTTTAATACTGTGTGATATGTTTTATTATGTTCTAAGAAAGACAAAGTGTAACATGTCCTAAAGTAGACCTAATGGGATTAGGTCTCCATGAGACCTAAAGATGAAATAAGGCCTAATTGAATTATGCCAGACTTAAAGGGAATCAAAGAAAATTTTATTAATGTATATGATATTTAATAATATATATTACATGGCTTAATTAATATGTTAATGGTGTTTGTCTGACTAAGAAGTATATGAGCAAGAGGCTTGTATATATACCAGGTAGTTTTAGGCCTATTTGGGTGTGTAGAGTGCAAGCGAATGAAATAATTGATTGGTAAGAATAAAGAGGTATTTTATACCATTTTAAGAAAATATTTAAAATATTATGAATATTTTATAGAGGTTATATGTATTAAAATAGATTTCATATGACCTAATCAAGTCAAGAAGAGGGCTAGTTGAGCAAAGTAGTCTAGAAGGTAGTTCAAAAGGGATAACAATGTGAAGAGATAAATATGTGGTCATCATTAGTTGGTTTAAAAATAAGGAATAATAAATATGATAAAAATAAACCAGGTAGATGAGTTGGTTATGAGTCATCTAGGGGGTTGGTGCCTCCTTGCAAGTTGGTGCTTGCTAAAGCCTAGTTGAGTTGGTGCTTAGATAGTTGGGGTTGGTGTTTCATGTGTAGTTGGTGCTTCACTAAATTTGATGTTTGTATTATAGGAATGTAGTCAATTTTTATATATCATTGGGGTTTCTTCCTCTTGATGTTTTTACACATATGTAATGCATTCTTTTATTTCTTGCTTATATGGATAGGTATTTATACCTACAAGATCTATATGCTTGTTTGAATGTTTCATGATTACTTAAGTGAGATTGTTAAGAAAGTTCTTGAAAAATTATTCACTCCACCTCTCATTAATTTTGCTTTCAAAATCTAGGATATCCAAAAAAAAGTACTACATGTAAAAATTTCTTCTTCTATTCTCTCCGAAGGGATGTTATATGTCTTCTTCTTTAGAACTCAAGACTTCAAAGGGATTGAATTTTGACCCAAGATTTTAGTGTTTCTAGGTTTATAAATTTTATTCTACCAATGGATCTATGATTCCATGATCCCAAAGACTAAAAATAATTATAAAATTTTAAACCTTTGGTCTCTAGGTTTTAAAGTCTTCATGCTTATGTGTTATATCTTGAACATTAAAAAAATGGCTAAGTGTCAAAGCACTTATTTTGAAACTTTTGTTTGCTCGACCTTTATACTCAGATAATTTATCTTTAGAATTTGTGTTTAAAATTTTTTTTCCAACAATGATTCACAATTGTTTTTCCAAAGAAAAAACACTTAAACATTGATCTTTCATGGTGACAAAAAATGGTCTTTAATTGTGGTGATTTTTGATCAAAGTGATGATGTCACGTGTTTTGATCTCTAAAATCTAGGGTTATGGGACTTTGAATATTCATGAAAGTTGAAGGATTATGAGTGAACATGATCCTACCATCTATCATGATCTCAACATCTCAAGGAATATTTCCATCTCAAAAATCTAGGCATGGATATATTTTAAGTCTTAAAAATAGCCCTACATACACATGAAAAATCAGGATAAACTAGAACATAACATATTAGCTCTATTATCCAAAAAATGTTAACTTCAAATTTGGAGAAAATATGATAATTTTAAGAATATAAATAAATCATGAATAAATCCCAATATGGGATTCTCTTTATTTTGTAATTATGCAATTTGTACTCATTATTTAAAAAAAAGTAACCTTAAACTTATGTATGTTAAATTGATATCATGGATTTTAAGACTCATAAGACCTTTAATAAAGATTTTAAATAATAGTTGGTCCCTGTTTAAATTTAGAAAATGGAGTGTGTTAGGGCACAACAAGAAGTAGTATTAAGATTCGATGATTGTTGATATTTTTGGCATTGAGATTAATTAAATTAATGTGATTGGTTATATTGAGATGTATATGCTTTTACCCATAAATTATGAAAAATTAAAACCTATAAATGTGAAAAATTGGTTAAGTATAAAATATAAACAAAGGTTACATAAGTTATAGTCTTTATATAACTCTTAGAGGTCTATAACCACTCTCAAACATCCTCAAAATATAGTTATAAAATGAAATTAAAGTATAATATATAAAATTTCAAGATATAAAATATTTATTTTATAAGTATAATTTCATGAAAGTTAGCCAAAATGAGTATTATTAGTTTGTATACCATAATGTAAAATATAGATCTTATGCTTTATTAATTGAAGGAATAAATAACATAAATTAAATCTAATTAAACTCATAATTCATCCCTTGATAACAATAATATGATTTAAAATTAAAGGAGTTTAGATAAAAATAGGACAAGTTACCAATAACGGCCTTGAATATTTTAAGAATAAGAGTTACACCAATAAGGTATACCAAGCCTTAGGATTCCCCAAGTTTGGTCTATGTAGGATTTCACCTATCCATATTTAATTCATTTAACCATATCTTACAAAGTGACAAAATTCATCAGGGAGATTAATGCAGTAAAAATTTAGCCCAAGAGTATATTTAGATGATATTTTATGATTATATAACACCTAGTCATGTACACTTGGAAAACTTAGACCTTAGTTTTTCCTCTTAGTTCTATATATTTCCCACTTTTTCAAGTCTCACATCTAATCTATCATTATGCCCATTGGCATATATCTCTTAGTCTGATGATTCTTATGTTGATGATCTGTGTTTTTTATCTTGCCCAAATTTTTTAAAATGTACCTATCTTCCATATTTGAAAGGTTTGAACCTATACCTACTTTTTTGCTACTTGGACACTAACATCCAATACAAATATTAGTATCAAAACTACTATCCTATCTTGACAAAAGTGTTTAGTGCCCTAAATTCATTTGATTTGTAAATGAAACATATCTTAATCGTAGCCTAAGTGCTTTAATGTGAGTTATTAATTTAAAGGCATTGATATAAATATAAGATCAACCCTCATTCATTACTCAATTAACATTAAAATAAAAGAGAATTCAAAGAGAATTAAATTAAACAAAGCTTCCCTATTTATTCTTATTTACATACTAGTCATAGGGACTACACATGTATAAGTTTGGAGTACTAAATAAGTAACCCAAGAGCGAGATTTTACAAGTGAAAAGATAGGTCCCTTTTGTACTTGTTTTTCACATATTGTATGATTCACACACAAGACAAAACATAAGGGATAAATATGTGATTTTGAGGCCCTTCTATAGAGTATTGGCTATGTAGGTAGTTCCCTATAATAATAGGGTCTTTGGGGTCAATTCGACACTGTTTGCCCATTAACCCATTTTCCACTAAAGTCACTATAAATATGGATAACTAGGGTTTTGTCATTTCACAAGGAGTGACAGTCCATTACCCATATTTGAATGTATCAAAGCAAACATGAAGAAAAATATAGAAGCATACAGGTGGTCATATCTAATTACCTTAAGTTTTTTTATAGAACACTAGAATCAAACCTAAACAATGGCATTAATGTAACCATCCCAAGTTGTCATTATTATCCAAAATGTCATAAGTGTTAGAGCCAAAATATGATGACTATTCTATAATCTCTTTCTAACCTATTTTTTACTTGTTCTAGATTCAAAATAGCATTATCATGAAGACAAACTAAATACATCACTTCTTTATCATTTATATATCTAGCATAGTTGTACTTTCCATATTTATACTATCTCAATGTAATCAATTTAGTGTATACTTATATCTAGGTTTATAATATAATTGGCCTATTATATATTTTATTATCACCCTTATTCCATTTCATTTATATATACCCTTTTAATGTAAAATTTAGCGTTAATGATAATATCACCTTAGAACAAAACATTTTAAGGTTAAACATTTGGTGAACCAAATCTTTTAACATCAAACCCTAGGTCACTAAGGGTTTTTTTTTTTTTGTTACTACTCCCTGATTGATATAAATTTGCAATCATGTTTACCATGAACATAACTATAAATTATTTCATGGTCCAATACTTTATAGTGGTTATTACTTGTTAAATATCATGCCTAATTAACTCATTTCAATTTATAAGGGATTTAAAACATGTCTTTTAACACACTCCTTGTTCTAATGTTTACAATGGGATTTCACCTATCACTAAAAATCATCAAAGGGAGTTCATGAAGTAATAATCCTCCCTAGGACATGTTATTTCCCAATCCAAACATGGTATTAGAGGTATAATCACTAAGAGGGGGGGGGGTGAATTAGTAATGATAGATAATCCAAACTTTAATTCTAATCCTTTCAAACCCTTAAGTAAATAAAATTATCATTCATGAAGCATACACATCATTTATATAAATGAACAAGAAAGATAAGTAAGATCACACACATAACATAAGATCTATGTGGGAAACCCTCTTGGGGAATAAAACCCACTAGAACCTAAAAAATAGACTACAATCCTACAATAATAAGATCCAAATTTAAACTAGCACAAAATGATCAAGGAACACCCATCCCTTAATTTAGTGAGATAGCCATACCACAAGGAGGAACCAACCCCCTACAAAACCAAACACCCACTTAACTACCTTGATCTAATCTCTAGCTCTGATATGATATCTTCTACACTTGATGATGGAATTTTATTAATTACACTCTTTACCTTTTACACTCTTAAAAACTTGCATACACAAGTCATGCATCCAAAAATACCCTTTTGGATCATTATCAAACAACCTCTAAAGCTTACTTAGTCAATCTACCTCTTCTATGATTATTAGGTCCAATGACCTATGTGTTCACCTTCATCAACTTGATCAGACAAACATGACTAATCCTCTTCACTTTATAATGGTCCTCAATGATATGTACCTTCTCTTTCAAAGGTTCTCTCCTTAGCTCAATATCACATTTGCTCAGCTCATTACTCTCATTGATACTTGCTCATATAAACAATGCATCCAAACACCCCTTTTGGATCACTCTAGGTTACTTCATTCATCTTCAATCTACTCTATACTTTAGTCCATCTATTGATCACACTCACTTTGATCTCTTTCCTTCACCTCTATCTTTTACTCTCTCAACACATTCACATTAAAGTCTAGAAACCATTGCCTTAGTCTCCACTATTTATATAGTCTTCATGAATATCAATTTATAGGTCAAACAAAATAATTGCCTTAAACCTTAAGGCACATATCATGAAAATACATAGCTCAAATATAATATCATAGGTTATTTGTAGCATCTATGGGTCACACTTAAGTAGATACACCTTTTAATTAGGCCTTAATAACCCTATAGGTCTCATGGATACCTATTACCCATTTTCATAGTTTATCAAGAAAAAAAAGAACCCATGATTACTTTCAAACACATGGGTACACACCATATGGCCTCTAAGACATCTTCAAGTGATTAATTCCACAAATACACTCTTCTACTAAAACACAATTTACTCAAACAATATTTTGTACATAAAAACACCATGAATGAAAAAAAGTAAAACTTGAAGCTCTATAAATTTGACTATATAAACATTTAGACCTTCTAACTAGATTTTATAGATTTACCTTGAAGTCCTCTATAGCTTTAGTTTTTACACCACTAAAAAATTCATATTAGATCAAAAGATATAGCTAAAAAATATAGATTGGTTTTACCTCATTAATTTGAAAATTCAAATTCTAATGGCCACTATTCAAACACTAAACATCAGACACTTTGAACTCATCTCGTGCTCCCTAGTAACTTTGAAAAAATATTTCTGTTGATCTCCTCAAAAGTATCCTAGTCTTTAACCTACAATTTCTCACCATTGATAAAATATACTCACTTTTATGATCATGCAATTTGGTAGCTCTACATGCCTTCTATGCACATTGAATATTTAACTCAATGTGCTCCATTGATATCCATCTATATGAATACTCACACATCATTGATCTACTATCAAATTCTCAAGATTGAGACACTTGTCACTAGCACGTACAATCTTTGGAACCTTTGACAGATTGACTTCATATATAATTGATCTCTATCTAATAAGATCACATGCTCCCTTGGATCCTTATTTAGTCAGATATATTTCTCACCATTGGATCTTTTATCCAATTAATGCTCACTGTATATCTTTGATAAAGCAAACTTGGCTATGGGAATTTAGTAAATTTTGTTTGAGAATCCAACATTGCACCTTAATAAAATTTTCTATGCTCCATGTTTAGACTTGAAATTTGAACCACATAATCCCCTCACATAGGAGAATCCATCCATATATCAAGATGCTCTTAAAACCTTCACATATGTGAAATATGACATCATCAACTTACTCACTTATATTTATCTATCAAGATGACTACTTGTGCTTAGACATTCATTTGAATATTTTGATGATTTTTGTTCACTTTCATAAGCATTATAATCACTCATAACATCCCATAGGGTCTCTATAATATGTCCATATCATTAATATAATCCATTAGTTTCCTCAACATTGAATCTCATTGAAGTACACTTTTTCATTGTTAATATAACACACATGAAACCTCATCAACAACTTTGGTCACCTTGGAGACATCATTGACAAACCTCCAAAATATCCCCCTTTATCATTGATGTCAACATTAATACAATGCTTATGTATAAACTCTATCTCTTTCTCTTCAACCAGTTTCTCCCCCTTTGACACAATGACAAAGTGGGCTCAACTCCTAGTCCTATAGATCTAAAAATACTTGAAGGACCAATAATAGGAAAGGACCACATTTGAGAGATGATACAAACTCCTGCTAACATTATGGATATCTCTTATTACCTTAAACTTCTAAAACATGCCCTTTGAATACACTATTATTTGAACATACATAGCTTCTATGAAGACAAAACATATATGAACATAACAAATTGCATGAAGATACATTAAAAAAATTAAGATGGAATCCTACTAAGTCACTTGAGCTTAGTCACCCTTTGAGCTCCTTTAGACCATTTCCAACAATTATGAAACAACATAATTTCCTCCATACCTTGTCTCATAAATTTAACTACATAGTCCTCTAATCTTAAGACCAAACCATTTACAAATCTCCCCCTTTGTTTATGCATGAGGATTCAATACATTGTCAAAGAACTTGACTTGGTTTGATCAAGTCATCATATCAATCTTATTGAATTAAAAATTGTAGTAGATATCTTCACTCTTCTATCACAACTAAAGCATCTTCACATATGCTCCCCCTCACATCATGCACATATTCTTCAAGCCACTTAAGCTGATTGAGTTAACTCCCCTTTAGCCAAACACATCTTCAAATGATATTCTTATTTTGAAACATCATCCAAATCTCAACTAACATCCACGATGCTTCCTCTTGATTATTAAGTGTCTTCTTGAAGCATAGATAGAGACACCCTAACCTATAATGTCCTAGAAAAATGTGAAACCAAGAGTTTCCCATAACTCATATTCATTTTCCTCATTATTCATATGATGCTGATGGTTCTTCTTCATCTTCTTAGGATTAAGATAAGCAACATTCTCATCTACTACAATACTCTCTTTTTATTTTAAGCTAAAATTGACAATACATGGAGACAAAAAATATTCATGACATACCTCATCACTAGATATTGACAATTGATGTTATTCACATAAAACTTGTTCAATAATAGTAGTATGTTCACTTAGATATTTACACACATCATGACTACCCTCAACTAGCATCTTCGTCTTCTCTTTGAGCTTTTTCTTTTCATTCAAAACATGAGTAGATAATGACTGATCTTTGCAATCTTTAACCTTTGTAGGATTCTCCACCATAATAAATAGACCACTTGGACCTACAAACTCATCATAATTCACACTTTC
Source organism: Torreya grandis (assembly GCA_037957365.1). Lineage (NCBI taxonomy): Eukaryota > Viridiplantae > Streptophyta > Pinopsida > Cupressales > Taxaceae > Torreya > Torreya grandis. Next base: position 1,259,614 of record JARHVA010004310.1, read on the forward strand.
TACTTTTGTTTCCATGACTTAAAAATCCTTCTTCCTTGCACTCTAGGAGTCTAATTAAAATTATTTTGAATTGATAACCTTTGCTTGCAAAATCTAGCAATATGATCAATCTTCCCATAGTTGTAGAAAACCACTCTTTTTGAAGGAAACTAAACTTACCTTACTTTATTTGGACAAAATTTTTCAAAGTGTCTCACATCATGACCATTGAATAATTTAACCTTTCTTACACCACTTGACTAATAATTCCACTCATTCTTAGAATCTCTTTCAAACTCTTTAGACCTATAACCAAATTGATTGCAAGTGTAACAATAACAATTAAATTTGGCATACCTCATGGAATTTGGATATTTAATTTGATTTGTCTTCATTTTTATATAATCTTCATTCCATGACTGATTATTGAACCTCAAGGTTTGATTGTCTTGTTTACATTAGTCTTTACCTTGTCTTGAGTTACATTCTTTTGTTCTTCATTGTAACCAAGTCCAATTCTATCACTAGTATGATTTTGACTATTAAAAATGTTGTCTAGATCACTATAACTCTTTTCAAACATCAAATATGACTTCATCTTACTAGATGTCTTTTCTAACTCAGGTTTCATGACTCATTTTCAATCACATACCTTGAATACTCATGTTCTTTAGATTTTAAGCTTGTAGACAATATTTTAAATTAAAAACTAAGATGATTGACTATATCTTCATTCTCCTTGGTGTCTTCATTCATTCTTGCCTCAAACACAATAAATTTATCTTCATATTCCTTGATTTTAGACTTCATCTTCTTGTTAATCTCCTTCTCAATCTTTAGTTCTTCATGAGCATTCCTCAATTCAATATCATAGTCTTGCTTGTCTTCTTCATTATATATATCACTCCAAATAAACTCTTTTTTATATGAGAAACTTACTTCCTTAGCCATGTAGAGAAATTCATCTTCACTATGAAACTCAAAATCACTATCTTCACTCTCATCTAATGAGCTGCAATCTCATTGGTGTAGAGACTCTTCTTATTCTTGAAGGACTTCTTGTTGTCAAACTTTATGAATCTTTTATTCCTCTTATTAGACCTAAATGTCATCTTGACTTCAACTTATATTTCACCATGCTCTTCATCATCATTCTTCTTATGCTTACAAGGGAATTTATTATCAAAGTGTCCTACTTCTCCACAATCAAAACATTTGAAGGGTAGCTTACCCTTATACTTCCTTGAGCTTGTTTTTAATTTACTTGTGAATAAAGCTATTATTTCATCACCATATATCTCATCATACTTAACTTCCTTACCTTGATTTATTTTATTTTTTTTAATTCATTTCTATCTTGAATGATGCTTCCTCCTTTGGTAGTTTGTCATCATTAACTCTCATCTCAAGGAAGTAAGGATGCCATGCAATTCATCCATATATATTTGAGTAAGATAATGATTTTATTCTACAAAAAACACTTTAGAATCAAACTTGAGGGAGAGACACCTTAATACCTTTTTTAGTATAGTATCTTCTTTAATATTCTCTCCAAGACCTCTGATAATGTTAATAATATAATCAATTCTCTACAAAAATGATTTCATAGATTCTTCTTCCTTCATCTTGAGACTTTCAAATTATCTTTGGTGAGTCTACAACTTGGAAAACTTGACCTTTAAATTCCATTCATAAATTATTTGTAATTTATCTCATATCTATTTGAAAAATTCAAAATGAATTAACTTGGTTTACTTAGTCTCTAAAAGACCACAGGTGATGGCATTCACTACCTTATAATTACTCTCACATAGCTTCTTATCAGCTGAACTAGTTGGAGGGGTAAGGGAGGATGAATATCCATCCAAAATCGATTAACAAATGTCAAAACCTATTAACATGATAAAGGTATTCATCCTTGCACTCAAAAAAACATAATTAGATCCATTGAACATTAGTTATTACTTTGTAGAAAAAACTTGCATGTATTGACTTGCCATATTATACCTTGGATCACCTTCAAGTGGTTAAACTTGAAACAAAGTCTAGCTCTGATAACAATTATTAGAGGTATAATCATTGAGAGGGGGGTGAATCAGTGATGCTAGATAATCCAAACTTCAATTCCAATCCTTTCAAACTCTTAACCAAATAACATTATCATTTATGAAGCATACACATGATTTATAATAAATAGTAAGAAAGATAATCAAGATCACACACATAACATAAGATCTACATGAGAAACCCTCTTGGGGAATAAAAACCACTATAACCTATAAAATAGAGTATAGTCTTATAATAAAAAGATCCAAATTTAAACCAACACCAACTGATCAAAGAACACCCATCCCATAAGGAGGAACCAACCACCCACTCAGCTACCTTGATCTGATCTCCACATTTGATTTGATGTCTTCTACACTTGATGATGGGATTCTCTTAATTACACTCTTTCCATTTTACACTCTTTTAAACTTGAACACACTAGTCATACATCTAAAAAAACCCTTTTAGATCACTCTCAAATAGCCTCTAGAGTTTACTCTCTCAATGTACCTCTTTTAGGATTATTAGGTCCAATAACATATGTGTTCACCTTCATCAACTTGATTAGATAAGCATGACTGATCCTCTTCACTCTGTAATGGTCCTCACTAATATTTACCTTCTCTTTTAAAGGTTCTCTCATTATCTCAATATCACATCTATTTAACTCATTAATCTCACTCAAACTTGCTCATACAAGCAATGCATTCAAACACCCATTTTGGATCACTCTAGGCTTCTTCACTCATATTCAATCTACTCTATACTTTAGTCTATCTACTAATCACACTCACTCGAATCTCTTTCCTTCACCTCTATCTTTTTCTCTCTCAACACATTCACATTTAAGTCTAGAAACCATTGCCCTGGTCTCCACTATTTATAGAGTTTTCATGAATATCAATTTCTAGATCAGCCAAAATACTTACCTTAACCCTTAAGGCATTTATCATTCTAAGACATAGCTTGAATATATTATCATAGGTTGGCCATATCATCTATGGGTCACACTTAAGCACCTATGCTTTTAATTAGGCCTTAGTAGCCATTATAGGTCTCATGGAGACTTATTACCATTTTTAACACTTTATCAAGCAAAATAAGAACATAAGATCAATTTAAAATACATGGATGCACTCCATATGACCTCTAAGACATCTTTAAGTGATTAATCTTGCCAATATACTCTTCTATTAAAGTACAATTTACTCAAATAATATTTTATACATAGAAACACTATGAATGAACAAATAGTCAACTTTTAAGCTCTATAACTTTGAATATACAAACATTCAGACCTTCTAACTATATTCTATGGATGTGTCTTGAAGTCCTATACAACTTTTATTTTTTCACCACCAATAAATTCATCTTAGATAAAAAGATATAGCTAAAAAACTATAGACTAGTTTCCTTCATTAATTTAAAAATTCAAATTCTAATGATCACTGTTCAAACACTAAACATCAGAAACTTTGACCTCATCTCATGCTTTTTATCAACTTTGAACAAATATGTTCTATCAATCTACTTGGAAGTAGCTTGGTATTTAACCTAAAATTACTCACCATTGATCTAAGATCCTTATTTCTAAAATCATGCCACTTAGTAGCTCTATGCGCCTTCTATGCACATTGACTATTTGACTCAATGAGATCTATCAATCTCCATCTATATGAATTATTTCACACCATTTATCTACTATCAAATGATCAATATTGAGACACTTATCACTAGCATGTCAAATCTCAAGAACCTTTGACAAATTGACTTCATGCATGCCATTGATCTCTATCTGATAAGATTGCATGCTCCATTATATCCTTATCTAGTCAAATAAATTACTCACCATTATATCTTTGATCTGATTATTTATCACTATATATCTTTGATAAAACAAATTTGGCTAAGTATGGGAACTTAGTAAATTTTATTTGAGAAGCCAACTTAGAACCTTAATAAAATTTATAATTCTCCATGTCTAGACCTAAAATTTTAACCACATAATTTCCTAACATAGGAGAATCCATCCATATTTCAATATGCTCTTGAAACCTTCACACATGTGAAATATAATGTCATCAATCTATTCACTTAGCTTTATCTGTCAAGATGACTACTTAATCTTAGACATTCATTTGACTATTTTGATGAATTCTATTCACTTACATAAGCACTCTAATCATTCATAACATCCCATAGGGTCTTTGAAATATGTCCATACCATTAATTACCTCAACACTTAATCTAAAAAAACACACTTTGTCATTATCAATCTAACACATATGACACCTCATCAACAACGTTGGTCACCTTTGAGACATCATTGACAAACCTTCAACACACAGTGCTACCAAAACCTTGCTATTGGACTTGTTACACAATTCATAATATTACAAATATGTTATTTTAAATTTATTATATATGACCTTACTCCATTATAATTTTGAACCATCATATGTGGCTTCTGTATTAAATTTCATAAATTGATTGAGCATACTAGATTCTTTGAAAAGGAGTATTTCCCACTCCAACACCTTATAAATAGTTGTTTATCACTCTATGTCTAGGTATGTGTTTGCAACAAAATGGTAAAATGAGTTCTCATGGATAATGGTTCCAAACTCAACATTTACAACATATCATTTTCTCTCTGTAATGGGCATCAACCATCAAATTTTGAACCATATAATATGAGTATCAAGGGATTTTATAATATTCAAAAGTATTAGGACAAATAACATTAAATAATATAGTATGTCTCTATATGTTAACCACTTTATTATATTAAACTATAAAATTATTTTGGGATGACCTTGGATACATGAGATGTGTGTGGTTCCCTACATGTTGCATGCATGCTTAAAATTTAGTCATCAAGGATTAATTTACATATGCCTAATAGATACTAATTCCTTAAAACATTGTGTAATGGTTTAACCACCTATACATACTATACTACAAGCCTATAAATCTAATTTTGTCTCTCAATATTTACTCAAATATGGGTAAAAAGAATGAGGGTTAGGTAAAAATGAGCAAATAATAATGTAGCTTATTTCTCCTATAAATAATATGAACTAATAAGGGTTGGGTTTTTCAAACAAAGATACTAAACTCTAACATATCCATCAAAGTATAATTTGTTTCCAAAAATCCAAAATGTAGTGTATGAATATATCCATAACTACACTCCAAGTGGTCAACCATCATTTAATCAATAATGTTGCTTCCTTGAAAATTCTGACAATGGATGAGTTTTCCAATGATGAATCATTACGAGAGTACTTGGGGGTGTATGAGGATATGCCTTCCTTCTATCATAAGAATAGGTTTCCTTGTGCTACCTTTTCTCATGCTTACTTTAGTGAGAATGATCATACAAATATCTAACATGATGCATCAAATGTTATTCCTAACATACCATGTATCATAGATAAATCTAATTTTTTAAATGAAGATATAGTCAAATAAAAATTTGGAATGGATAAGGACCCTAAACTAGTTTTACTTGTTTTAATGATGGAGGATGAAGGAAAAACCTATTGATAATCCTCCATGATTTTATTGAACTCTTTGTTTGGGATTATTTAGATATGCTTGGGATCAATCTATTGGTGGAAATGCATAATATGTTATTATAGCTAGATGCAAATTTGGTAAAACAAAAAATACAAAAGAATGCATCTTAAAGTGGAATTATTGGTAAAATATCAATAACTTTTACATGTCAGATTTATAAGAGCCATTACACACTTTGAGTAGGTGTCCAACATTGTCAATGTTAAAAAACCAAATGGTGGGATTTGATGTTTCACTAATTACCATGATTTAAATAAGGCTTGCCCTAAATATGGCTTCCATTTACCTAATATTGAAATGATAATGGATTCCATATCTAGATATGAGACATTTTCATTTATGGATGGTTTTACAAGATATAACCAAATCAAAATTAATCCTATAGATCAAGAAAAGATTGTATTTACCACACCTTGGGTGACATTTTTTACATAGTCATGCATTTTGGATTTAAAAATACATGATTCACATGTCAAAGGGCCATGAATGATATATTTAATGATATCATACATAAAACTATCGATTATTATGTTGATTATTTACTAAAAAAACCAAAACACCACCAAGACTATGCTACTGATTTAATAAAAATATTTGAGTGCATATGCAAGTTCAATGTTTGATTAAATCTTTAAAAAATGTGTTTTGGGGGTATCTTTAGGGAAAATCCTAGGATCCTTTATTTATCAATGAGGCATTGATATCCAAAAAGGTAAATGTTGAAAATTTGGTCTTCTGAGACAAATTTCAACCCTTATAACCAAAAAACTTTCCCATGACACCCATCCAAGCTTGCACATAGTGATCTTCATGCATTATGATGTCCTTTTTGGTCTCTTTTGTAAGAATTTTAGTTTGAGGTGTCATGGTATGACATATAAATTTATTGAGATATCCTCATGTCATAACCTATTTTTGATCTTTAGATGATGTGCCAAGTTATCATGATGGTCCCTAAATGAGTGGAAGAGTGGCAAATGTCTTATGAAGTCTAGAGAATGGTTTAACCCTATTTGAAAAAGTTATGGTCTCATAACAAAAGTTAAGGTAATTTGGAGAGATTAAGGTTTATGGTTCTCATAGTATTTGTTATTTTTTTATCCATTTCTTGTGAAATAGGCCTTTTCAACAAGATGGGGATATGTTCAAACCTTGTTCAAGTCATAATATGAGGTCTAGGATATATCTAATGTTACTTTTTATGATATACTTATTCAAGCCTATTTTAAGATTTAACTAGCCCTCCAAGTCATCAAATACACCCTTAAATCATGTCATAGAAGAAATATTGAAGTTATAAAGCCTTTTTATACAGTGTCACATTATTTTTATGGGTCTTAAAAGGTTTTGTTTCCATCCTATTATTATGACAAGGTGTCATATGCATAAAAGGTATCCTTTTTAGAAGCCAAACCCACACTTCATTCATAAAATTGGCCCCACACATGATAGGTGTGAAATTTTAGCCTAAAAATTTGTACTACTTATTTTAAGTGTTATTTTACCTCTATTTTCCCTCTTCCTAGCCACCAATGGCATTTCAAGGTATAAAACTTAAAAAAATTTAGGAAAGTTGTAGGTTACAAGTGCTATCATAATTGTATAGATCCATACAATACAAACATGATCAGAGGAATTCAAAAATATTAAGAGGGGAATTATCTCATACATCAGATAGAAGAATACATGAGCTATCAAGGCAAATAGGTCAAAAACTAGTCCATTTCTTCCATCGAGCTCCTAGGTAGCTTAGGAGAGCCAATTAGGTTTATGAAAAATATGGACTAGAGAGAGATGGTTAGGATACAATATTTTGGTTATATTAAGGGGGTCTTATGAAATTTTAATTCTTATCATTATTATATAGATTCATGACCTATACTCTATGAATAATAGTTAAGAATTTAAGCAGTTAAAGTTGCCTTTTTCATCTATTAGGGGTCAAATTTACAAAGATTTTAGTGAAATTTTGGTTTGTTTGATGAAATTAATTTTTATACATGTCTTATATAAGTCATAAATGTCCTTAAATTTCACTCTCCAACCATAGTTAACATGTGTGAGCCCTAAATAGTAAGGAAACTTCCATGTTGTTACATATACAGGCTATAAACAAAGTTTCTTCATGTTGTAGAGATTTTAGTGCATAAAATGGAAGTGAGTTGTGGTTTAAAAATTGGATGATTGTTCCTTGGAGTCCATTAAATTATTATATACCTCCCAAACACATTTTATTTACCAAATGATCAAACAAATTCATCAAGTTTTTCTCTTTTACTATCATGTATGCAATGTAACCTCCTTTATAAGTGAGAGTAGGGTAATTATAAAGAGTAATTAGGTTGTTTCAAAGACACACATGAGATAAATATTTTATTAATTATCTATTATGTTTACCTAATTCTCCCTACTACCATATACTCAAGCCCATTCTCATTTTTAATCCCTTAAGAGATAAGCCCTCATCTAGGCACCTTCAGACCTTTGTGAAAACTAAGAAGATGAAGTGTTGGATATTGGGATGGGGTATGGAAGGTGTTTGGAAACCTTGATGAGTCATAATTATTTATTAAAATCATGGGAAATTAAGGATAAAGGTTATATATAGTGACCAACACCATCAACCCACCCTAGATGAAAAACTAAGTCAGGACTCCCATTAAGCACACATATGATTGTGAATGTAGAGAGGATTAAAAAGAAAGTTAGTCAAACATTATTCCATAAATAATGATTAATGCATAAATAAATAACTAACTAAGCCTATCTATTCCTATGGGAATTAAAAAGGATAACAAGAAACAAAATGAAGAAAGCAACATCATATTACCTTCCAAAATGGATTCACCATACCTATGTGGCTCAAAATCATGTTCTCCCTTGATAAATCATACTTTTATTTGTCAACAAAGGTGGAAGACTCCTCCAATGTCTCAAAAACACTCCATAAAACTTAGGTTCATGATTCCAAATCACTAAACTAGTCTATCAATGAAGCTTACAAAAAAAATCAATGATCAAATGCAAAGGATTGTAGAAATAGTTTAACATTATAACTTTGCAATATTCAAGATTAATATTCATGTCCATGGCCTCTCTATTTATAGATTTTTTAGATTGGTTAGGATCAACCATGACCATCCATCTCAAGATTGAGATGTGTGGTCATGTATAATCCTAATATTTGGAATTAAACTCATAAATATCCTCAAGATAAATAAGAATTAAAGAGGCATGGGAGGAATTAACTAGGTATGGGTGACCCACAATATTGATATTTTATGGACTTATGGCTTGATGGATGCCACCCCATAGACAATGTCACTAGGTGATGTAGATATTCAAAATCAATTTCCAATAATGAGATATTCAAAAAGATCTATGGAATTCTTACTTAATCTCTTAAATTGGATTAATTAGCTTAAGTAAGTTTAATCAAGTTTAGTTTAATTCTTTGGAAATTGGTGCACAATTAATCAAAATTGTTAGAAAGTCATATTACTAGGTCATAATTTGATTGGAGAGGAACTAGAAGGAAAAATTAGATGTGTCACTTCTATTGTGATCCTCATGGGCTACCCAATTTCATTTCTATTATGCTCTCCATAAGGAGTGTGGATATATCTTCTATAATTATAGGCAATATATGCTCATGATAATTTTACTCTATTATATCTTCTTGTTATTCCTCCCAATGATCCAGATAATATGAAGAATTAAAATCTGCCTTCTTCGGTAAAGGCCAATTAGTAAAAACCTTTGGAAACTCAAGAGCAAGATGATCAAATATTTGATGGTGTTCTGAAGAGATGCTTATACTAGATATGGAACTTGGGATAGATGGGATTTCTACATCCTGAGGGGATGATCAACTTTTCCTACATGGGAGTGCTTGAAACAAGTTTTCACTCAAAGGCTTGTCTTTTTCTTTACTTTTTCCCTGATTGATAAATGCCTCAAAGAGGTTTTTACTTGAAGATCTTAATGTTTTTTCTTTATTATGACCAAGAAAGATTGATTGCTATCCAAAGTAGGTATAAGGATCCAATGAAAAATCAAAACCTTGCTTATGATCACCAATGGGGAATGCATCTCATAGGCCCATGTATTCTACAATTGATTCTTCATTTTGAAACTCATTGAGGTATCTGACCAAATTTTGTTGATCCCAATCTATGAGTTCAAGATGGAAAAGGCATAAGTTATAGTGAGGGTTTACTTTAGGATGGGAAGTTCCAATGGTAAATATATAATGTCTTGATTTAGGAAGGGAAGCACCACTAGGATGGGTTTTTGATTTAGGACAAGAATCTCTAATAGGCATTATGGTCAATATGGCATTTAAATCAAACAAATTTGAGTCAACAAGATCATTGAAAAGGATATAATGGGATGTTGTGTCACTGCTAGTAATCTCATTACTAATAAATTTAGAAGAGTCACTATCAAATGTCATGAGTTCATCCTATAGTGGTTTAAATCCAAGATCATGATTCTAATTGATAACTCTAGCTAATAAGGGTTCTAAAATTCCTTGTGCCTATGGACCAAGACCTTTCCTTGTATAGTCAAGATGATCCATTATCCTATTAGGGATAAGATACTTTATATTTTGAAAATAATTAGCAAGGAATTTAGAACATAACCAATCTCTCTCAATAAAATCCTTTTGATCTTTCTTTGGTGTAATTGTAAGTATAAAAACCATAGGAGGTTTTGGTTGTTTCTTCTTTGGTTGCCAAATTTGATTGAGTTTGTTAGGAGTCTATGAATTTTTAGGCTTACCAAATGTTTTAGGGGATTTTGGTAATTTTACAATATGGAGGATGTCCTTCAGATGGTACATGGAAATGCCTATCTTTAATAATAACCTGCTTGGCCAGAGCTATAGGAAATGGATCAACCAAAGTGGAGACTAGATCACCAGAATCTATATAATTAGATGAAGATGGATGAGAAATGATGGATTTAATATTATTTATAATGAATTTAGAATATGGGAAATAGTTATAATTATGAAACTTTGCTTCAAGATGTTTACAATATTGATATGGCTATTAATCAGTGGAAATAGTAATCTTGATCCCATCATGAGGAAACTTAAGGCATTGGTGAAGAGTAGATGAAACTAACTATACTTCATGAATCTAAGGATGACCAATAAATATGTTATAATGAATCTCAATATCCATAAAATGGAATAATGTGTGATTATAAATAGACCCAACCATGATTGACAACCAAATTGTACCAGATGACTCCCTCTTAGGATTATTGTAAGCCTTGATTGTAATAATTTTTGGCTGAATGTCTTTATACATGTAGCCTAATTATTGTACCAATTTAAGAGATATGATGTTTATCCCTAAACAAATATATATATAAGAACCCACTTGATCTTATGATCCATAATCATTATCTTAATATATAATGGGTTATTGTGGTTTGGGATGAGGGTGGACATGTCTTTTTGATCAAATGTAATTTTTTGAAATGAAGACAAGTGTCTAACTAGGTTTTAGAACTAATTAAGGTTTATATCATTAGGCACAATATAATCTTGAAAAAGTTTGTTGAAGATGGTTCTATGGACATCAGATTTTCATAAGAGTTCTAATATGGAAATTTGTGCAGGGGTTTTATCTAATTGGTCTGTTAGACTATAAGGCCTTTGAATTGTGGATTAAACTATTTTAGTCTTTATTTAGAAAATATTTAGCTTTGGAATCATTGGCATAATGTTCTCATTGGGTTTTATAGAAGAAGTGGGTGAAGGGCCTGTATGGTAAATCATGGGCATCTAGTTATGATTGCACAACCTAGAGGTGGCAAGGAGTTATTAGAATTAGAAGAGGAAGGCAAAGGGCCTTGGATGGTGACTTATGGGTGACTTACTATATTAATACAATTTTGGGTCAATAAGGAGCCTTTATAATTAGAAGAAAGGTGTCATTGTTTAGGATTAGTAACCCATGTAAATAGAGTAGCAACATGATGATGCAAACCTAACATGGTTTTACTAGGGGGAGAGGGTGTTGAACCTATAATGATAGGTCTTGTGTTGCAAGGAAAATGAGATTGGCCATTCGATTTTAAAATAATAGTGGTAATGTGGGTTACAAAATTACATCCCATAATATTATTATAGTTGTAAGGTACATTATTATAAGCCACATTATTAGTATGGGCATTATGATCTTGATTATGCTCATTATGTTTCTGACCTTGTTATTGGTTCTGATTCTACATCTATATTTTATTGTAACCTTTTTGATTATTTCTTGGTGGTGGTGGATCATGTTAAGGAAAAGGGTCTTTGTAGATTCTTATATCTTGATTTGTGTCTTGATTAGGGGCCAACTTAATTTCTAGTTCACCACTTTCAATAAAGTCCTCAATAATATGTCATAATTAAATGCAATGATATGCACCATGACCAGTAACACGATGAAAGTTACACCATTCATTTTCTTTGTACTAGTCTAGTTTTGGTTGATCTTGAGGAAATGGCCTTGATACTAGCCATACAATTAAATTAGCTGAAATAAGATTTTGTAACACTATTTCAACCAATTCTCCTAACTTTCTAAAGACTCTAAAATTTTTATGAAATGTCCTTTGTGGAGGTTGTCTCTACAAAGTAGGTAGTGGATTTAGGGGAGTTAATTATACATTTGGAGGAAGCATATCCTGTACCATTTGTACATGTCTTGTTTTAGTCACCCCATTTCCAACCATGTTCTTATTTTTGCTAAAAACTTTAGGCTTATCTTGCATAAATATTTGAATTGGTGATTTGGTCTGATTAAACACTTGACCTTATGTAAAAATATTAACAAGGCCCTTAGCAATAAGAGCCTTCTCAATCAACACTCATTTGTCAATAATTTGTTCAAATGAGTTAGCACAAACTAACCATAGATTATGGGCAAATTTAGGATGCCATTTCTGTGCAAAGATATCAACCAACTATTTGTCTATAAAATTATGTTAAAAGCAACCTGTCAATGCTCTCCACCTTTGTAGATATGCAACAAAACTTTCACCATCATGCTACTTGGCTTTGCATAAGTCAAAAATAATTAATTCATGTTTTATGTTATATGAGAAATGGTTAATTTTTTTTTGATAACTCATTCCTATCCACAACTGATTATTTGGGTAGTTTAAGTAGGCAATCAAGAGCTTGCCCCATTAAAATTCATGGAAATAGTCATAGTAAGTACTCGCTACTATAAGCAACCTCTTGACATAAGATGAAGAATGCCTGTATGTGTTCACATGGATCTCCTTTTCCTTTGTACTTGTCAAATTTTGGTGCCTCAAAATGAGGTGGAAAGGTGTTTTGGAGAATAGATAAATCAAATGGATATTGGCATATCTCATCAAATTTGTACTTTTTGAATCTATTATTCATCTCCAATATTTGAATAATTTCCTTCATAGATTTCCATTCTTGCATGTTTGGTGAATTTGTGGAGTGAATAAGATGTTTTTGGGTTGGAATGTTCCCTTAATTTTGTTTTTTTTTGGGGTGAAATGTGCCCCTAGTTTTTTTGTTGTTGGGGTGGAATGTGCCCCTGGTCTTTTTGCTATTAGGGTGGAATGTGCCCCTAGTTTTATGTGGATCTATAGGGAGTGTATACCTTTTGATCCATGACTTGGTTCTGATTTTCTCCTTGATTTGAGAATATAGGCCATTATTTCTTGGATTGTAAAACATTATCTAAATTTGGTTATTTTTTACTTTTTTGATTTTGGAAATTTCTATGTTTATTTACCAATTTTTGTGTTGGTTGAAAAGAACTAGCCAAATTGTCTTGAGGGATTTCCTTGATTCGAACTGAATGTTTGGGTTTTTGAGTTGGTAAAGTAACAAGAGGTTCTTGATGATTTAAGAATGTATGTTTCATGTCAAATGGAACACTTTGTAAGGTATCTTGGGACTTTAACTATTCATTTAGATTACCTTGATCCACTATGGTAATGTCCTCATCTAATATTTTTTGCATACCTTCAACCACATTTCCTTATTATTTCAAAGAATCATTGTGAATTGAAGTTGTAACTAGGGAGTCAGTTAAGTCTGTGATAGGTTGATCTGCATATTATTGACTTATTATCTTGATCTTAGCTAGAAGATTTGGATTTGTGGGTTTTGACTCTATTTATATTTATTTTCCTTTGTTAGAGGAAGAAGGTATGTCTATTCGTGCAAAATATTTCTCTTTCCATCGTTGTTCTCCTTCTCTAACTAAGGTATACAATTGTTCCATAGGAAAGTCAAAAGGAAGTCTAGCACCTGATTCTATCAATCTAAGAAGGGCTTCATATTGATCTTCTTGGGGTTGATATTCATTATAATCATCTTCAAAACCTACTATTGTGGGGATGTCATAAAAAATAATAGGGTTATCTTGACCATCATAAAATTGCTCATCTTCATAACTAAGGCCATAAGAGGCCCCACTACAAGTGAACCTTTGAGTCATGTCTAAAGAGTTGTTCTGTGTGTTTGACTAACTTTGGACCAATACTTGGCAACCAAACAAAGTATGATTTGGATCTCTTTTAAAAAAATAACTATGGTACTGATGAGACTATAAGGGAGGGTGGTTTGAAACCATGTATAATTTAGATGACTTGGTTCATGAGTTTACTCAACCTTTGGTAAGGTTGAAATCATATAGATCAGAAGAGGGTAAGGTAACTCAAAGACCTAAGGTGAAAAATAGTACACCAAAACCTAGATATTTATGATACACCCATATTGTAAAAGCTAGTTTCAACTTTGACAAGGTGACCCTAGAAATTTAGAGGAAATCTCTCTGAATTATGAAGAAGACAAAATAGACTAAGCAACTCAAGATGTAAAAACATACGCAAATCACTAAGTATAAAGCTAGGACCAAATAGGCAACACAACATTGCCACATGATTCTAGTAGGATAAAATATGTTCTAGGACTCAAAGCATGAGTGGTATGTAAGATTAATTGAGTCCACCAAGATGATAATGTGATTTTTAGTCTTAATAAATGACCTTCAATCTAAGTGGAAAATTGAACCCAAGTTAGAACAAGCTTAGTGCATAAATGGCAAACCCACTTTGACACACCAACCCTTAGAACATAGAAAGGTTCAATTTCAAATGTGGATTATAAATTAAGGATTTAAACAAATTGGATGAAAGATATAGACTTAATTGGGTAACATGACTACGCCAAAGTGGATGACATGACACATGTTTTTTGATAAAAAATTGAACAAGGAAAAGATGAATTTTCCAATTGGACAATGTAACACCTCCTTTGCTCATGAAAATTGAGGACAATGTGTTTCGGTTAAGTTCAATAAGTTAACAAGTAGTTTTAGACATAGATTAAGACCATGTAAGTTAATGACAAAAACCAAACATCTTAAGTCTAAACTAATAAGTAATGACAAAGTGGGGTCTACTAAACTAGAAAGTTTTTGATCATTCTAGGAGAATCAATTACACAATGAATTTCATGTCAAACGATGCAAAATATAAACATGAAAATTAGGTGACCACATCATTGGTTAGTTATAAAAAGGTCTAGTCCTTTTTACAATCACTACATCCTATTGTTCACTCAGTATAGTGTGATTTACAAATGTAGATACGTCCCATGTGCAATTCCAATTAGGATATAAATGAAGTCAATGCTAGGAGATGAAACCATGGGTCAAATATTCCCTAAATAACTTGTGGGAGGTAATGAAGTCCCCCTTGCAAGCTAAGTTTGCATAAAAACAAAGAAAACATGAAAGTAGAAAGACTTTAGGGTCATTTTCAAGATCACCCAAACTTTGACAAGTTTTTGGGGAGTGATTTAGATGACTTTCTTTCTAATCCTTGGACTAGGTTATTTGTAGTAGGAATGGTGATTTTGATTCCAAGGGTTCCCTAAAGGGGACAAATGGAAGAGCATACATGCAACATCCCTCTTTTTTCCAAAAAAAAAAATCCAAATAACTAAGTGGATACAAAAACCTTGAAAAGGTGAGTTCATTTTGTTGGGTGAATATTTTGTCGTCAACTAATTGATGACAAAATAGGTATATCAGCCATAGCACAGGGAGATTTACACCACAAGGAGTGTGGGTTTACCCGATCTAGATGAGGTAAATCTCTCCTCTCATCAAGGGGAGGTTCCCTATTAAATATTTATATGTGCTGGATATATGTATATAATTAAGTAGAAAATAACACATGGGGTGGTATCACAACATCTACTTCTCTTTTTTTAGAAGTAATGTATAAAGAACAAAAGGGGGAAATCCTAGTCTGCAGCCAACAACATTCCTCTTCTTTCAAGAATGGTATCAAACGTGGAGCAGAAAATCACCTGAAGTGACAAAGTTATCAAGAACACTCACGTAAGCACAAAGTCTTCTGTAGTCTTCTTCACCGATTCGAAACAAGTACAACCGTAGAGTGAAGTAAAGCACAAAGTCTTCACCTAAAACTACAAAAGATAACTGAATCTCAAAGATAAAAATAGCATAAAGTCTATCTTCTACCTTCCAGAAATGCCCTCTGATAATACTAACACACCCACTTTGCTTATTAAATTAGATAAACAAGATATTATCAGGAAAAAGGACGTAAAAACTATTTCCTAAATAACATAGACAATCTCAACACAAAGTCTAAAATAACCTGCTTCTCATTCATTCAACAAAATATGATTTACAAATTTGAGCACAAAGTCTCAAAAGTTGTTTCAATTTTAGCAGTGTTTGCTATTAATTTTTCCAAGATTATTTACAAAATGAGGTCTCCACTATATATAGGGAGAAAATCCTCAAAAAGAGAAAATAATAAAATATACAAAATATCTTGGTCAAAGATGACTCATCTTTGACTTTTAGATATTTTTCCAAACTTTTTACATGTAATTACATATTACAAAATTGCATGCACTTTTCTCAGGAGAAAAGTGCATAAGGAGAGAAGAAGAAAGAAGGAGAAAGAGCCTCAGTTCTTGCTGCCAGACTTCTTTAGATGAGCATCGACTTCTTTAGAGAAACTTCAGTGACCTAAAAGAACTTATGTTGAAAGGATGCTGATGAAGAGGGATCCTTTAGAGAAACTGCAACATGAATCATGATTGTGTAATCAGGAGAAGAAAGTAGTGATCTGGGAGAACTGCACATTTGCTGGTCATGATCAGGGAAATGTGCTTGAAAGGGATGAGACGTGAGCAGGTCCAAAAGTGAAAAAAAAGGGGAGCAGGCATGGAAAATGAAATTTTTTCCAAAGATAGCAAAAATGAAGTAAAAATATGCAGTGGTGGCAAAATTTGCCACCTTTGCAGAAAAATATGCAGTGGTGGAAAAATTTACCACCTTTGCAGAAAAATATGTAGTGGTGGCAAAATTTACCACCTTTGCAAAAAAATATACAGTGGTGGCAAAATTTGCCACCTTTGCAGAAAAAAATGCAGTGGTGGCAAAATTTGCCACCTTTGTAGAAAAATATGCAGTGGTGGCAAAATTTTCCACCTTTGTAGAAAAATATGCAGTGGTGGCAAAATTTGCCACCTTTGCAAAAAAATATGGAGTGGTGGCAAAATTTGCCACCTTTGAAGAAAAATATGCAGTGGTGGCAAAATTTGCCACCTTTGTAGAAAAATATGCAGTGGTGGCAAAATTTGCCACCTTTGCAGAAAAATATGTAGTGGTGGCAAAATTTGCCACCTTTGCAAAAAAATATGTAGTGGTGGAAAAATTTGCCACCTTTGCAAAAAATATGCAGTGGTGGCAAAATTTGCCACCTTTGCATATTTGCCAAAAAAAATGCTCATTGAAATTAATCAAAAATTTGGGCATTCTGATCACATTAAAAACACAATGAATTTCACATTTGTAGAGAAATATAACTAAGAAAGGTCACAAACTTTTCAAATATATCAGTTGACAAAACTTGAGATCAAGAGAAACTTGCTTCGAAAGATGAACCTAGAGAGAAAACATGAAACGAACAAGTTTCGTAGGGGTTGTTCCAAAAATGAGCACAGCTAATTTTGGGAACAACAGCTGGCTCCTATTGGGAAACTACCTTCTATTACAAAAAGTAATTGAAGGGAGTAGAATTCAGAATCTCCAGTGCCTTAGAAGCATGCCATTGGGCCACGGAGTTAAGCTACTAAAAAAGAAAGGCTCCAAAAATGAAAAAAAACAAACAAACAAAACAAAGTAAAAGACTATACAAATATACAGGTGAATTTATTTGGTACTTCAAGAATCGAAGCACCTCAGATGCTGCCCCTTTAGAGGCAGTGATGATGATGCTCTGTCCTGATAAACTAGCAAGAGGCCATTTTCTCCCCACAATCGATGATGTGTGAATGGAACTCTCCACCAGGAAAACAATCTCCTGTGCCTTCCCTTTTGTTTTCTCCTCTTGCCCCACAACAAGACTTATCTTTTGATCTAAAAACCATGAATCTTTGTTTTCTTAGCGAAGAGTTCTTTTCCTTAATCATGATGCACAACAGCATGGTTAGCTACCATAATTGGTTGCTCTTCTGGTTCTATCTGGTACCTGATTTGATTGTCCTCATTTGACACCTGCCACTGATTGGCACTATCAGGTCCACTTGTCATTGTTTCATCTGAACTAATTTTTTGGTTGGTATTCTCAAGGGCTTTAACAGGCTTTTCACGAACCTCTTCTGTGGTCAAAAAATAATTACCCTTGCTTGAGGACTCAAACAGAATCAGAGCCGCAAGAGATGACATTTGGGTGACCATGTACTTTACCTCTCTCTTAGGAAGCAACCTTTGCATCACGCCTTTCACAAGGATTCTTGACTTGGATAAGTCCATGCTCAGTTCTCCTCTGACATCCTTGCAAAAGTTTCATCCAAGCAGAATGCCATATGAAGCTGGGACGTCAGCTACCAGAACTGTCATCTTGATCCTCTTGTCAGGGAACGTTGCAAATGAAAATTAGGCATCTTTGATTTGCCCCAATAGTGATACTTGTTTGTTCTCCATGGAGAAACATCTCCCAAAAGTTTTAGTCAATGTGAGACCAAGAGATTTTGCCACTTTAGTAGCCATGATGTTGTCAGATGCACCAGAATTGATGATGCAATTGCTCACCTTGCGACCATTTATTAATAGGGAAACATAAAAAGGTTCTATTTTCCTGGGAGCAACTAGAGGAGTCGTGACAAGATTATTTTGGGTAGATACATTCTTTGGGGGGTCATGAGTTACCCTCAAAATTTCTTATCCTACAGGGATGGCTGTACCTTTCACACATTCTGCCAACCTATCCAACTGTTCAAGATGGGATTGTAGAAATTCAAATTCAAACATTTGAATTTTAGTCTTTTTGACATGCTCAATTATGTCAAATGTCTGAATTGGACTAGGGATAGAGGATGGGAGTTCACTCTTTTGGTTTTTGGGATGGGGAGGGCTAGTTTGCGAAGTTGAGGTAGAGGGTGCAGGGATGCTTGGGGTACGTACCTTTTTAATAGCCACCGGGTCCTTTGGTTGGAAGGGCAGAGTGGTTCTCTGCTTGGCAATTGAAACTACTAGTTGAGGTTGCTCCTTTATTTTCTCTTTATCAGCTTGTCGGGTTGAATGTTTCTGGGACTAGGTGAATACGGCATATGATCCCTTAGCTGCATTCCCCTCACTTTTGGGTTCATCTTGATAATTTAGGTAACCAATGATGGAATTGCCAGCTAATTCTTCTTCCTACTCTTCAAAGAGATTAACATCATCATGTTGGTCCAACTCAAGTTGAAAAGGGGAAGTATGTTCCATTTCCAGATAAACAACCATTGAGTTGGTTAGAGGTGCTTCAAGGGTGAGGTTCCTCTATGGGGGAGGAAGATGATTTGGCTGCCCTTGATTCTTAGCAGCATTGCCTTGGTATGCTTGATTCTGAAATGTCCTCCTTGGCATATCTTGATTAGGAGAAGTAGACATAACTTGGGCCATCTATCTTCTGAGAGCTAGCATGTCATTTGCTAACTTTTGTACCATATGATCTATAGTACCTATAGAAGAGCTTTAAGCAGATGAAGAGAATCTATTTTTACTTAGGTCTTTTCTAATCTTACCTACCAAGATAAGATCATCTTCAATATCAGTAGCCAAACTTTGAGCCAATGCTAAATCCATAGGGCTAGCTTGCCTTAATAGGAAACTTACTTCAAGAAGCTGCGAGTTGATGAAAAATCACTTGAGATTTTTTGGTGTGGGTTGAGCAACAACTGGAATCCGGTTCTT
Organism: Torreya grandis; assembly: GCA_037957365.1. Classification (NCBI taxonomy): domain Eukaryota; kingdom Viridiplantae; phylum Streptophyta; class Pinopsida; order Cupressales; family Taxaceae; genus Torreya; species Torreya grandis. Next base: position 1,279,503 of record JARHVA010004310.1, read on the forward strand.
TAACTTGTTGAATTTGGATACAAAATCCCTCATGGGTTCTTGGGATTCTTTTTTTATTTGGGTTAGCTGGGCTAACAAAGCATGTGCATCTTCAATAGGTTTAAACCTAGCTTCGAATTTGACTTTGAGCGTATCCCAATCAGTTACTGACCTGGCCTGCAAGTGATAAAACCAATCTATAGCAGCACCTTACAAATTCTCCACAAAAAGTCTTACTGCCACATCCTCAAATTCTACACCAATTACACCACATGCTATGAAGAAAGCAGCAATATGCTCATCGGGATGAACCTTTCTATCTCCAAAAAACTTAGGAATTTTTTTTCTAGAACTACGAGGTAGTTCATGCAAGGGTACAGTCAAGTTAAGGGGACCAAAGGAATTGCCCCATGGGCCTTGAGCCATTATAATAGGAGGATTAAACTATGGGATAACAAACCTTGGTGGAGTGTTTATAAGCAGGCGGTGATTAACATCGGGAAAAGAAGTTCTACCTTACGTTGGTGACCTGACAAGGTTAGAAGGAAAAATCCTAGACCATTGAAGAGAAGCTGGTGGAGGAAACAGATCAAAATTGCTCTACTACGCCAACTCAAACATGGGGTCAAAAACACCCTTAGATCTCTGGCTTCTTGAGTAGCATGGAGTTCCCAGATTTTAAAATGAAAAAGGGACCAAAATTGCTTCAAGTTGAAGCTGAGGCTTCAAAATGCACATTCTTCCCAGCGGCTCTGGTTTTGTAGACCAGATAATATAATAGAGAAGGAGGGAGATGGTAAGGCTATAATGATAATGGGCAAGACATGAAACAGAGTCGCAAGACTATGTAATGGATAAGGGTAGGGACTGCTTCAATCTAAAACTTGAGGTTTCATACTTCACATTCGAATCCCCAATGGAGTCGCCAAAAAGATGTTGGGTGAATATTTTGTCATCAACTAACTGATGACAAAATAAGTATATCAGCCACAACACAGGGAGATTTACACCATGAGGAGTGTGGGTTTACCAGATCTAGATGAGGTAAATCTCTCCTCTCATCAAGGGGAGGTTCCCTATTAAATATTTATATGCGCTAGATATATGTATATAATTAAGCAAAAAATAACACATGGGGTGGTATCACATCATCTACTTCTCTTTTTTTAGAAGTAATGTATAAAGAATAAAAGGGGGAAATCCTAGTCCACAGCCAACAACATTCCTCTTCTTTCAGGAATGGTATCAAACGTGGAGTAGAAAATCACTTGAAGTGACAAAGTTCTCAAGAACACTCACGTAAGCACAAAGTATTTTGTAGTCTCCTTCACCGATTCAAAACAAGTACAACCATAGAGTGAAGTGAAGCATAAAGTCTTCACTTAAAACTACAAAAGATAACTGAATCTCAAAGATAAGAGCAGCACAAAGTATATCTTTTACCTTCCAAAAATGCCCTCAGATAATACTAACACACCCACTTTGCTTATTAAATTAGATAAACAAGATATTATCAGGAAAAAGGACGTAAGAACTATTTCCTAAATAACATAGACAATTTCAACACAAAGTCTAAAATAACCTGCTTCTCATTCATTCAACAAAATATGATTTACAAATTTGAGCACAAAGTCTCAAAAGTTGTTTCAATTTCAGCAGAGTGTTTGCTATTAATTTTTACAAGATTATTTACAAAATGAGGTCTCCACTATATATGGGGAGAAAATCCTCAAAAAGAGAAAATAATAAAATATACAAAATATCTTGGTCAAAGATGACTCATCTTTGACTTTTAGATATTTTTCCAAACTTTTTACATGTAATTACATATTACAAAATTGCATGCACTTTTCTCAAGACAAAAGTGCATAAGGAGAGAAGAAGAAAGAAGGAGAAAGAGCCTCAGTTCTTGCCACCAGACTTCTTCAGATGAGCATTGACTTCTTCAGAGAAACTTTAGTGACCTAAAAGAACTTATGTTGAAAGGACGCTGATGAAGAGGGATCCTTTAGAGAAACTGTAGCATGAATCATGATTGTGCAATCAGGAGAAAAAAGTAGCGATTTGGGAGAACTGCACATTTGCTGGTCATGATCAGGGAAATGCGCTTGAAAAGGATGAGATGTGAGCAGGTCCAAAAGCAAAAAAAAGGGGAGCGGGCATGGAAAATGAATTTTTTTCCAAAGATAGAAAAAATGAAGGAAAAATATGCAGTGGTGGCAAAATTTGCCACCTTTGCATATTTGCTAAAAAATATGCAGTGGTGGAAAAATTTGCCACCTTTGCCAAAAAATATGTAGTGGTGATAAAATTTGCCACCTTTGCAGAAAAATATGCAGTGGTGGCAAAATTTGCCACCTTTGCAGAAAAATATGTAGTGGTGGCAAAATTTGCCACCTTTGCAGAAAAATATGCAGTGGTGGAAAAATTTGCCACCTTTGCAAAAAAAATGCAGTGGTGGCAAAATTTGCCACCTTTTCAAAAAAATATGTAGTGGTGGCAAAATTTGCCACCTTTGCATATTAATATGCAGTGGTGGCAAAATTTGCCACCTTTGAAGAAAAATATGCAGTGGTGGCAAAATTTGCCACCTTTGCAGAAAAATATGCAGTGGTGGCAAAATTTGCCACATTTGCAGAAAAATATGCAGTGGTGACAAAATTTGTCACCTTTGTAGAAAAATATGCAGTGGTGGCAAAATTTGCCACCTTTGCAGAAAAATATGCAGTGGTGGCAAAATTTGCCACCTTTGCATATTTGCTAAAAAAAAAATGCTCATTGAAATTAATCAAAAATTTGGGCATTCTAATCACATTAAAAACACAATGAATTTCACATTTGCAGAGAAATATAACTAAGAAAGGTCACAAACTTTTCAAAGATATCAGTTGAAAAAACCTGAGATCAAGAGAAACTTGCTTTGAAAGATGAACCTAGAGAGAAAACATGAAACGGACAAGTTTCATAGGGGTTGTTCCAAAAATGAGCACAGCTAATTTTGGGAACAACACATTTTTAAGCCCAAATGGAAAATGAGGTGGTGTTCATTTGAGCCCTTGGTCTTAGTTACAAATTGTGAAAACATGCTAAAAAATTCACTTAAGCACCTAAATATTACTTTAAGCACCCAAAATAATGTTCCTAATTCATTTTAAGCATGCAAAAAGTGATCTAAATATGTTTTTAGTAAATGTCAAGTTTGGTTTTGCAACAAAAATGTTAGCATGTCCTTTAACCTTGAAGCTCTTTTAGGCTTGAGACAATGAAATTTAAACAAAAAGCTCTCAGGTCTATGTTTTGAGAAAAACATAGTGACCAACATCAATTATGTAACTGATGATGGTTACATTTTCTAACCAATGATACTTATCTAACTAACATTAGTTATATCAATGTGACTGATGACATCAATCCAACTAATGTCAGTTACTATGTAAACCTGTGGCAAACAAAAAATGGCAAAACAAAGTAAAAAAATAAATTTACAAGAGTTTTAATGATCCAAATGAAGATTTTAAAGATACAAAATGATCTTCTTCATGTGTGGGATACATCTAGTCCCACCAGGCATGCCAAGATGTATATAAGATTACAAATCATGTTAGTCAAACATTAGTCCATAAATAATGAAGAATGCATAAAGAACTAACTAACTAAGCCTATATATTCCTATGGAAATTACAAAGGATAACAAGAAACAAAATGAAAGAAAACAAAATCATATTACCTTCCCAAATGGATTCACCATAACTATATGGCTCAAAATCATGTTCTCCCTTGATCAAGCATCCTTTTCTTTGTCAAAAAAGGTGGCAAACTCCTCCAATGTCTCAATAACACTCCATAAAACCTAGGCTCATGATTAAAAATAACTAAACTAGTCTATCAATGAAGCTTTCAAATAAAATCAATGATTAAATGCAAAGGATTGTGGAAATAATTTAACATTATAAATTTGCAATATTCAAGCTTAAAATTAATATCCATGGCCTCTTTATTTATAGATTTTTGAGATTGGTTAGGATCAACCATGATCGTCCATCTCAAGATTGAGATGTGTGGCCATAGATAATCCTAATATTTGGAATTAAACTCATAAATATCCTTAATATAAATAATCATTAAATAGGCATGGGAGGCATTAACTAGGCATGGGTGACCCATAATCCTAATATTTTATGCACTTATGGCTTGATGGATGCCACCCCATAGTTGATGTCACTAGGTGATACAGATATTCAAAATCAATTTCCAATAATGAGATATTCAAAAATATATATGGAATTCTTACTTAATATCTTAAATTGGATTAATTAGCTTAAGTAAGTTTAATCAAGTTTAGTGTAATTTTTTGGAAATTGGTGCATAATTAATCAAAATGGTCAAAAAGTCATAGTACTAGGTTATAATTTGATTAGAGAGGAACTAGAAGGTGATGTTAGATGTGTTGGATCTATATTCCCATTTAAGATGTTTCCAACACCAAATAACAAAGGTGCATGATGTGTATCAATGAATTATAAGAAAATAGTGATCCAAAGTACTAAATCGCAAAATTGTTATTTTGACTCAAAGTGATCTAATCAAAGTTAGCTAGCCCATAAAATGCATAGCCCTATTTAGGGATACTTAACCTAAACTGGCACTTGTAAGTGACAAGTTTAAACCATTTAGGGTGTTTTATGGATTTTGACCTAAAATTTGCATTTGAGTGCAATTCGAATAAGATTGACAATTTCAACACAAATGGTGTTAGGAATTGGATGTTTATAGTGACTACAAAGTAAGAGAAAAATTGATGATGTAATGAGAAAAAGAATTTTTATTGGGTATAAGGGGAAAATTAATGGAAACAAACATGATAATGACACCTAAGGAGATAATGAATTACCAAATAACCTCTCAAATGGCTCACACAATCACAACATGCTTAGTATTGAGTGCCTACTAGCCTGACTATAGGAAGAGAGTAAGTTGATCAGAGAAGCCCTATTTTGGGGTGAATAAAGATATAGAAAAAAGAGAAACATGAAAAAATGTTAATTTTTTTAATAATTATTAAAATACCCCCATATACACACAAAGGGAATTAATACTCATAGTCAATAGGCCTAAAATTGCCACCTACAAGACTAATTGTAGGCAAAGAACAAGTTGAACATCAACCTTATTAAGGGTGTATTTAAGGTGATAAAAATGTATTGAGATTGTGAAATAACATATATAAGGTTATAAATGTTGATAAATATACAAAAATTTGACATGAAATAAAAGTCTACTCTCTCACACAGTCAAGACACAAGACTGCCACCTACAAGTAGGATCTTTGAGTAAGAGAGTGAAAAAGTGAGATACCATGTTGGAAGGTGAGGTGTAAAGATGGACTTAGATTGTATTAACTTGTCCTATATAAATTCATAGTGTTTTACATTTGAACACTCTATTCCTTTGGATTAAAAAGGGGCTTGATAGGTTATTAGGCCATAATAGGTAGCCACAGGACTATTCATAAAGGTTGAGGACATTGGCATGTTTGAAAGTGTTTGAGGGTTGATAACACCTGATGGGAAATAAATAAATACATAACAATATTTATAAGAGGATGAGAGTCTTAGTTTATGAAAAAGGTGTTAAACCAAGCCATTAGGACTATATAGGCCTGACTACTTATAAACCCTAGGCCTAATTGTAAGGGTATGAAAGGTAAGCAGGGAGTAGGGTTAAAGGAAGTTATATTATTAAGGGGTGTTTTAAAATTTTTATAAAATATTTAATAAGTATTCCAATTACATAAACATTATATAGATCAATAATATCCTACTCTAGGTCTCTAACATACCTGGTTAAACACTCAGGCTAGTAATGGAAATTAAAGGCCGACGTACATGAGATGGAGATAGAGATAGAGATTGTGGTTTGGGTAGTTGGAGACAAGTTAAAGAGGTAATAAAAAATAAAAAATGGTGATTTGGTGACATTATAGACACCAATTCACCCATAAGATCCCTGTAACTTAGATTAATCTTGTAAGGCCTAAAGCCCTATTTGAACTCTCAATACTCCATCTCCATCTTGGTGATAGACTCAAATCCCCTAGGTAGATTGAATGACATTAGAGATGTGTGATGATGTTTTATTTCCCAAGGATAGTTTTTTAAACAAATAAAAGCAAAGAAAATGTTAACTTGGTCCTATCACCTCTCTTGAACTGCACTACCCCAATCTACCAAGTCAAGTCACCAATTCCAATGCTAATATCTTACATGGTAGGGTGACTTAGACCTAATGATATTGGGGGGAGTTGGGTAAACTTATAAAGTTAAGATCCATGGAAGATGAAGTTGAAATAAGGATCCCATATCTATGAATAATCCTTAACACTACAACCCACACTAGATGCTTAGAAATTGAATCAAGGTTTACTAACCTTCACTCAATACTCACCATATAATTTGTATGGTACCAAAATATATTTAATATTTTTGAAGGGGAATATGGGATATAAATCCATGGTATAAAGTTTTAGATTAGAAGCTTATACTTTATGAACCATCGTTAAGATGGTAAGACACTAAAGCCTTGTATAAACCCTAGTAAATACCTAATTGAAGAAAATCTAAATATAATGCATTCAAATACATTGAGTTAATCCTAGAGACTCTTAGAACTCATTTTATACTCTGAAGGGGGTCCCATAAATGGTACTAGTCTATAGAGATAGTTGTATGGACCCCTAAAAAACTCTATTTTTTAAGGATTAGTGATGTTTTTAGGGTGAAAAACTTGATGAAGAGTTTAAAATCATGGAATAGGGTATTTTTATACATATTTCACCTTTCAAAATAATCAAATACTCACAATTATCCCTAAAAATATTTATATAGACCTACACCAAATGACCAGTCTATAAGAATCTAGTAAAAGGAAAAATAATCACCTAAGTCAGGTAGGGTTATAATTTTTCACTATTGTAAAGGCCTATCTCATGGTTTGAAAAATTTATTTAGACATAAAACATACATATTAAATTTTTATAAGGTCATATTCATGCCCTATGGCCATCCAAATATCTTGCAGTCAAGTAACTAGGCCTAGTGGCCTTGTAGGCCTACTTGGTTGAACAATAGAAGATGTTGGTTGGCATGAGGGGATGATAAATGAGTAATTACAAGGTCATGACACCCTTATAAATAATACATAAAGGTGATCATACCCATTTCTTATCCACTATGAAGGTTGTGTTAGTTTTCCAAGTCATATTGGCATGTAATAAGGAGGTGGCTACTAATGTTTCATGGAGGGTGCCTAATTGAACCAATTAAATTATTTGTAACTATCATGAAGAGAGGAAATTGGACAAGATTGGCATGCACATTCTCAACATGGGGTCAACCTTGATAAAAAATAGACATTAATGCCCCAAAAGGCCCATTGAATACCACTCATCACCAAGGCATTGCATGGAGAAGTGTGGAGCCTGATTGTAACTGCTAATTGAAGGGATTATGGTCATTCATGACCTATCCATGATATTACCATGCCACATTATCTTCTCAATCTTATGTATTCTTATATAAATTTAGGATTTTAGACCATCATGGCCATACCTTGGCTAGGTATGAGGAAACTCTGCCTAAGTTTATACCTTGTAGACCTCTTAAACTAATACAAAGACTTATTTATCTTCTTCATGATAGTATATAGTGTTTTATATGCTTGTTTAATATGCATAAGTTGTATATTTTATACCTTTATAGGTCTTTGCCTCACTTAGATGCTATTAGATGATCTATGTAGGTCATATAGTGTACAAAAGTGTTGGTTATTGAGTTTGGAGTGGAATCTGACTGGTAAGTGTCTTAAATCAGACCTCCCTTTCATGGCCCTCATATTTTATCCACCTATCACAACCTTTATGTGAAACACCTTTTCTTAAAAGCTCTTAGAGATAGTGGTTCAATTATTTGTCCTATTCATTAGTGTTTTTTAAGGTCGATGAAGTATATTGTTGCATCACTTCCAATAGTGTAGGTTTCAATTTCATACATTTCTCTCTCTTTTATCACCTCAAAAAGTTAGTAGGTTTAGTGATTTGAGGTAAATGGATGCAACAAGGTAGCTAGCCCCATAAACTATAGGTTTAACCCAACCATAGGTTACCTATAGCCTTGGGCTAATCTAATGTTACCCCAAACTTAGAGGTGGGCATGAATAACCTCATTTTAGGATGCAATTTGGAGAGTTAACAATAAAATCTATTGTATAAATGCCACTACCAACCAATATAAAACAATTATGATGTTTTTAGGGTAGAACTCAAGATATTTGATGTTTCATTTCCTAATAATCTAATAAAATAGTCCCTTTCACACATTTATTAAAAAAAGATACACAATTTGTATGGGATGATATATTTCAATAAAGATTTGATAAAATAAAAACATATTTATCAAACCCACTAGTAATTATGCCTCCTATTCTAGATAGACCATTACTTATTTACATATCAGCTACCCATGAGGCCCTAGGGGATTTACTAGCACAAATTGATGATAATTATAAAGAGCAAGAAATTTATTATATCAATCACCATCTAGTCAATTAAGATTGCAAATATACAACCATGGAAAAAATATGTTTATATTTGGTTTTTACTACCCCAAAATTATGACATTATTTATTTAATAATGAGGTTTATGTTATAATTAAAGAAGATACATTAAGGTTACTCATGAATAAAACACACCTAATCAGCCATATAGAAAATTAGGTGACATCGCTCATAGAGTTCGATCTAAAATTTGTATCCCAAAAGTCAATAAAATGTAAAGCCATAGCTAACCAATTGGTTTTGTATTCTTTACTAGATTCTTTTCCATTCATCAAGGCTTTTTGGGATGAGCTTGAGGCATATAATATATCTTCCATGTCATGGAAAATGTTCTTTAATGGATCAAAATATAAAAAATGAGTGGGCACTGGTATTTTCTTTTTACCCATGAAGGTGAATACATGCCTTTCTCTTACAAATTATCTTTTTATTGCACCAATAATATAGTTGAATATGATGCCTTGATCATCAGATTATCCATAGCACATAAGGTTGATATAAGAGACATCTAAATTTTTACTAATTCCCAATTGGATGATAATTAAGTTACTAATCATTACCAAACTAAAGAAGAGAATATTTTAAATGGTAGATAAACTCATATGAATAGTTGACACATTTTATATCAATAGCATTCCACATAAAGATAACTTCCATACAAATGCTATGAAAAGTGCAACATCCTTGATGACTTTTGATGATGGTCACATAAAATTTACAATATGAAAGCTATAAAATTATTCCATTTATTTTGATCAAATGAAAGATTTGGCCATTCTTGATAGTACTCTTAGTACCATAAACATAGAATGGTACACTAATATTTATAATTTTCTTCATTAAGCCTATATACCAGACCATTTTGCATGAAATGACAAATGAAAATTAAAACATGATGAATTTCATTAAGTTTTTATTAGAAATGATTTGTTTAAACAAGGTTTTTATGGATAATTTCTCTAATGCTTAACAAAGATGATGCTCACACTACGTTCTTGGAAATGCATGACAAAAAGTGTGGTGGGAATTTCAGTGGATGTGCTATGTCTCAAAAACTATTACATCAAGGTTATTACTGGACTAAAATGAAATAATAATGTATCTAACATGCAAAATTATGTTTACAATGCCAAAAATATAGATATTTGAATCATGCATCATTGCATGAGTTACCGTTGATTGTTTCACCATGTCTTTTTTCCTTATAGGGATTTAATTTAATAAGAAAGGTAAATATAGTAATCGATGGTGGACACAAATTATCATTATAGCTACATAATATTTTATAAAATTGGTGGAATAAATTCCACTTGAGTTTACCATAAGGGATGACATATGCAATTTTATGATGACAAATATCATTTCCCACTTTGGCATACCTTTAGTCATTATTTTTGATAATGGAACATCATTTAAAAACAAGATGGTAAGATGATTTTGTAGTAACTACAAGATGAAACATACCTTTTCTATACCTTATTACCCACATGGAAATGGCTAGGTAGAGGAAAATAATAAAATAATTGTCAACATACTTGGCAAAATAATTAAATGGTACATCACTAAGTGGCACCAATATATGGTATATGTTCTATGGGTATACCAAGCTAGTATACACACACCTACTGAAGCCACACCTTATTTTTTGGTCTATGATACAAAGGTTGTATTACTAATTGATATTGATATACCTTCTTTTCATCTATCTCTAAAATACATCATCAAAGATAATGAGTAGTATGAAAATTAATAACATCAGTTAGAGAATTTGAAAAACATACACTAGATATTGAGAGCTTACATGCTTACCAAGATCATGTAAAAAAACATATAATTTTTTTTGGCCATGTTAATTTAATATGGGTGACCTATTATTAAAATAAAATAAAAAGAATACCAATGTATAAAAAGACAAAAAAGGAAAGTTCAAACCAAATTGGTTGGATCCATTTACAGTTTCATAAAAGCTAGGAAAAGGTGTATACCTCCTTTCTACACTCAAAGGAAAGCCTTTAAAAATACCAATAAATAGAATTAATTTATGTAAATATATTACATAAAAAATAAAAACAATACAAAAATATAAAAACATTGTTGGCACCAATATGTTCTATAGGATCCTTGGCATCTATGTGTTAGTTTCCTATTGATGTATGGCATACTCAGTTACTCATGCATAAAATATGTGTCAAACTTATACTTGAGTTTAATACAAGCATACACAGATACATGATAAATTCCTATTTTTGTTGTTGGGATTTCCCTCTATTCATGTCATGTGGACATTGGGGGAATATGCTTCTTTGATCTTAATATGTATATATTATGTGGTTTGATGATCATTCTACATTATCATGTTTGATTTTTAATATGTATTTATACATGCCTTTATCCATGATTATATCTTATATAGGGTATTTAATATGTTATACACTTTAAAATTTTTCCTAACACATTGGATCCATTGGATACTATGACATGTTTATATTTATTGCTTATGCTTTACTTTATGTACTACCTTTAACATGTGGCCTTGATATTTTATTCCTTGTTTGAGAATTTGAATATTCTCCTTTGATTATGGTCCTTGTGTCTATGTATGCTTTCTTTGAAATTTCCATATGTCATGGTTTATTTTATGTACATTTAAATATGTCATCCTTGATTTTTTGGACATTTGACTAAGTCATGCCCCTTTGATTGTGCAACATTTGAGCATATCCCTTGTTTGTGATCTCCTTGGACCATTGACTTTTGAATTGATTTTGAGTGATCTTATGTGTGTGATTGATTTTCTTGTTGATTTTGTATTGTTACTATATATATTTCTACATGATAATTATCATGCAACTTAGGCCTACATGTAATTACATTGGTTTTATGTGCTTCAGTGATACATTTAACTAGACATGTTATTTCTATATGCTACATAGTTACATTCATATGTTATATAGTTATCTTATCCTTTTTAGGTGAGATAAATATTAGTTCCCATATTTCCCTCACCTCAAATAGGGTGAATATTAGTGGGGACATGTTATAAAGACATGTTATCCACATTTATCATAGTTTTAAGATTTAGTAGTGGAATGCTTTAGAAGCATTTTCTCCACATTCATTCAGTATATGGTACTTATATTTATTTTCAACTTTAGTGGGGGCATGTCATATTGGCATGTATTGTACACATTAATAGTTCCTAGATTCATTGGGGGAATGCTTTAGAAACATTCTCTCCACACTTTTTTAGTATCCATAATCCTTAGTTTATATTGGGAACATGTTTTAGAAACATGTCCTCCACATTGGAACTTATATTAGTTTTAATATTTCTCCATAAACAGTGTGGTCATACTTTGTAAGAATGTTATCCACACTTACACAGTTATCCAAATCATCTAAAGCACCTAGTTATATGATTTAGATTCATATTTGTGGTATAACTCTATACATTGGTACTATTGTTATACACATTTTTAGAATGAGACATATCTAAGGTGCATATTCTATACAAAATGTGTCTAATGTTGTAAAATCAAAATCAATTTTAAATTTAAAAACTCTTTTATGGATTATTACCATATCATAAAAATTTAATACTGATACCATGCAATATTTGGTTCTCTTTTTGGTATGGTTGAGCTAATCAAATGACTCAATATTTCCAAGTTTTCAAGTTTGACTTGATCATAATATCATTGGGTTACATATTTTAGCTAATCTCAACTACTAGGTGGTAACTCACTTTTTCTCTAAAGTTGGGAGCATGCACCTTACAATATCTCTCTCTATCCCTTTGGATATATGCACTTTCAAAATTTATCTATAATTTTTCTAATCTTAATTTCAAATCCTTATAATGATACAGATTTTTCAAAACAAATTTCCAATAGGCAAGGTAGTTACATAGACACATAGGTGTACTACTAAACCTTGATTTTTTAATTTCAATCTATTTCATTTACTTTCAACCCATATTGTATTCATTGATTTTATAATGTAACATGTTATATATTTAAATTCAATCACCATTAATTCACTCAAGTGGGGCACATGAAAATATAGGGTGTGCATACACACCCAAGTACATATTCCTTTCCTTTAAACTAGAAATTTCATTACTTGATTAAAGAGGGGGAAAATTTATATGATATTTTGTGATTATATATCACCTCACTATTTTTCACTTTTCAAACTTAGACATTGGTTGTTCCTCTCAGTTCAATACTTTTCCTACTTCTACAAGTCTCACATTTACTCTATTTTTGTTCCCCTTGGCCTATATCTCTTAGTTGACTAGTCTTATGTTGATGGCCCATGTCTTCTATCTTTCCTAGAATGTCTAAAATTTACTTATCTTCCATATTTTCAAGTTATGAACCTATAACTACCTTTCTACTCCCTGGACACTAACATTAAGGACAAAAAGTAGCATTAACACTATTATCCTATCCTGATGCAAGTGTCTAGTCCCCTAAAGTCATCCAGTTTTCAAATAAAATATATCCTAATGGTTAGCCTAAGGGATTTATATAAATATCACATCAACCATAATTCATTCCTCACCTATAAATCAAATAAAAGATCATTAAATTCAACAAAGCTTCCCTATTTATTCTTATTTACATACTAGTCATAGGTACTGTACATCTACAAGTTTAAAGTACTAAAATAGTAGCCTAAGATCCTAATTTTCTAAGTTACAAGCTATGTCATTATTGTATTTATTTTGCACATATTTTATGATTCACACACAATCCAACACATAGGGGAGAAATACATGAGTTTGAGGCTCTCTTTTTCAAGTATTGGATATGTAGGCAGTTCCCTCTAATAGTGGGGTATTTGGGGTCAACTCAACACAATTTTTCCACTAACTAATTTTTCCTAAGGTCACTATGAAGATGAAGAACTAGGGTTTTGAAATTTCATAAGGAGTGATAGTCTATGACCTATATCTAAATTAACTAGAGCAAATTCAAAGCAAAACCTAGAAGCATCCTGGTGGTCACATCATATTCCACTAGGGATTCCATACAATACACTAGCATTGAATGCGAATAATAACATCGATGTAACCATCATAAGATGATATTACTATCCATATCACTGGAAGTGTTAGATAAAATATCTCATGACTATTCTTAAATATCCTTCCATCCTAATTTCTACTTGTTTTGTATCCATAAATACATTAGCATCAAAACAAGCTAAGTATATAATTTCTTTGTCATTTCTGTATCTAACATAGTTTTAATTTACATATTTAGACTATCTCAACATAATATATTTATTGTATGTTTATATATGAGTTTAGCATCTAATTGACCTATTATAGATATGATTATCACCCTTGTTATATTTTATTTCTATATACCCCTTTAAATTAATATCGAGGGTTAATGATAAGATCACCTTAGACCAAAACATTTTAGGGTTAAACAATATCCCTAACCCCAACATTTTATACTTTTTTCTATTTGGTAATTTTTTATGCTTAATATATTTGATATTATAGTTTAGTATATTTTATTATATGCTTATTATTTTATTCTTATCTTTTAAATTATTCTCATCTATATATATTTATTTACTACCTAGTAGCACTTTTATATTGATAACTCTTTCTTTATCATCTAATGACACCCTAGTTCTTATATCTCTTTATTCATCATCGATTAGCATTTTAATTATTATATCCATTGATTTACCATATAATGATACTTTTTATTGATTAATATCATCCATCCTCTTCTATTTTAGATATTTTAATGTGTAAATTAACTTTATATGTCCATTACAACATCCTTTGCTAGTGATCCTTGTCTATATCTCCAAACCTATTTATGGATTGGGCTCTTGGATGTGTTAGATTTAGAAAGGTCTTATAACTTATACCTATTTATAGGATAATTGTATCATTTAAGCCTCATTTTAATCCCAATACATAATAATAATAGGCATGTGAAATGTACACAGGTATTTTATTAACTATATTTAGGTGGTGGGAGTATGAGTCATAAACTAATAATTAAATATAGTAAATTAAGTAACAATTTCTAACCATCTAAGATGGCCATTAAAAAATAAAATAAAATAATATAAATAATAATACACACTCATAAGATAAATGATACATGTTGTTATTATCCAGTACTTCATTTATATTCATAAGTGTATGAATCCTACATCTAAACAATAATGATATCCATGCCAACTACTTAAAATCTAAAATAATATATAATGAAGACTATATAATTTAAAAAAATGGTTCCAAATATTAAAATTAATTATAATGGTACATAATAATGGATGGCATAGATTATGGTGAATACTTGTTTAAATAAAACTCCACACTATATTAGTTTTATTATTGAATATTACTTCTATATCAGAGAACTCTTGTTACAACATTTTAGTGGGGTATACCTTAAAGGATGAATACAACCCTTTCAAATTGGAATATTTTTGCACTAATAATAGTGAATGATAAAACTTATTACAAATATTTATGGGATCTAGAATTATTATTTGATAAAACCGAATCTTACAAAGAATCTATGAATTCATGTAATTAGTCTCTAACATATTTAAATAAATTTATACATATTTTTGGATAAAAATGTGTCAAAGTTTCTAATCAATAGTTTGGTTCACACTCCATGAACTATCATTAGGATGAGATAATAAAATGATAAGATTTCAGACTTAGGTTTCCCTATATAGACATAACAATAGAGCTCAGTGATGTTAATGAGTTAGGTTAGGTAGAAAAGGAGGGGAAAGGTGAAGTGGAGATAAGAAAATTTTAATTAAATAAGATTAAAAATCAATAAAAGTTTTAAGGATTAAAATTTTATTAAAAAATTATAAATTATAGATTGATATTATGAACTGAGAGTTGTAAGTTGTAAAAGTTGTAGTTTATGAACTGATTTAAATTATTATAAATAAGTAATTGGAATATCTAATCTTATAATATGATTTTAGATAGTATAAATATAAAATTTTGTAAGTTTGGAATTTTCTATTTCATTTAAATTAATGAATATAATTAAAAATTACTATTATCAACTTTAAATTATAAATATGTCCATTTACTTTACTAATTATCAATTAGAAATTGAAATAAGGGTTGAGAAAAGGAAATTATAATTAAATAAGATTCATAATAATTAAAAATTATAGTTTGGGCATTTTAATATACAATATGAATTTATAATCTAATAGTTTGAATTTAAAAGGTATTAATATATAATTAATAAGTTTGAGATTTATAAAAATTCTTATTGTGTTAGAATTAATGAAAATAATTTAAAAATTATAAATTACTATTACCAATTCTAAATAAAAATTTACTAATTAGAAATTATCAAATTATTAAATTAAGAATTATAATTATAAAATATTGACTTTAAATTAGAATTACAATTCAAATTTATGAGTTATAGATTACATTTACAATTGATAAATGAAACTTATAAAAAAATCTATATATCCAATAATGAGTATTAAAAACCAAAAATTATGATTAAGATATTATGAATTAAATTTAAAATAAGAAATAAATCCAGGGGAAAGGGGGAAATTACCATGAGGGAAATTGAGCTCGTTAACATATTTTGATCATATTAATGATAGGTTTACAGGAATAGTTTAATTCAAGTCCATCGTCTCTGTTGAGGTAATTATCAAATTTATGAATTTCAATGGCTTCCCTCGAATGACACTTAAAATAATTGTTCTCTATAGCTATAACCTTGGTATCTTCACTGCAAATATGATGTCTCATTTTGAAATAATGTTCTACTAGGGCTGACTTGGTTAATATTACCTAGTAGAACATTCTTTCAAAAATGAGACATCATATTTGCATTGAAGATACCAAGGTTCTAGCTATAAAGAACTATTATTTTGAGCGTCATCTAAGGGAAGCTATTGAAATTCACAAATTTGATAATAACCTCAATAGAAATGATGGACTTGAATTGAACCATTCCTGGAAACCTATCATTCATATGATAAAAAAATGTTGATGAGTTCAATTTCCCTCTCGACAATTTCCCTATTTCCCCTGGATTTTTTTCTTATTTCAACTTTAATTCAAAATAGCTTGATCATAATTTTTGGTTTTTAAATACTCATTATTCGATACATATATATTCTTTATAAGTTTCATTTATCCACTATAATTGTAATCTATAACTCAGAATTTGAATTGTAATTCTAATTTGTGGTTGATATTTTATAATTATAATTTATAATTCTTAATTTTATATTTTCTAATTAGTAAATTGTTTTTTAGAATTGGTAGTAGTAATTTATAATTTTTAAATTATTTTCATTAATAGTAACATAATATGGATTTTTAGAAATCTCAAACTTATTTATTCTATTTTAATACCTTCTAAATTCATATTATTCGATTACAAATTAATATTGTATATTACAATGCTCAAACTAAAAATTTTAATTATTTTAATTATAATTTCTTTTTCTCAACCTTTATTTTATTTTAATTTCTAATTGATAATTAGTAAAGTAAATGGACATATTTGTGATTTAAAGTTGGTACTAGTAATTTTTAATTATATTTGTTAATCCAAATAAAATAGAAAAATTCCAAACAAAAAAAATATTATATTTATAGTATCTAAAATCATATTTTAAGATTAGAAATTCAAATTTCTTATTTATAAAAATTTAATTCATTTCATAAATTACATTTCATAAGCGACAATTTCTAATTCATAATTTATAATAATTTTTGTAACTTACAATTCTTAGTTCACAATATCGATCTGTAATTTATAATTTTCTAATAAAATTATTATCCAAAAAAAATTTCTTGAATTTTATTATTATTTAATTATAATTTTCTTATCTCCACTTCACCTTTCCCCTCCTTTTCTATCTAACCTATCTCAGTAACATCACTAATCTCTATTGCTATATTTATATAGGGAGATCTAAGTCTAGAATATTATCATTGTATTCTCTCATCCTGATGATGATTCATGGAGTGTGAACCAAAATATTGATTAAAAACTTTGACACAATTTTATCTATAAATCCATACAAACTTAATCCATAGACTATAAAAATACTATTGCTTTGATCTTTAAATATGTAAACAATATATCTTTTTAAATAATATATTTAATTTTCTTTTAAATATCATTCACCATAAATTATTAGAACATCAATGTTCACTTTAAAACATCCCTTATAAGGGTGGAGAGGGTTATTCTCCATATTTTCACCCATATGGAATAATAATGAGAAGGGCTAACCCTACATAATCAACATAATAAATAAATGTGAAAAGTGACCTTTCACTCTTTAATAATTAACAAGATCAAAGTAGGAATTTAAAAGGCAAATAAATGATGCAAGATTAAAGTAATAAAAGGCTCATTTTCCTTCATAGCTTATGCCTATAAGATTACAATAAATAAATATGAAAAATTGAAAGAATATCTTCAAATCAGATTTGTTTATCGGGTCTTTGTTACTAAAGTGATATATTTTATATATCTAAATAAAATAACTTTAAAATGGATGAAAACATGGAAAACACTCTTTTTATCTTTGTTCATATAAAATAGCCAAGTCCTCTAAAAAGACAAATTTCATTAATGCATGAAAATATTAGAGCCAGTAATTAATTGCACCACCCTGTGTAAATGATGTTAATGCAATACATAAATCTTGGCCTTGATTGAAATCATTTTTAAATAATTATTAAAGTTTTACAATCCTAAAATTATTTGAAGTCTATTAAAAGTAAGATTCAATGTTAGATTAGAAAAATTAGTGAACAATTGTAAATCATGGGTAAGATAATTCTATTCCATTTTCTATTTATATTTTATTCCAAACATGGTGACATATTTTAGTATAATAATGATAGGGACAAATTAAAACTATGAGAATTTATAAACACAATGAACATTGAACATTAATATTATCATAAGGTCATGCAAAGAGAGCCCCTGTCAAGGAAGAAAAAAAATAAGACTACTACTAAGATAGTAGATCAAATTAAAAAGACCCCTCAAACTTATGTTTAATGTAAATAATTATTATTCAATGATTGGTCCAAGGGTAGGCATGATAAACCAATCTAAAATACCTATAAATATGACTTGGATAATATCATAGTTATCAATTACTTTCACACACCATAAATTTTCTCATGGAATTAAGTTCAATATGGAAAACACCTTAGCATGTTGAAAATACACAAGGAAAAGTTCTAATATATATTAATTATTAAATCATTAGAAATATTTTATGGTTTTCCATGGTTGGTGTAAATCAATTAAACCTTGTATTGGCATAATGTAGTTATCTTCATCACCATGGTATCTATAGTAATGTGGATTTAAAGAAAAAATTGTAACAAATAAACTATCCATTACACTCAACGTTGCATGGATGATAGCATATTGGACCCATTTGATGTGAAATTTTTCTTACCATATTTTCAACATGCCATATCTATGTTATCACAATCATATGGAGAATAATATTACTGATTAATAATTAAGGCTAAGGTAGTCCTTATAATATATATTTTACACTATAATAACCATGCGACCTATGAATACACTAACATCTTATCTTCATAAATTGACAAAAAATTAATTAAATATTATAATTATTTTAGAATTGATAAATTCATATATAGTTAAATTTTTTTCCATATATATATTTGGTATCATTATAGAAAGAGATGATAAACCAACTAATAATGGAGTGAGCACATGATAGTAAGATGGACATATATTCCATAAATTAGTATAAGATTAGAATTGACACTTGAAAAACATTTTGGCAAAGCATATTATTGAATCTTTGAGGATTAGTTTTCATAAAAAATATTATATGGAAATAAAATGCCTAGACTAAGTAGTACATTAATAAATGTCCTAGGGCA
Organism: Torreya grandis; assembly: GCA_037957365.1. Classification (NCBI taxonomy): domain Eukaryota; kingdom Viridiplantae; phylum Streptophyta; class Pinopsida; order Cupressales; family Taxaceae; genus Torreya; species Torreya grandis. The sequence goes on from JARHVA010004310.1 coordinate 1,299,035, forward strand.
ATTATAATTTGTTGCTATAATGAAAACCCCACCCACAAATGGGTTAATTTTGGCTAACACCTTATCAAACTTATGTGATATTTTATGGATTTTATTTTCTCCCTTTATTTTACCTCTTCATGTACTTTTAATAACTATATGCTAGGAATTAATAAGGTAAATCGATTGAGGCGAAGAATATTTTTGAAAGGTGGGAAAAATATATTTTTGAATTTTATAGATAATATTAGGGATTTCACATTTCATTATAGTTTTTCCTTTGTATTTCTATAAAATTATATTTATTAGTTATGGCTAAGGATAATGGAGACGAGAATGGGTTACCCTAAAATGTTTATCAATGAGAATAGAATGGATATAAGGAGTGGTATCTAAATAATTATGACAAAATGGAAGACTTGTGTAAAAAATGCATGACCTCAAATGAATTTATAGGTATAAAATTGAAATGGTATATATAAATAATATTTGAAGATAATCAAACAAAAAAATACCCAAAATATAAATGGACTTACCATAGTATCAATCTTTTCAAATGGATGAAGAAGGTGTTGGAAAACATTGATAAGTGGATTTATCCCACAAATAAGTATCCATATTTGAAGATAATAATGTTGAGGAAGAATGAATTTCCACCATTTATGTAGATAAATAAATTCAACTATGAAATAGTTATAGATAAAATCTTAGAGGAGGTATAGCCATAATAATTCATGAGCATGTAACACAACCATCTAAAATAATGCTGGAAAAATAAAAAAAAAGGGGATTTAATGAAGTGATTATTGAATCAGTGTAGGAAGGGGACATCATAATGTTCACTTGGGTTATTAAAATTATACATGAATATGTTGGTGATTTATAACAAGAAGGATAAAATAAATAATCTGCTAGTATTTTAAATATCACAAATATGAAAAAAGACATGGTGTTCCAAAAAATTCAAAAACAAGTTAAGGATAGAAAATTGTAGGAAATCTAAATAATTAAGTTTATTTGATTAAATAAATTAGATGAAATAATTAATTTTATTTAATTAGATAAATTAGATGAATATAGGATTGTGAAACACAATAGGTTCTTGAATGATGATGATTTCATAAAAACCATATATTTTTGGACCTTTATTACAACTTATGCCAACTAAAAAGACAAAGGTAAGAAGTATATGAAATATGAAGATATTAAATCTAATCAAGACCAATAAAAAATATAATATTCTTGGTTTAACAATTTACATCATGTTTTTAAGATGGGATTTATTATGATAATATTTCCCCTCATCAAATAAGAAAGATAGTTATAAATAGTTATTTCTTGTTATTACCTATATGGGAATGTACACAATATATTATTTTACATGAGATGATGCAAATTATGATACAAGTAGGCTATTTGGGATATATGGCAAACATTATCACATTAATAAGTACTTTCATAGTATATATATTAATATTAATAATAAAAACTTAGTACCATGGTTTATATCCCCACATCACAATAAACCAATAAATTAGCTTAACCCTCAATATTTTAGAGGGAAATCAACCATATTAAGGTTGGAAGACATGGAATAAAAAGATTAATCTATAGAAATATGGCATTATGCATATTAAAACTACCTAAATGTTAAGTCATTAAAGGCTTAGTTTTTAAAAATTATATAAGATAATATTAAATTGATAATGTAAACTTTGAATTCATAGGGTCTATAGTTAGGCAAGATGAAATTCAAGCTAATTTGGAAACAATAATAATCCAAATGGATAATATGACTATAATACCATTGAAACTTTGACCTTCTCAATATAAAAGTGTTTCTCATGAAATAATAGAGACTAATCTTGTATCCCCTTGGTGCTCATGAAGTACAACTTAAAATTCTTCCAAAATAAAGTATCTTTAGAATGAATTAAAACACTAAAATACAATTGGATAAGGCCTTCAAACATAATAACTAGTTAATAAAATATAATATAAATATTAAGCTTTAAAAAAATATTTGAAGGCTTATTTAAAAACAATAAGCATATACTTCATTAAACCAAGGGTGGATAAGGTATGAATTTTGGTAGACACTTTCTAGGAATCAATCAAAAAGGTCATAAAGATTGAATATCAAAGTGATAATGTTTTATATATATTCAATGTGTTTGGAGTGACTTGGTTTCATATAATTTAACAAGTGGATCAAATTCAACAAATTTACTATGGCAAGAGGATAAGGATATATAAGAAAAGAGACAATCTTCTACCAAAGAGATGGAAAAGATATTTTTTCCTTATCAAATGGTTACAATGCATTAAATAAATTAACTCTTCATATTGAGAACGTAATAGGAATTGTAAAAGGTAGACTAAATTATCTTGATTTTATCATTAAAATAGGATTACCCAATCTATGTACTAAAGTTGGAATCTAAGGAATAAATCAGACTAGGTTAAGGATATAAAGTTTTTGATTGACACCTTCAACACAAGTGTAAAAATTAGTGACCTACCCTCCTTGAAAAAAATATGATGCCTTCAAGGGAATTACATAATTGAATATATAATTAGATATATTTATTAAATATGTGTGAGTGTTCAAGGATAAATAATGTGAAGGTATTATCATATACATCAACAAAAATATCAAGATTAATTTACAAACTGATCAAGAATGGAGAAAAAAACTTGTTGATTTTCCTAAGGATAATGATAAAGCTAAAAAACATGATGAGGAACATGGTAACATAAATTGAAAGTTTATAATTTAATTTATGCTTTTATTTGAATTTTATTATAGATTTGATTCACACAAGCACATAACAAAACTCATGTTTAGTAGTTCACCATTTTGTAGAGTTTTTAAAAATACATTATTGAATAGATCTATGTGGATTTCATAAACTATTTTTTACAACACTAGGTATGCACAAGGGTTATTTATATTTTGAATACAATGATGTGGATGTCGTACACTAGTAGATTAGCACATTAAATATACAAAAGATATGCCTAGAAATACCTTATTAAGTGGCATTTTGTATAGGAATAATACATAGGATTTAAAAGTATAAAGGCATAATTATAATATTATATAAATTAAAACTATCATGGGCGTTAAGAGAGGACCTTTGAATTTACCTAAAAGATATAAAAATATGAATCCTACCTATCACAGTGATCATTTTCCATTTTTATTAAGTATGCTTTTAAACTTTTGAGAATATTTCTTACTAATTTTGTTGCTTTAATATTTGTTTAGTTGAGTAGTCTTATCCTATATTTTAGGTTATCAAAATGTGGTTAGAGAAAGTAAACACTTATGGAGGTCTTAGGTCCTATATGAAATTGGAAAAGGCATTAGTATTTATATCTTCTTGTGTAATGAAGTATTTTACTATTGTAAGGATCCATGTAATATCTAGTATAACATGATTAAATAACACATCCATAAAGTAATTTGTGGTTTTATTTTGTTATCGTAGTTCAATTTTTAATATGTTACTTGATTTGTTTAAGTTATTTTATTAAATTAATTGGGTAAGGACATGTATTGATCATCTATGCTTTATGTTTATATTTTACAATATGTGTAATATTTTGATGAACTAATCTTGATAAAATATGTTGAACCATTTTAAATTTAAGGTGTTATGCCTAATGGATTAGTAAGTTTTTATTCTTTGGATATATATATATATATAAAATAATATATTAATAATCTCTTTTATATTTTATGGAAATATGTTATAATCATATGAAAATATCTCTAAAATGTCCACTTGAGATTCATAATAACACATATTTTCATCTTTATTTACTATTTATAATAATAATAATTATTCCATGGTGAATTATGTGTTATCTTTACATTTTATGTAGTATAATCCAAATTCAATAAAATTTAAATAAAAAGTATATTTATATTATTAGTTATAATAAATGGGTCTGATTCATTTTTAGGGTTACATTTTTTTATTTAAATATTAAATTTTTTTATCACAATAATTTTTTGAATCATATTAGGATTATAAATAGAATCTCCATAAGGTTAACAGGAACATGGAGTGATTATACTTAACTTAGGCTTACAAATTGTCTTCCCCTCTTAATGACACCTTCTCATTTTTTAAGTTTATAGTAAAAGGGTATAAATTTTATTATAACAATACATTTGTTAAAAGGGTGTTAGATTTGGCACAAAAAACTAATTGACACCATTATAGTGGATATTTTCAAGTGATCGTTTGGGTTTTAATACTCCTTAGTAAATGATATTTAAAATAAATATAAATATTTGATGTTAAATAGATATATTTTTTCATCTTTAAATATGTTAGAGACTCCAATAATATGAATTCATAAATTATTTGTGAGACTTAGCTTTTTTCAATAATAATTTAAGATCTCATAAATATTTGTGATAAGTTTTGTTATCCACTATTATTGGTTCACATATATTCCAATTTTTATGGGTTTCATTCATACTTTAATGTAAATCCCACTAAAATGTTGCAACAAGAGTTTTTTGATATAAAAATAACACTCAATAATAAAACTCATTTAATGTGGAGGCTTGTTGAAAATCTAGTATTAATCATAATCCATGTCCTAAATCTTCTTTTGTTTAAAATAATTTCTTGGGTTTATAAATAAATCCTAAAAAAATAATTATCTATTATTTAAAAAAAGTTAAATGGTTTTCTAAATAACATGATATCTTGAATGGACCAATATTAGAAGAAAGCATTGGATTAAGAATTTTTATGTTAAAAATTTATATTAGTAGTGATCTTATTATATACTCATCCCCATTATTTTAAAATAAAAGGAGAGTTCACTTATTACCCTTAATAAAATATAACTATGTCTAAAAATAATAATCATCAGACAATAGATCATCCTCACAGTATGGAGGGATATATATTTTAAACTAGAAACTAAGAATATAATTGAATCATTGGAATATTCTAATAAAAATTATTTAAAAAAATTAAATATAAATAAATAAAATTTAGTAGTAGACATGAAAATAAAAATAGGAATCCAAACATGAATCAAAATATAAAAAATTACAATCAAACCAACCCTTCTCTTGAAAGACAAAAATTACAGCAACCTCATCCTCCCATGGAAATACAAAGGTATGCTCAACCTACCTTTTTTTATACACCAATGTTTCCTAACTCTTATTTAAATCCCCTAACAAAAATAATCCCTAAGTTTAAATGAAAAATTCTATATTAGGTGAGGAACACCTAAAATCCTTCATTAAATTCACTAATGACTATGACATAGAACATCGAGATGTTATAATGAAGGTCTTTGTGAAACAATTAGATAAAAATACAAGAGAATAGCGTAAAAACATTCTTATACAAATTCAAAAACCTTTGACCAATCTAATCATTTTTCAACTACATGCCCTATAAAAACAAAATAGGTTTCTTAAATCCTAGTTAGATAGACAAATTCACCTCTTAGCCTACCAAGCTATAAACCTCCAAATTTGGTTTATTATTTCATCCTTAGGTATAGTATCATATATTTCATTCCATTTGTAAATGAATTTTTCTAGGAAAGCTTAGCTTGATAGAGTGGATCAAATACCTCAAGTAATCTATCCTAACTTTAACTCTTAGAGGGAGAGTAACATAGATCAAGAGTTACACTATCTAATTTTTCTATAGTAAAAATAGTCTTGGGATATTATTACACCAAATATCACTTACCTTAATAAATAATTTGATATATTCAGTTTATTTTTTTATATACATGAGCACCCATTACACAAATTGCCAAAAAATGAATGCAAGTAACTCATCCAAATTAACCAGCCATTTCAGCTCAACCTATTTCACTACCTCAACCAAACAAAAAAAAAGTATCTTGAACAACATATCATTAATCTCTGACCATCTTAGCATAGCCTCAAGAGGTTGAGTGTACAAGGTTAGCATGTTGCTTTATATGTGTATGTTACCTTCACTTACCTTGTTGAATATATATATATATATATATATATATATATATATATATATATATATATATATATATATATATATATATATATAGCTTTATATGTGTATGTTACCTTCACTTACCTTGTTGAATATATATATATATATATATATATATATATATATATATATGACATTGCATGTGATCCTAATGAAATATGTCAATCTATAAGTGCAATAGGAAGACCTTAAAATAAGATAAAAATATAAATTTATAGAAAAATGTAGATAAAACCGTAAAATCCCTTACTTCTCTAGGATCCTAACACTTCTTTTAGTTAATTAAAAGGACTAGTGAGATAAAATATATAATAAAAATAGAAATTCTAGAAGTAAATATCAAGAAATTTAATGAGGAGGTATAATTAATCCAAAAGGTAAATCATTTAGTAATTTTATATTTTTTGAAACCTATAGCTCTAGAACACCATTTATGGTATTAATAAAGATGATGGATATAGGATGATGAGGCAGACATAAAGGACATTTCTATGGAGGTGTTGTAAGAGACATGTAGGTAGGTGATGCATTTAATTTGAGGTTTGAGTAGATAGGGTAAATAAAAAATATTCTAGGAAATTTATATGCTAGGACAAGTATATCTAACATAATTTCCCCCAAAAAGTGTTGAAATATAGAGAAAATTTTGACAAGTTATGATTAGGAAATAAAGTGTCAAATTTAGTGTCATTGGTATTTATTAGGGTTGAGGGAAGAAATTTACACTACAAGAAACTTTATAATCTAGGTCGATGTAGTTAAGTAGTGGAAAATTGTAACCATGGCCAACACCTTATGAGATTTGCAATGTAGTTATGTTCTAACATGTGATTTTAGTGGTTGTACCATATATGGTTGTTGATGTAGTAGAACTAATGATAAAAATTGTTGATATAGTACAACTATAGACAGTATCATATAAGGTGAGTTGTATGGATGATGCCATATAATTATGACTGATACAGTAAGAATAACTTTAATATGTCCAATACATTACATATCTATTTAGTGTCATAAGAAATTAATGAATTATCAATACCATATAATTATGTTTGATGTAGTTGGACAAGAAACACATGGTTAATGCATTAAAAACTCTAAGTGTCTAATATACTACAAAATAACTAAAATGGTTGATATAATATAAATAAAGATAGATTTTAATTATGTTCTTAATTGTAGTGAAATTTTAATTTGATTTCATTTTTATCAAATTATTAATGGGTTATTTTTTTATGTTTTAAAAAGGTGACAAGACTATGGATTATCATAGATGCAAATTAGATACCAAATCTATTAGATAGGATTAAAAATGTGGATAGAGCATATTTAGATAGATTCAGGTTTAGAGATATAATGGTTATGTTTCATATTCATCTGAGAGTGGATATAATAATGAATTTTATAGGGAATTAGGAGGATCATAGACACTTTTATGTGGGAGGTGGGTGGGAAGACAAGGAGGTGTTCATCACCTTAGAAGATGTGAATGTTATATTAGGGTTTTTAATAGAAGGCACTCATATGATCAAATATAAAATTGATCCTATTATAGAGAATCAAGATTTAACTTGATGGGTTAGAGGGTATAATTGGTATATTCAATGTAAATTGATCATGAAACTATATAGCATTTATGTGTTGGGCATTATGAATATCAAAAAAGCCATCATTGACTTAGTGACCATGCATGTCTTATGTGACAAGTTGGATGGTTTCATGCCATTATTCATTCTAACCTTGTTTCTATATACATGAGAGTAAGGCATGAAGTATGATATGGGATATTAAATATAGATGTAGCTCATATATTATTTATATGGCATGCTTAGTCAAGGATAATAAACTATGTGTCCATTACACTATTTTCATGTTGGATCTATAATAAGTTCACTATGTAATATTCAACATGATTACCATATCATATTAAAGATCATATACATATAGTGAGGAGATGGTAATAGGACCATAGAGTGTGAAAAATATTACTATATCTAGAACTATAAACCATGTGAAAATATAATATCATATGGATGCCATATCAGGGGAGTGTGGATTCATGGTGCACATGGCCATCCATAATATGAGCACAAGAGATAATTTTTGTCATTCCACTATCAGTGGTCATTTGAGCCTCAATCATCCACCCAAGTCTCAATTCAATTGAAACAATTACACTTGGTACTATCTATTATTTCCCCACCCCATTGGTTGAGTCACTCTATAGATCTAAGAGGAGATAATATAGGGGGTATTGTCTTATGTCTTAGTGTTGTTACATTATCATGCTTCATAGGGGATGAGATGATGATAGTGGTAGAGGAGAAGGTTAGAGTTGATACAAATTCACTTATGATATAGGTTGAGCCACCTAGACCTAATATATGGGTCACCTAATAATATATAAGGTGTTGGGTGTGAAGCTTGATTGTCTTATAGGATTAAAGGTTAAAATTTTGATGTTTTTTTAGCTAGGTTTTGGATCCCATTCTTTTTATTCATGATGGTGATGGGGGTTGTAAGGGGGGATTCACCCCCCTTGTAGGGTCCAAGGGGGATGACCCCCCTTATGGGGGGTTTGAGGGCTACATGCCTTGGTGGGGGTTCAAGGGAAACACCCCTAAAGGGAAATTTTTATTAAAATATCCTTGTGAAATTATAATTTCATAGTCAATCTAGGCCATTGATTATATGTTTCCATATCTGATGGTAGAGGTTATGTTTAGGCTTTTTTCCACCCTAAAAGTGAATTGAGATATGGTTTAGAGGTAAGACAAGAGTATTATAAAGATAGAGGAGGTAGAGAAGGTAGAGATGTGTAACAGGTTTTGTTGTGGGATTTGTTTCTCCCTTGTATTGTTGGAAATAATATACTGGACAAGTTTGTTAGATGTAGCCTATCTTGGGTGAACCACATTAAATATAGTGTCTCTTATTTTGTGCATGTTTATGATTATTTTTTGTATGTTTGATTGATTCATTTAATATTTTATTTTGTATGCAATTTGGGGATAAATATGTGTTTTATTTTATCCTAACAAGTGGTATCAGAGCAAAGGTTTTATTTTCATAATTTTAAATCATAGGAAGAAAAGGGTTTGACCTCGAGTGGGAGATATGGTGGATGAAAATAAATCTAAGGTGGAGAAGTTCAATGGATATAACTTTGTATTGTGAAAGATGCAGATGGAGGATTACCTTTACCATAAGGACCTATATTTTCCATTGGGAGGGCAAGAAAAGAAGCCATCAACAATGTTACATGAAGCTTGGGAACTATTAGACCAGAAAGCCCTTGAAACCATATGGTTGTGCATTGCATCTTCTATAGCATTCAACATATCATAAAAGAAAAAAACAAAAGGTCATATGAGTGCATTAGGAAAGTTATAAAAAAAACCCTCTACCTCAAATAAAATATTTTTGATAAAAAAATTATTCAATATGAAAATGTCAAAAATGGTTTAGTACTAGATCATTTAAATGAGTTTAACACAGTTACTAGTTAGTTGCATTCCATCAATATTGACTTTAATGATGAAGTTAGGGATCTTCTCATTCTTTGTTCTTTGCCTAAAATTTGGAATAGCTTGGTAATGGTAATAAGCAACTCTGTGTGTAATAATGCTAAACTAAAGTTTGAAGATGTGGTGGGTGTTATCCTAAGCAAGGAAATGTGAAGGAAAAGTAAAAGTGAAACATATATATCTAGAATTACATTAATAGTGGAGAAAAGAAGAAGGAAAAATAATAGAGGAAGAGGAAACCATGGAAAATCAAAAGGGGGTGCAAGATATAAATCAAGAGACAAGACACAAAAAAGAGTGCTAGTTTTGAAAGGATAAATCAGGTAAGGACCAATAGGAAGGTAATAGAGAATAAAATGTAGCAGGTGATGTACTAAGAGATTCTCTTATACTTTCTTTGGATACTATTGTTAAATCTTTGGTTTTAGATTTAGGTGCTTCTTTTCATGCTACCCCTCATAGACATTATTTTATAGATTATGTTCAAGGTAATTATGGGAATGTTTACCTTGGTGATGATGAACGCTATAGTATTGTTGGAAAAGGAATTTTTTAGGTTAAATTATAAAATGAAAACACTTGGGTGCTAAAGGATGTTAGGTATGTTATAAGTTTGAGGATAAATTTGATCTCTATAGGGTAGCTAGGTAGTGAGGGCTGTATGACCACATTTATAGCTAAATCATAGAAGGTTACAAAGGGTTCCTTAGTGGTTGAAAAAGGTAAAAAAGTGGGAACTTTATATTTGTATATAGATAATGTTAATTCATCTTGTGTTATAGTTGCTACAGGTAAAATGTAGCTTTGTGGCATTATAGACTTAGCCACATGAGTGAAAAAGGAATGAAGACCCTACATATAAAAGATAAACTTCCAAGTCTAAAAGAATTAGATCTAGACTTTTGTGAGTACTGCATATATGGGAAAAAAATGTGTGAGGTTTCTTAGGGTTGGACTAACTAAGAAGGAGAAAACATTAGAGCTTGTGTATACAGATGTATAGGGACCAACTCAAGTATCTTCAATTGATGGTTCAAATTATTACATTACCTTTATTGATGATGCAACTAGGAAGGTTTGGGTATACTGTATAAAAGGGAAGTTTGATTTTTTTGATACATTCAAGAAATGAAAAGCTTTAGTTGAAAATTAAATAGGTTCAAAACTAAAATGTGTTAGATCAGATAATGGAGGTTAGTATTACAATAATGATTTTAACAATTACTATTCAAAAAATGGAATTAATAGATAGAAAATAGTTTTAGGAACACCACAATAGAATGGTGTGTTAGAAATAATGAACATGATTATTATGGAGCATGATAGATGAATGAAATTACATGCATGTTTGAATTTATATTTTTGGGTAGATGCTATAACTACTATAGTTTATCTAATAAATAGAGGACCTTTAAGTGCTTTGGATGGTGGAATACCAGAGGAGGCATGGATTGGAAAGAAGGTAGATTATTCTTTTCTAAGAGTTTTTGGTTGTGAGGCATTTTATTATATTAATAAAGATCATAGGAATAAGTTAGAATCTAAGTCTCAAAAATTCACATTTATTGGTTATATAACTAATGGTTATGGATTCCAGTTGTGGAATCTAGAAGATAAGAAAATAATTAGGAGTAGAGATGTCTTCCATGAAAAAGTAATGTACAAGGGAATATATAGTACTAGAAGACATGGATTGGACCTTCAAGAAAAGAAGCACGAAGAATCTAAAAGGGAATATATAGTATTAAAAGACATTATAAAAAAACATGTCCCATAAGTTCCTAATCAAAATGTGCAATAAGAACAAGTACCTCAAACCCCTATTATAAGATTTGCAAGAGTAAATAGACCACCTGATCATTTTTATCCTTATTTATATTATTTATTACTTATTGATGGTGGTGAGATAGAAATATATGAAGAATAAATGTAGATTGATGCCAAGGATAAGTGGGAGCAAGCTATGGATGAGGAGTATAATGCTCTAATGTAAAACTAGACATGAGATTTGATGGAGCTTCCCAAAGGAAAGAAGGCATTGCATAATAAGTGTTTATATATGATAAAGGAGGAAAATGAAGGTAAAAATAAATTCAAGGCCATAATGGTGGTTAAAGGTTTTTCACAAAAGAAAGTTATAGACTTTGATGAAATATTTTCTCGAGTAGTTAAAATGACTTCTATAAGTGCTATTTTAAGTTTGGTAGCAATAGAATATTTTCACCTTGAACAATTAGATGTGAAGACTGCATTCTTTCATGGTGACTTGGAGGAGGAAATATATATGGAGAAACCACAGGGATACGAAGTCAAAGGTAAGGATAAAATGGTGTGCAGGTTGAAGAAGAGTTTGTATGGCCTAAAACAAGCTCCAAGATAGTGGTATTTGAAATTTGATAGTTTTATGATAGAACATGGTTACTTTAGATGTCATTCAGACCATTGTGTATATTTTAAAAGTTTTGAAAATGGTAGCTACATATTTTGATTTTATATGTAGATGATATGCTTGTAGCTGGTTCTAATAAGTAGAATATTAATGTACTCAAGAAATAGTTAAGTGATAGCTTTTCTATGAAGGATCTAGGTGTAGCTAAACATATCCTTGGTATGAGGATAACTAGAGATATAAATAATATTAAGATAGAATTATCATAGGGAAAGTACATCAGAAAAGTGTTAGAAATATTTAATATGCAATATGAAAAATTAGTTGGGACACCTTTGGTTACACACTTTAAATTAACAAAGGAACAATGTCCTAAAACACAAGAAGAAAAAAATTGATGTCTAAAATTCCATACTCATCAATAGTTGGTAGTTTAATGTATGCAATGGTGTGTACAAGGCCAGACATTACACATGTAGTGGGAGTGGTGAGTAGGTTCATGAGTGATCTGGGAAAGGAACATTGGAAGGTAGTAAAATGGATCCTTCATTACTTAAGAGGGACCATAGATACAATGTTAAGATATGGTGGATCAGATGTGACATTACAGGGATATGTTGACTCAAATATGGTAGGTACTTGGATGATAGAAGAAGCATGATAAGGTATGTGTTTATAGCAGGTGGTATAATAGTTAGTTGGGTATCATGGCTATAGAAGGTGGTGGCACTTTCAACCATAGAGGCTGATTATGTTGCTGCTACAAAAGAAAGTAAGGAGATAATTTGGTTACAAAGGTTGATGAAAGAATTGGAACATAGTCAGGAAATATGTACTCTATATAGTGATAGGAGTGCAATCCATCTAGCCAAAAACTCAACTTTTCACTCTAGAATAAAACATATTAAATTGTGATATCATTTTATTCATTCAGTGATAGAAGAAGAGCAACTAAAATTAGAGAAGATACATACCAGTAAAAATCTTATGGATATGATGACTGAGGTAGTTACAAGAGAGAAGTTGAAGATTTATTCATCTTTTATTGGTCTTCATGGATGATAATTAAATTAATGAACTCGTCTAGGTCTAGATACTACAGTGGATGCGGTAGTGGTGGAGTTGATACAATCAGTCTCCAAGTGGGAGATTTTTGGGTGTGGAGCTTGATTTTCTTCTAGGATTAGAGGTTAAAATTTTGATGTTTTTTTAGCTAGGTTTTAGATCTCATTATTTGTATCCATGATGGAGATGGGGTTTTCAAGGGGGGATTTCCCCCTATAGGGTCTAGGTAGATGACCCCCCTGGTGGTCCAAGGGCTGCATGCCCTAATGCGGGTTCAAGGGCAATGCCCCTAAAGGGAAAATTTGATTAAAATTGCCTTGTAAAATTATAATTTCATAGTCAATTTTGGCCATTGATTATATGTTTATAGATTTGATGGTAGAGGTTATGTTTAGGTGTTTTTCCACCCTAAAAGTGAATTGAGATATGGTTGAGAGGTAAGAGAAGAGTATTTTACATAGAGAGGAGGTAGAGAAGGTAGAGAGGTGTAATAAGTTTTGTTGCAATATTTGTTTCTCCCTTGTATTTTTGGAAATAATATACTAGACAAGTTTGGTGGATGTAGCCCATCTTGGATGAGCCACGTTAAATTTCATGTCTCCTATTTTTTGCATGTTTATGATTATTTTCTATATGTTTGATTGATTTGTTTCATATTTTCTCTTGTATGTGATTTGGGGATAAATCTGTGTTTTATTTTATCCTAACATAAGGCATCGAGCCATCAAATTAAATATTATAGCAGGATAGATGGGTGGGATCTTGATTGATTTGGAGACAAGATGATAGGATTATCCTAAGATTCATATTGGATGAGGATATTTTCCTATAGGTTCTCCCATGAATAGGTATAAAATTCATTAAGTATTTCCTACCACTCTCCTACACACACACACACACACACACACACACACACACACACACACACACACACACACACACACACACACACACACACCCACACACACACCCACACATGTTAGTGATGAGTAATAGATTTACTTGCATGTTTTATATATATGGAGATTTGACTTTGATTTGATTTTATTTTTTAGATGATTTGGTGGATACATCATGGTGGTAAACCATGATCAAGTTTTATACCTTTAGATCCTAAATGACATGTTATTTGAGCATGCTTCAATAATCTTAGTGGATCCTTCAGTGCCTTATACTAGTGAGCATGTTAGATGGTTTAAATTGGTGAGACAAGATGTGTAATAGGTACAATGACAAGAGAAGGCTACTATTGTTACAATCGTAGTCCTTATAGAAGAGAGGTTTCAACATGGAAATAGGAAGTGATGGATTAGGTGGTCTTAGCAATAAAAATTGTTATGCATATGTTTTTTTCCATAGATAGAACATAAAATAAGATGAAATTTACAATTAATATTCATGAGATATAGACAAAAATAGCTAGGTCATAGGGAGAGACCATAATATTTTGGTCTCAATTTCGTTTACTAGAGACATCTCTTAGAGCATATATATCTATAGGATATTTATAGAGTGTAACACATCACTCGTATTTGGAAGAAGATGAACGATAACTATATATGCATATCTTTTATATTTTGATGTATAAAATTTTGAAAATTCTATATATCATTGGTTTTAATTCCTTATTTTCTAAATGTACTCTAAAATTTTGACATTATCATTAACACATGCTATGCTTATAATTTCATATTATGATGTTATATATTTTTTTATTATTTTCTATAAAATATGATAAAATTAATGGTCAAAAATAATATAGACTAAATTCCAAAAATTATATTTTAATTACATGTTTTATCTAAATTTGGATTAATATATGAACTAACCCTATTTAAGATAAAATGAATAGAATAAATCATAATGTTGTAAATGCAATTTATAAAAATAGAATAAAGTAAAAGACTTAACTTCATGATTTTTAAATTATTTAAATAAAAATAAAAACTAAGAATTAAAAATAAAAACTTAGTTGTTTTGTCCCAAATCTGATTGTGTTGACTAACATAAGCTAGAAATAGGAAAACATGTCTGAATTTGTAAGTACCCAAAAGTGAGAATTGAAACTATATAAGGAAAAAATTGGCATGATAAGGATATGATTTAATGCCAATATTTTCCCATTTTTTTGATCTTATATTTTCTAAAAAATAGGAATTTAGTGAATGGTCACTTGCAATAACTTAAGTTAGATCTACATGTGCCTTTTTAACCTTAAGAAGTGTGTGGAAGAACTACAAATGGATTATCCAAGGTTGAAACCCTAATATGGATATAAATTATTAAAAACCTAAAAATATGGAGTGTAATTAGGTTTATATTACCCTAATCACCTCCATGATGACTGATCATTACATACATATCTAATACTCCAAAGAGGGAATTCAATCCTACATAGTTCTCCCAGTTAAAGTGCTTTGTGTAATTTTTCCTTTGAATTTGTGAATGAAATTAGATATGGATTGAATAATTGATTATGTTTTGATTTAGATTTAATAAAACATGATTTTTAATTAGCTAAGGACTACTTAAAATACTTATAATTAGAATTGGTGAGAATAGGGAAGATTTGCTCAATGTGTTATAGTATAAGTATGCCTCTATATTTAAATTTCCAAGTTGTAGAATAAGAGAATTGAGTGTGCCTTCATATCAATCTAAAATGTGAAACCACACACTAAGAATCCTAAAAACATGGATCATAAAGATAAGGGAGGGTTTAAATTTAAAAAATTATAGTTAGAGGACCAAGGGATAGGATTGATCCATTGAGACAAATTTTACTAGAACTATTTCCCATATTAGTCGATTATATCCTCTAGGTAAATTTATGAAATTTGGGTCTTGGATTTTCCATACATAAGAATAAGGGTGTTTTTAGTAATTATAACACTTATCTAGGTGACAAATAACAATTTACAATAGAAACAGGTCCTTATAGGTGATTTTTATAAAGTGAGGTGGAAAAATAGGTCTTGATTTAGTGCATAAGTTAATTAAAGTGAAAAAGGGATAAAAATAACATGATCAAGTATTCATTACTAGATTTATATATCTATATCCATCCCAAAACTATATAAATTAATTTTTTAGAGTAAAGGAAATATATACCTTAATGTGTAATATAATTTATTTGATTTGGTATTCCAACAATGCAAAGCACTGTAGTTTGGAAAACCCTACAAAACATATGAAGTTGTTACTTTATTATTTTGAAAAGTGAACTTCGAAAAAGTTTGAGTTTGAAAATTTAAAGTTCTTAAATTTGAAAATTTATTGAACTTAAAAATAGAGCAAGGGAGTAATACAACTTTATGTGTGAAACTATTGTTGCTTCTATGATTTTGTTTGGAGATGATGCTTCCTTGAAGTATTATATAAGATTTATTATTTAGTTGAACCAATGGATAATTTGAGGGTGATAAATCCCCAAATATAATTTTCACTATCTAAAATAAATAACACCCATTTAGGGGTATAGAAACCTAATTTAACTCAATTGGTAATCTTAATGTCAAGACATGAAACAAGTTGAAATCAAACATGGATTGTAGACATAATATTAGATGGAAATTAACATCTAAGTTATGAATTACACACTTAAAATAAATAAATTACTACATATAGCTTGTATATTCAATTTTGAATTTTCTCTTGAATACATAATCAAAATATAATGGAGAACATCCATGCTTATACCATGTATGTAGCATAGTAAATAGTATTTAAAACTTTGAAAATAAACTTAATGTGCATGAATTTGTACCATTACCCCATTGATAAATGTATAATATGAATTTGTATGTAGATGCCAATTATAAAATATTTTTATAACTTTTACATGAACTTTTATCATGCGCTTGAAACTATATGAATTTGTGTTTTGATCTTGTTGCAACGTAAGTGAATATGAATGACATATGCCCCATAATCTATACCAATGACTTAATTTGAACCATTTTGATACTTTTGAAGCTATATTTTATACCAAAATTGATTTTTTTCACTTGAATAGGCTTATATTATCTATGAGAAGCCCACTAAAATTCCATCCTATTGAGGTGATAGAATTGATCTTGAAAGTCACTCATCTAAAAATAAAATTTAATTTCAACATGCATAGTAAGATGTAATCATGGATTAATGTATCATATCTAAAAAATATGTTACAAAATTAATATTTGCATCATGTGAATTATGTATTTAACATATGAGGCAAGGCCTATATAAATATGTTAATGAAGACCATAGTAATAAAATTAGTATCTTATGTGTTAGTGAGTGAATGATATTCATAAAGGAACTTATAAAACTTAAAAAAAATCAATAATCACACACAATACAATAAAAATGTAAAAAATTAAGGTATATGGACACATACAAGGGAAATAATCACATAGTGAAAATTTAACATACAAGCCCAAGGTCCACACAAAAAACATGAAAAATGTCACAACAAGGAACATGTTCAAATGTTACCCACAACAAAAGGCCAAGGGACAATAGAAATAAACATGTTAAAATGTTACACATACCAAATAAGACCTCATGGAGATGTTCAAACAATTTTCACATAAATTCCAAGGGCCGTACATAATAGTCAAACAATATTTAATCTATTATGTTAAAATAATAGAATAATGTAACATAGAGATAGAAATTTAATCTACATCATACATATGTAATGTGATCATATCCTAAAAAATAACATATCCATGTACACAATGTAAGATATAAATGTTAGAAAGACATTTGTGAATATTTTATAGCTCAAAAATATAGGATTCATAGAATGATAGCATGTACATATTATCTCCAAAAATAAGATGTACCTAGTTTAGTAAGGCTACTAGGTAGAGGCAAGTCCAACATCTTAGTCATTGTGAAAGTTCATATATCTTTCATAAAACTCATAAATACTATGGAAATTTATGTGTGAAAGTAAAATAATATGTTATCTATTAATCATGAGATAAAAAACATATTAAAAAGATATAAACTAGATGTATAATTATGTTTAGGCCCTAATTTTCAAATT
Source organism: Torreya grandis (assembly GCA_037957365.1). Classification (NCBI taxonomy): domain Eukaryota; kingdom Viridiplantae; phylum Streptophyta; class Pinopsida; order Cupressales; family Taxaceae; genus Torreya; species Torreya grandis. The sequence goes on from JARHVA010004310.1 coordinate 1,317,062, forward strand.
TTAGAATAATTTGAGTGTTTTTGTATTTTTGCATATATTTGAAATTTTGTATATTTTTTGAATTTTTAAATTTTAAATAAAATAAATAAGTGATAAGAGACATATTCAAATTAGAATAAAAGAGAAACATCTAAAAAATCTCTTATGTGTGAATGTAAAATATGCACGAAAAGTATCTGGCCATATATGAGCAAGATGCCCCCATTGTATATGATTGTAAATTTGAAAATCATGTACAAAAAAAAATAGTATGCATATGACTGATTATATATCCTAATTTCATCAAATATACACTTTTCTAATTATTTCACATGTATGACCAATATAGCTCAAGAAAAAATTGGAAAATAATGATTTGCATATTTTTATTTGATAAGGTAAAAGCCAAATTTTATAAGGACCTAAAACCACCAGAGTGCAATACAAGAGTATCAACTAGCCATCAATAAGGCTAAGAAGCCAAAAAATAAAAATTTATAGAACTAAAATGAAAATAAAAACATGAAACCATAACAAAACTAAGAGGAAAGTACCTCTCAAGGGTCTTCAACATTTTTAGTGTTTTTCACTAGAATGATCTATTTTTCCTTTGATAGTTTTGTCTGAGTGCAATTTTTGAGGCCTTCAACCAATTTTCTAGGGAAGATCAGTTTGGTGTATTTTTTCCTTTAGTCTACATGGGGGACTACTTATGGGGGAGCCTGAGGGAGGGATTTTAAAATTTTTGGTGATTGAAATGTAGAGGACTGAATGGCCTATATAGAAATGATAAAATCCTAAATTAACACTTAAAACTATTTGTGGAGTGAATTCTATTCCTAATTGAGTTTGGCCAGACCCAACCCTACTTGCTAAACCTTCATGTTAAAATTCTCAAGCTATAATTTGTTCTTTTCTAGCTCATCCATAACAATGGCTTTTCCTTTCCAGGCTATCTTTGTAAGGGTACCCAATTTTAGAGCAATAGGTTTTAGTTTGGGAATAAATAATTTAAGGGGGAGATCATCAAGGGGGACTTTAATAAACTATCATGGGAGGTGAAATTAGAGAGATAGAGGGATCCCTCAATGGGATCCTCCACTGAGGAGTCCTCCTCAAATGAGGAACCCTTGGGGGGGACCTCCCAATTGTAGAGAGCTTGGCCATGTTTAAATAGAAGGAGAATCAAGCCTTGGTGAAGGATGGGATTTATGTCATTCACTTGGTTCATTAGGATGGTAATATTAAAGGAATTTAGTAGAAAGTAGGGCAAACTAATTTTATATCCAATGAAATGATTAAGAAGCAAAAAATGGTGGGAGAAAATATGTGTATATTTACCTTTGAGTGTCATGTACCACATGATTTGAAGGCAAATGTATTGCATGAGTAGAATGATTTACATATTAAAACTGAGTGAAATATATAAAATTTGTAAGTATTAAGGCTTTGTATGCTTAGATTGTGATGATGTAGGATATTTATTATTCTAAATATTTATTGAATGGATTATCCCTACACATAGATTTAACTTTCTTAGGTGTCAGTGTGTGAGAGGGTGAGTTACACCTAGAGTTCCAATTAGAGTTCAACTAAGTACCACTATGAGTTCTCCTATGAGTTCTATTTTGAGTTACATTGAGATCCATTATGAGTTATTCTATAAGTTAACTCCCCTACTCCTTATTTATATTCTTCTTCACTAGGCTATTGTAATAGAGAATCTCAACATTATGTAATTTATTTGTGGATAATAGATAATTTATTATTTCATTGCATTAGCTTCATCACTATGGTAATGGATTATTAGAGATATCTTGGTTGAAGAGTATTCCAAACACTAGTATGGTGTCAGTACTCCTTCAACACCCATTACTTACTAATTTTATGTTGTAGTCTCTATTTGTATTTTTTTTACTTGATCGTATATATCTTTTATGCTCAAGATATATTTGGTCATACTAATATAATTTTATTTACTATGAGTTTGTAGGGTTTTGTTTATATTTTATATCTTGTCATATGGCCTCAGTTGCATTTTTTTAGATCTAAGAATGGGCTTAACAATCTGACCTAGATTAGTTTTTTGAGTACCAAGCCTTGAGCATGGTGGTGATGGAAAGGTGATGGCTTGGCCAAGGTTGAGTCACATTTTGTTATCTTTTTTGGATTTTTTTTAGTGGTCTAATCCTCTAAAATCCCTACTCTATCTTCACATAGCTAGAGCCTTTGATTATGATGTGCCTCCTCCTATATATAACTTGAATGTAGATTTTGTAGGCCCATTTAAGCACATGGAGGTCACATGATCTATGTTGAAGTCTCTTAGACCATGATTATTCCAACTATCTTTGATGTCATTTACCTCTAAAACTCATATTTTTCCTCACTACACATCTTCTTCACCTCTTGTTCTTATATGATATGGGTAGATTGGGTGGTTGATGCCTGTGCATATTTTAGTGAGTGGTTATAGTGGTTGGAATATTACATGGTTTATTTGTGTAGGCCATATGCACTTATAACCTCACCTAATCTCTATAGTGGGATGAATGGATGTAACACTATGGGGGTGGAAGGAATATCTATTTTTCTTAGTTATGCAATTTGCCTCAAACTAAAACTTCAAGATCGCTTGTTACTTGGTCACCAACCATCTCTAATCCTCCACATTTATTGGTAGTCTTAGATGTCTCACCAAATGAGACTCCTCACATCATTAAAGGTAGATGTAGACAAGATCATTTGTTTTCATCTTGATCAGGGTTGAAATCTTCATTTTTGTTTTTCAAAGGCAAGGAAGATCTTTCAACTTTCTCTTATTCTACACCATTTTGTGTTGGTTGATGGAGGAGAATTCTACTACTAGAGGATTTTGATGGTTTCCCTCTCTCCGTATAATTTGTGCTTTTTGGTGCTAGTCCTGAACTTCAAATAGAGATATGAAAATAACTCAGTCTCTTTTTCTTGGGCATAACATCCTTATTGATATTTTTTTTCCTCTTATGACAACACCTAGCTAGCTCGTCTCTTTACAAGATAAGTGAGAGAACTTTATTTCATGCCTCATAAGCCAAACTTATTTTTTCACATAAGTTCTAAACCTAAATTTGACCTAAAATAATTAATAAAAATTAAATGAAATAAAAGCATGCTTTAATATTCTTTTAAAATAACTTTAGTTTTTATTATAAATACCTTCAATAGCATTTTCTAGATTGATTGCACATGTGGGTGTATAGGTATATTGGTTTGACTTAGTATTATTGTGAGGAGATATAATGTTTCATGTTGATACCAAAAATTGGTTATAATTCTATGTTTGCCTTATAGACTTTGGAGGAGAATTTAAGTTTTTTGTGAAAATTTAATTAAAATAGGCCATTAATGATTGGAAATTGATTATGCAATAACTTTTGATCAGTGGCTTGAAATTGAGTACCACTTTTTGTAAAAGTGATTTATTTTTAATTTCCCAACCATTGGTACTATTTTTTATTATAAAACACTAAATTTATAAAGTTCCATATTCAAGGGGGTTACCTCTACTATGCACCCTACTACTTTATACATTATAATTCATGCATAATTACTTACATGTGTATGTATTTTTGGATGTGAACGACATCTCTATTCTAAGCGTGCACTATTTGTATTGATTATTGTACTTTTTGCTCACTTAGATGCATTTTTGACTGAGATTGACATCCTTTGCATGTATTTTTATAGGTTATCATTTTTTGTAGTTTATCATTTCAAGTGTGTTTTTTCATACATGATGGCCTTTTTCTCTATTTTCCAAAATATTCCATCAGCCCATGACATGATCTATTCTAGTTTGTGCATTGGAACCTTGAAACACTTTTAGTTTGTGTCATGTCTCTATCAAGGCTCCTTTCTTAGTGCCTTACCTTCTTTTATGAAAACCCTTTTTTGATCCCTTATTTTTGGAACATCTTTCATGATACTTGATTAATTCTTTAAAAGGTTGATAATATCCTTGTTTGAGATATTATGGTGAAGTCCAATCTCTTCTTTTTTTCATTTGGTGTTTATTGAGACATCATTGTACTTACACTACTATATAAAGTGTCATGGGAGCATTGTTTTGTGAGATTTATTATTTATAATCACAACTTTATCTACCTTCATACAAGTGTGCCTTGTGTTTTCACACCCTTTTTCAATTTTTGGTACTTCTTCATGCCCCATTTGATGTAGCCAATGTTTTTCATGTACTACATTTTGACACACAATTTCAATGGACATTTCATATCTCTCCCTTCTCATCATTATGGGGGTATCATACTATTGGTATTAATGCTTACTTGGTTTCTATATAAAGTGAGATATGTATCTAATTTTTTATTTATATGTACTAGGAAGATGCATTGATTAGTTACCCATGTATTTCGATGAGATGGGACATTTATCATATAGATATTCTTGCATTCCTATTTTGTGGAGGTGACCTTCCATCTTTAATTGATCAGCTTCTTGAGACTATTGGCCCCTATATTTTTGACTTATAATTTTCCATACATTGGTTGAGTATTGTCATTAGGGTCACTTGTGCAAATTTATATGCCATTTGTATCTTTAAATTTTAGATTTTACCTTGGGTTTCCATATGATCATTGTTCGAGTAGTTTCATTGAGGGCACTCATGAAATTTTTTGACTTCTTGATCCTGATCTTCATCTTGATTTTAGAGGAGTTTCTTCTTTCAACATTATAACAATAATCCTTTGATAGTTATTTATAGCTTCTTCATGATTTATTGGTGTTATTCATGTTAATATTTTATTCCTACTCTTTTGGGACATTTTATTTTAGAGGCTTCTTAGACCTTTACTAGTATTTATCTCTTTTAAAGAGGAGTTTTTCCCATGAGGTTTTCTCTTTTTTCTCTAACTATGAGAGATCTTTTTCATTATATGTGGGTACCTCATTAGGGCTTATTATCAAGACCCATTTTTATTTTCTACCCACCTAAGATACACTTAAGGGGGTGTTGATGTAAGATATTTATTATTTCATTTATATATTGAATGGATTATCCTTACACATATATCTTTAGCTTGCTTAGGTGTAAGTGGGTGAGAGGGTGAGTTTCACCTAGAGTTCCACCTGGAGTTTAATTGAGTGCCACTATGAGTTATCTTATAAGTTCCATAGTGAGTTAAACTCATTTCCACCTTGAGTTATTATATGAGTTAACTCCCCCTACTCTTTTGTATTAATCTCCACTAGGCTATTATAATAGAGAATCTTAGTATTGTATAACCTATTTATGGATAATAGATGATTTATTCTATGTGCGATGCATTAGATTCATCACTATGGTAATGGATTATTGGAGAGATCTTGGTTGAAAAGTATTCCAAACACTAACATGTTATTTTTAGGTTAAATTTTACACGAAACATGATTGACCAATTGAGGATAACAATGGTAGGCATTCTTGTCCCTACTAGTCTATTTTATCCTTGATATAAAATTAAATTTGATCGATGTAGACTGTGAAAATAGAGAAATAAATGAAAAAATATGGAAAATTTGACTAATGACTCTTCAGATCTATAAAGTGAAAAAAAGAGCTAAGAGGCCAAAATGTTAGTAATAACCAAGGGCTTATAAGAATTGATCATATGTATAACTAAGGCTAAGACATGATGTGATAGTCAAGAAGCTATGCAAAATATGATTTTTGATTTTTTTCAAATATTTGAATGTTTTATAATTTTTTATAAATAAAATAAAATGCAACAAGGTAACCATTAATCCCATCAATATGAGAATCATGACAAAATATGATAAATGGTAAATGAATTATTTTCCTTGAACAAAATATGCTAGATGTGTTTGTATCAAAATCATAAAACATATAATGTGATGTATTAAATTATAAAGATCACTACTTCCATAATATTATGTAGGAAAAGTAGATATAGGATATGTAGAATGATGCAAGATTTGATAAGTACTAGTAAGAGATTATGCCAAATTTTGTGCCTTTTGAGGAATATGTTGATTTTTATGAATAACCAATTTGGAAGGTGTTTCATGTGATGGTGTTTGTTGATAATTAGACACATTTTCCCAATAAAATTATTTTTATACTATTTAATTCAAAGGATTTTTCACCTTTTCTAAATTGTTTGAATATAAACCTATTTCCTAGGTGCAATAATTGAAAAATGTGTTTTTGTCTTGAATAGATGTGTTAATGAATTGTGATGGTTGATGGGGTGGAGGATGTACCATAGATTGTAAAGGGTAATAATAATTGATTCATATATTGTAATAATTTTATTGCAATGGATGTACTTTATGCATCTACGTACCATAAAAGGTACATGATAGATATTTTTCAACCAAGGGCATTCCAATATCATATCAAAGACCCAATTTTTTGGTATAAATATAAAATAAGTAGATAGTATAGTAGGGACCACCTAAAGAGGTAAGATTATGTGTACTAAAGTTCCCATTAAATGTATTTAGATGTTGTTTGTATATCATGTTACATGTAACCCACTGAATGAATTAATATCACTATTTTAAAAAAATCAAAATTTACTCATGAAATTTTTGTTGCACATGATAAAATATTCACAATGTAAACACATAATAGTAACAATATTCTATTGTAAATAATTCAACATACACACATACTTATATATTTTAACTTCTACTATTAATGATTTTGACCCTATCAACAATCCTAACATTTTATCTCTTATGTTAATATTAGTGTGTTGTTAAAACAATGCACTTAATATAAAAAACCTCAATACCTATATCACACATTGATTTTAATGTGAGTTATCTACATACATTATATTGATATGTAAATATAATAACATGAAACACTAATTCTTAACATTCCCTACCTTATTATTAACATGGGAGAATCACACATTCTTTAGAATCTTATATCTAAAAAACAATATTTTCATAAGGTACAAATCCATCAAGTTGGCTTGGAACCCTTATAAAGGTGTAGCTTTCAAGTTGAACTCTTGAGTTCTAGATCCCTCTACCTGAAGTCCTAAATTTAGATTACTCTTGAACTATTTAGGAATCAATCCATATTGAGTGTACCTTAGATATATTCATGTCCTCAAAAAGTGAGTTTATTAAAAATGAATCTTTCAAAAATGTCAACATAGTAGGGGTTTATTTTGTGCACCACACATGACAACTAGTGCCATAATAGCATAGTGTGGGCCCATCATTAGTGACTAATGATAGATGTTATTATGCCTCATACATATATTTATTTTAACATCTATTGAAATGGGCTCACTTAGACAGAGTGGTAATGATGCTCAATTGTTTTAACATTATGTTTAATTATTTTATAATCCTACCCCCATAATGTATAACAACTTGGATTCTAGTTTGGAATAAAAATGAATGGAAATCTTCAATGAAATATTTTAATGACCTAATTTTGACAACACTTACGACATGATTGATTTTTTATTTTTGATTATTGATGATATATAGAAGTTATTGTAGAAAAGACAATAATAACTTAGACTAAATAATTAAATTCTAGTGACCTTGACTATACATAAATAAATTTTTAACTTTATTTTTTAAATATATGCCTAATAACTATAGACAAATAAATTATAATCTTAAAGATAAATTAAAATATATAAATTTATAATTAAATAAATTATTAAACAAACTATGACAACTATATTTAAAAAATAAAACAATAAACTATTAGCTTAGACAACCACTAAAACTTATAAAAATTCAAAAAATTAACAACCATTATAATGGAATACCATAAACTTAATACAAAACACATGTCAATTGAAGCTCATAGAATTGCATGAACTATTTAAGGTATATATTGAGATAAATACTAGTTGTGTAAAAGACCAAATTACCTATGTGGATAATGCAAAAGATAGATGTGAATAGGCTTATAAATTTTGAGTTGTGATAATTTATATAAGTGATTGAAACCTTCTAAAATACCCATGGTTTTTTTTAATAAAAATAACTTATCCACAATACAAGATAATCAGAGGTGGAATCTTGGAAGGTGGAAGCACAAGTCACACGTCTACCTTGATTAACATTTATTTTTAGTCCCATGAGATGTCTCATGGAATGTTGGTATTGTGTTAATGGATCAATGGATGGCACATAGTAGAGCATTGGTAGTAAAAATATACTACATATCCATTCATAATGGCTGATGTTTTAAGAATATGTTTCAGATTTGGAAAACATAAGTTTGATGCATGGAGGAGCTATAAAGTAGGCATAAAATTTTAAAATTAACCTTACATATGTATGAAAAAATAGCCAAAATGTGAAAAATATAAATTATTTGGTCATAGTGTATTTATTTGAGCTCATTCATGTGAAGTTAATATAAACTTGATTTGACTTTATATGCCTCTAAAATTCTCTGAAGATTGAATAAATGGTATTAAACACTTCTCTCAAGATGTATTATCCTAATGACATATTCATTGCACATATTTTCATGGTGATAATTAAAGGATATACATATTTGGATGAAATAATATAACAAAGTTTCCCCTCCATATATTAATAGACCATCCTCAAAAAAAATCCTCTCTAATACCAACTGTAAAATTTGGTCATAGTTTACTCATGAATTATTTGTTACACACAATAAAATATTCAAAATGTAAACATAGAGTAATAGTAATATTATATTTTAAATCATTCACCATACATGTGTACATATATAGAGTTTAAATCATATACTATCAATGAGTTTGACTCTATCAACAATCCCAACATATTATCCATTATGTTTATATTAGTGAATTGTTAAAAAAATGCATTTAATATAAAACCTCAATATATCTCTAACACCTCTATCTTAATGTGAGTTATCTATATACATTATTTTCACACACACACATATATAATAACATGAAACACTAATTTCTAATAATTGTGAAAACATTCTCAATTTATCAATTATCAACTAACATATTATGAATAGGTTGTTTATCAATAAAGGCTCTTATACATAAATCATGAAAATTAGAACCATCATCTAATATATCACTATCATCAAAGTAATCATAGGATGTGGAAATGTAGTTTGAAAAATTGTAACAATAATTCAATCTAATGGATGACCATATGACTCAAAAGATGGATAAGAATTGTATGTATGATATGATATTAAATTTTTCTTATTGATATCAAGATTAGGAAATGGTTCATTGAATATATTAAATTTAGGATGTTCATTTTGTTAGGCTTAGTTTCATATTTAGGAGAGCCTATCTTGATAACATTATTGTCAATAAGATCCTGAATAAGGTGTTTGAGATTGAAACATATGTTATTAAAATGATGACTGTAGTTTTGGTAATCACAATATGCATTATTATCAATACAAAAAGCTTGAGGTTTGTTCATGTCAATTTCAAATGGTGGGGGAAGTGATGATATTTCATTAAAATAATTTGTATATGTTGATTTAGATTTTTATTATGGCTTACTTTGTAACTTAATTATATAAATATAGGTGTTAACTTGAGCTTATTCAAAGAAATAAGCTTGAATTCATCTTTCTCTTGTTGTATGATAGATTTCCTCAAATGATCTAATTTTTCTAAAATGATTGACTCATTCAAAGGTGTAAGAAAAATTAATTTATAAATATCTTGTAGTTCATTATTTATGAAGGTCTTAGTCATTTTGGAAAACATGGTCTTTAAAAAAAGTATATAATCACTTATAAGCTCATTAGTTCCTTTCTTAAGCTTAGTAATTTACAAATAATAAATATTTTCATTAATGTTGATATAAAAATGCTTAATAAATGTCTTCTAATGGATTGAATTCTTTGATTGATTGAAATAGTAAATATTAAAACCAATGCAAGGTTTAATATTTTAAGCTTCTTTGGAATAAATTAGTTAGAAATTTATCATTAAAATTATAATCCAAATATGTTGCATGAAAATATTTGAGATGTTGTTCTGGGTCTACTTTACCTTTTTCTAGTGGAAGTTTAGAAATTAAAAATCTTGTAGGTAAAGGGTATGATGCAATATCAGGTGTTATAGGATTAAGACGTAAAGCTTGGGAAACTAATTATTGGATATATTTTGGAATACCTTGGTCTAACTACAACACCTTAACATGCAAAAATGAAATAGTTTGCTTGATGGATTGCGTAGTAGGTAAGGTATGTGATATAGTATGTGTATCTATAAAAGGTTTTAAATGAGTCACTTAGTTAGGCATAGGCATAGAAATGTTTTATAAAAATTGTGTTTCCCCAATCCTAAAGAAGTAGATATAATATAATTATAAAAAATAGTAGTAGCAACATCTATGGTAAGATTTGCAATAGGTTTATATAGAAAAAACATTTGGTTCTTCTGATGCACTAAAATTATTATGTTTTATTTGTTTTTTCTAACTTTAAATAAAAAATATTTAACTTCCTCTAGAGGTTTTGTAAGTAATTCATTTAATTTGATCACATTAATAGGATCAAATCTATTATTTTGTGTATAATTAGATTCTATATGATTAGTCATGAAATCATTTGCAATTGATAGTAATAGAAGACCAAAATTTAGAATCTATAAAAAGGAATTTTTTGTGTATGTAGATTAATAAATTATTTAGAAATCCAATGTCAAGATAAGATATGTTTACTATTAGATATTATATTATAGGTCAAAATAAAATGATTTCATTGTCAGCTATTATATTTGATATCAAAATCAAGTTATTTTAGTATCATATTTAATTCCAAAATTGAAAGAATATTCTTATATTGTTAAATGTTTAGGAATTTATCTAAACCCTTGGACAAAAAAGTTGAAGTAATGCTCAAATTAAAAATGGGTTCACCAATATGTTTTTGTCTAATTTGAATTAATATGTGAATAAACCCAAATTAATATCAAATAAATAGAATAAATTGGAATGTTGTAAATGGAATTTTGACAAGCAGAATGAAAATAAAAGACTAAATTCAATCAAGTGTAAATGTTTGAAATAATACAAACTATGAATTGGAAAGAAAAAATTAGTTATTTTTCCATAGATCTAACTATGTTGAATGACAAAATTTATAAATAGGAAAATAGGAATAAATTATGCAAGTGTCAAAAAGTGGGAATTGAAACTACACAAGGATAAAATTAGTTGACTAAGGATAGGATCAACTACCACTAGCATCCAATTTATTTTATGTTGTATTTTTCATTAAAACATGAATTTAGGGCACAATACTTGTGACAACTTAAGTTATATTTGTATGCATATATTTGACCTTTATAAGTGTGTGAATGACTTGAAAATGACTTCTCTAAACTTTAAACTCTAATAGGGCTAGCAATAATTGAAAACCTAAAAATAGAAAAATGTGGAATGTAATTGGGTTGAGTTGACCCCAATCACCCCCATGATGACTGAACATTACATAAATGTGGAATGTAATTGGGTTGAGTTGACCCCAATACACTAAATATGGAATTTAATCCCATGTGGTTCTCCCACTTAGAGTTCTTTGTAAAAGTTTGCTCTTTTAAAAATAAGAATTCATATAAATATGATTTGAATACTTGATCATGATTTGGTTTAGATATAATAAAATAAGATTTTAAATTGGATAAGGACTAATTCAAATTCTTAAAATTATAATTGGGAAGTATAGGGAAGATTTACTCAATAGGTAATAGTGCAAGTTTGCCTTTATATTAAAATTCTAAAGTTGTCTAATAAGTGATGTGAATGTGCCTTTATAACAACCCAAAGGGGAACCCACATGATAGGAATCCTAAAAACATGAATCATAAAGATAAGGGAGATTTTACATTTAAAATTTGATCATTATAATACCAATGGATAGTATCAAAACATAGGGATAAATCCTACTATCATAGTTATCACTATTGGTTTATTTTGTCCATTTGGGAAACATATGAAATGTGGGTTTTAGATTATCTATACATATCCATAAGGATGTTTTTGGTAATTAAAACACTTATGTAAGAAATAAATAGTAATTTATAGTATAAATAGGTCCTCATAGATTCTTAGGATATAATGAAGTGTAACAATAGGTACTGATTAAGTTCACACATTAATTAAAGTGAAAAGGGACCAAAACTAACATGATCAAGTATTCATGAATATAGTTAGGTGTCTATGGAAATTAGATATAAATTTAACAAATAAAAGATGTGTAATAAATGAGTGTAAAACATATCAAATGTAATAAAGACTAAAAATGTAAGGAAATACATATGTAAAACATTTTAATCAAACTTAAGAAATCACATCAAAATGTAAGGCAAGATAAAACATAAGATGCAAAGAATAAATATAAAAAGAGAGATATATTGTAATAAAATAAAAATATATAATCAAACAAGGAAAAATGAAATGACTATAATATCATCCAATATAATATAGGTGAAAATTAAGTAAAAAAAGGACATGTGAAATAAAATAAGTAGAGTTTAATGAGTGAAAAATTGAAATTGGTGCTTGTGCTAAAGCATATTGTAGAAAAGGATGACCATATCAAGACATAAATATGATGAGGAAGATGGTGAAGATATGAAAGGGGAAGTATTTTATGATTAAGTCCTAGTTGTATTCCATAATTTCTTACAATACACCTCACTAACCAAAAAATCCAAGAGGCATCATAATAAATCATAAGATTCAAATCTGGAGAAAATAGATAGAAAATGATAATATAAAGAAGAGGTATGTGATTAGTGTTGACCGTTTTCCCCAAAAAACCAAAATGGGTAAACCTCCCTATAGTCAAAATCTTGTATAAGGACTTTTATAATGTCATAGGGTATGTTATGGCTTTTTTTGATGTCATTTCATATGCCATTTTAAGTGGGTCATGGCCTAGCCTAATCCTTGTGTCTTATGGTGTGTTAAGAATCATTTTGATCATAAGTGTAAATAGGTAGCGTAATGAGTCTAGATCTCACACTTGTGGATAAATCAGAGGAAATTGGTCATATGATCTTCTCCCCTTTTATGCTGAGATTGTATGCACCAAGTCTGAGGTCCTCTGTCGAAGTGCATCAAAAGCTACAAAGGTCCAAAGTTGGATCCTCAATCACTTCTTACTTGTTTTACCATACTTAACAAATTTTCAAAAGAGCTCAAATAGATCTAAGTGAGCATCTTCACAAAGCTATATCTTGTACATGTAGTAGTTACAAAAGAAGGTGACCACATGGGTTTATTCACCTTGGTCCCAAGTTATTATGTGCCAAGTTTGACGTCCTCTACCCAAAAAAAATAAAGTTATACATGTGCAAATTTGGGCTTCTAATAATTTTTTCTAAGTTCCCTATACTTAGTCATTTGAGCTTGGCCATCACCAGGATGTCATGCAAGAGCAAATGAACCAGCCATATTGAACTTTAAATATATTTGATTTGGAATCTCCCAAGATTAATGGATCAAATGGGTTTGTCCTTATTAACCTTAAGATCATCTCCTAAAAATCTGATACCTTGATGTTTTTCATGCTTTAATTTCTAAGATTTTAAATTTGGTCAAAAAAACATGAGACATTTGTTCTAATGTCAATTTTAAGCTCAAACAAAGTAAGTCATTTTGATATTAAATTTGATGGTCATGTGAATGTCAATGATGATTACATGAACATCATTTGACATCTCATAGACCATTAAATTTAATATCAAGAACTAGCCATTGGATTTCAAACTATGGGTCATAGTAAGACCAATGGCTAATGATTCATTATACATAGGAGATCCAATGACACAAGATGAGTTAAATGGTTAGATAGCTCAAGATATAGATATATGGTGTAAGCACATAAGCTAATAGACTAATAATAATATCTTGAATATTAATGTAGGTTCACCATGTGGCATAAGTAAGGATAAGGTTGAAAATTCAAAAGGTATATCTAAGGGCTCAAGTTCATTCAGATCTAGCAAATCTAATGGAGTGAGCTGAGTCAAAGTCTCAATGAGCAAAGTATTGACAATTAATGAAAATTAAGTTTGAGGACAAAGGTGAGCTCAATATTTTTGAGATCAAAAAGCTATTTTGACCATGGATAACAAGGTTTTTTAAGGTCTTCCTGACACCATTAAATCTCATTCAAATTCTATGGAATATTCAAGATGATGTATCTAGGTACAAAGAACATATAGGGATGCCACGAGAGATCAACATAGAATTTTGGTTCATAGATTTATTACATACAACATCCATATTTTAAGTAGCATTGTTTGGTGACTGTATTCACCATTCTAAAATAAGGGTCCATGCATCTATAAAACATTGAATCTTAAAGTAATATAAATACTATAAGAAAACCAATAGTCTGAGATTGGTTTTCCATCTATAATAGACCCATAAGTAGAACTAGTTTGAGCATGATCTGGGTGAAGTGAGAGCTAAAATTTTGGTGGGTGCCATGAAAGCATGCACATAGGCCCTAATGGTCTCATCTATAGAACCAACTACATGAAAAAGACCCTTATCTCCACTTTGGTATGCATCAAAAAATTAGTCATGGGAAGTTTGACATTAAGACAAATATATAACTAGTTGATCCTACTATATGGAGCATCAAGGGGAGAATGATGTAAATGTGAAACCACTTAGGGTGATTTAGATCAATCAAATGGTTTGAATGAGTATATTTATAGAGGTAGTTACAATTATGGTTCAAAATTTTGAACTAATTGATTCCTCTTTTAATCACTAAGGCACCCTTCTTCTTGTGGATTTTCTTCTATAAGTATAATTCTTGAGATAGTGTAAATAATTTCCACTCCATATATGGTAAAGCCTTGCTATAATGACATCATATTTTGCCTTTAAACATTAATTCAAATCTAATTTTTAGTTCTTGAGTAATTGTCTAAATGTGCAAGTGATGTATTGTGATGTAAAGTGATTGTTTTCTATCCTTTCTTCCCTTATCCTTTCATATTTGTGCAAGAGTTTGTATTCTAAAAGGTCATATGAAGTGTTTTCAAGTTTATGAGCCTATATTTTAAGTGTATAATGAGCCTTAGTGCCTAAAATTGACCTATGGTTCACTTACCTTAGATAGATCTCATACATCTCACCTCTATAATGAAATACTCATGTTAGGATCCATAAGACTTAGAAGTTAGTTTGTGTGCCTTATTTCTTAGTGTAGGAAAGTATGATGGCCATATAGAATATGTCTTAGTATATCACCCCATTAGATTAGGTTTATTTTATGAAAATTTTAACTCTTTACCCCATTATATTAGGTTTTTTTCATTCAAATTATAACTATTTTTACATAAGCAAGAATTATCATAGGTGAAAGCACTTCAAGATACATTCAAGGAGCTAGCCCTTAAAATCTAGAGGCTCACTTCCAATATAGGTACATCCACATACCTATAAGTGTTCCCATGTTTCCAAAATATGGAAGAGGATTTAACACCCTCTTATAGGGTGAAAGATTTGGTGATTATAGTTTTGGCATGCTTAGTAGGACCCATTATCTTCAAGATAACTTCTCAAGGTGAATGATGGTCTTGACAAACACTAGCTGAAAACTAGTGTGCTACCTAGTATTTGGTGACTTCTCTAGGGAATATAATTTTAGACCATTATTTTGTTATAAAATTATCTCTATAATTAATGGTCCTCATTAGGTCATCCTCTACTAGACCATCCAATCCTATTAATCCACCCATTCAGCTTGAGATCCCTCTTATAATTCATTATCCATAGCATAATTTACCCTTTGAAGAATGAGTAGATTTTATTAGAGAGGAAAAAGAGGAAGATGCTGAAGAAGTGTAAGATCTTGAAGAAGAGGAAATGGATAGACCTTATGGTTTCCTTTACTTCAACACTAATAATCCCATTCAACTTCATGCATATGATACCATCCCTCTAAATGCCATTTAAGGTGTTCCCAAATTCAATGGTGAGAGTCATATCACACCTAGTGAGACATTAGAGATGTCTCTAACTTTTGTATTTTTCATAATATTATCTAAGAGAACATTTACATTAAGATCTTCACCATGTCCCTTAAAGAGAAGGATCTTGATTGGTATAGGACTCTAGAAGGTGGATGCATCACAACTTGGGATGAGTTTAGAGTGTTGTTGAATTCTAAATTTGGAAATGAAAGTGACCATGCCTCTCTCATTCATCAACTCAACATGATAAAAAAGGGGCCCAAAAAAATAATGCATGATTTCAATGAAAGGTTTAAAAAGACTTGGCATAGGTTATTTCTTCCCATGAGACCACCTTCTATCTTTGTATTACTTAATTGAAATACATTGGGATTAAAATTGCTATCATGCTTCAATCCATGGGTGGTTGCAAAATCCTTGAAGCATATGAGATTATTATCAAAGCTAAGAATAGTCTCATCCAAGCTAGAATATTGTCACCTAAAGTGTTTATGCCTCTATTGTCCCATGATTCTGATGATGCTTCAAATGTGGCTCAAAATCCTAACATCAATACCAAGCCTATAATTGTTCCTAAGAAGGAGGATAATGTCATGGAAAAAGATATATAAATTCAAAGGCTAAGAGATTAGCTTAGATAATATAATGTGCAACAAGGTGCTTATAAAAACCTTTACCCCTATCAGTAAAAATATGGAAAAAAATATATAAGAGGGAGAGGCCAATGGTAGCCTAATCCCAATAGGCCTACTACTACATATAATCCTAACTCTACCACAAATGCAAAGGAGATGGTACTAGTTCATATAAATTTGGTACAGGGAGAAGATTGGTAGTAAGACCAATTCATGGATGCCAATAAAAATAGAGAGAAATATTTGGTGTCTCAAGGGGTAGTTACTCCCCTCCTATCAAATTGATATGAGGTGAAGATGCAAGCTAATAAAGGTTGGCAACCTCAAGGATAAATCTTCACCAATTTTTTGGTTGAGGACACCATTGTGCTAAATCAAGGAGCTTCTATATTAGAAAATACAAGGTCCAAGAAGAGGGATATATGGGGTGGAAGTAGAATAATTATAGGTTCATCTAATCCTCATACAATTCAATAGGACATATCTATAAGTGTGACCATTCCAAAGGCTTCTATGGTAGTTCTAAAGGCTTCTGCACCTCCAAAAAGTCAAAATGTGGTAAGGTCTACCCTTATCCCTCAAGTTTAAAGTTTTTATCTACCTAAAAGAGCCTAAGATAAAGTAGGCATATCTTATTTAAAAATTTTATATTCTTTGAAGAGTAATAAAACATCCATTTCCCTTTGGGATGTTTTACATATGCCTGGTCAGAAGGAACTCCTCCAAAAGTAGCTATCTACTATCCCTACTAGTGTCTCACCCATGAATAAAATTAAAAGTCATATTGTCCTTGTAAGTGTACCTATTACAATTATTGAACCACCCACTATATCTAAAAAACCTCTACCATTCTATCTCACTCTCATAGTAGGTAACAAGTTGGTCCATAATTGCATAGTGGATAGTGGATCTTCAACTTCAATCATACCTAAGGTAGTAACTGATAAATTAGGTTTGAAGTATGAGCCTCATAGTAAAGGAGTTCTCCATCTAGATGGTACCCCTACCAAAACCATAAGACTGATAAAAAACTTGAAGGTTTTCCTACATGACTATCCTAGTTTTCGTATCTTGTAAGACATAGTTGTTGTTGATCTCCTAACCCACTTTATAATCTACTTGTCAAAGGAATTTATTGCCAAGATTGGTGGATATCTTTCAACTAATTGGTATTTATTGGCCTTTAGGATGAGGTATGGGACCAAGGTGATAATTAAGACATAACCTCTTATCAGGTTTCATATCAAACCTTACATTGAGACAAGTTCCAATTTGAACTATGTTATTCATGAAGAAAAGGATTCTATTCTAGATAATGGTACTTCTTCCAAGCTTGAGGGCATTGTAGATTTTTTGCTTGATGGATATGATACTAATAATTATGATTAGGGTCCTTATGATCTCATGGAGGAAATTGATTTAAGGACATATTGTATACATGAAGAAGGAATATAGATACCTCTACTTGCCAAGGAAGAGGGTATATATGATGAACTATCGAAGATGTTTTTTGATAGTTTAAGAAGAAAGGTTAGTGAAGGGGCTAGTGTTATTTTGGTCTTTCCATGTAAACAAAATTATTATGATTCATATAGATTTAATTTTAGTTTCACTTGCAATGTGGCTGAGTATGAAGGTTTGATTCATGGACTTCAATGGGCAAAGAGAAAAGGGGTAAAAAACTTGAAAGTATATGGAGATAGAAAGTTGGTTGTGCACCAAATGAGGAAGGTGGTTACTACCAATAAAAATTTACTTAATTAATATATGAATCAGGTATGGGATCTTCTTGAATAATTCAATGCATTCAACATTCACTTGATTCCAAGGGAATAGAATAGTCATATTGATAGACTAACTACCATAAGAGCCCAAATTTGACACTCTAACTACCATAAAGGAGGAAAGAAATCAGTCTCATATTAAGATCATTATCAGACCTTATATACCTAGTTATTAAGTCTCTTGGAAAGTGTATGATCGCAACAAACACATTTCATACTTATTACAAAATGAGGTTGGGTTTTCTTCAATATATCAGGGAAGGCTCTAAGAATAGTTGGGTGACCAGATTATGAAACTAAAGACCAATAAGATACCTAGGATTTTGGTGACCTTAGAAATTATCATTAATGAGAATTATCAGAAGAGGAAAGAGAAAGTGAGTGTATCTAAAAATGATGAGAATTATTAAAGGTTCTTGATCTTCAAAGATAAACTCTAAAAAATAGGCAAGGTATGTTCTACAGTAGAAAAACAAGCATTCATTAAACTATGTAGAGAGTTTCATGATATATTAACTTGGGAATATAAGGAAATTAAGGGATTTGATCCTATCCTAGCACACCATACCATTGATTTGGAACTAGGAGTTAAATCGGTTAGACAAAAGCAAATACCCATCAACCCCAAGGTTGAGCAAGTCATGAGGTTAGAGCTTGCCAAGCTCCTTAGATCTAAGATAATATTTCCCATAAATCATTCAATGTGGGTGGCTAACCTTGTGCCTATTATAAATAATAATGGGGAAATAAGGCTTTGTGTAGGATTTAGATATCTTAATCAAGTGTCACTTAAAGATCATTATCCTCTACTCTTGATGGAGTAGATTCTACAGATGGTTTCAGGTTTTTAGTGTTTCTCTCTGATAGATGGCTATTCAAGAGATAATAAGATTTTATTCAATGAAAATGATCAATTCAAGATAACCTTCACTACCAAATGGGTAACCTTTTCTTATAGGAAGATGTCTTTTGGTCTGTCTAATGCCAGTGTCACTTTTTAAAGCAAAATGGACATGGTCTTTATAGGTTTAATCAATGAGTTGGTACTAGTTTATCTAGATGATATAACAATATTTTATAAGGATGTAGATGAACACATACAACATTTAATACAAGTGTTTGAAATATTTAGGCAATATGGGGTATCCCTTAACCTAAATACATTCATATTTACTGTTCATGAAGGTAAGCTCTTGGGACATATTTTTTCCAAAAATAGTCTGACTATCGATCTTGACAGAATAAAGGCTATCCTAGGTTTATCATTTCCCTTGCATAAGAAAGGTATTCAAAGTTTATTGGGTAAAATAATTAAAAAAAAAAGATTCATACCTAGTTTTACATCTTTAGTAAAACTTATCATAGCTATGCTCAAGAAGAACTAAGTCTTCTCTTGGACCAAAGAGGGTAAGAGCAATTTTGAAGCCATATAGAAAATAATTGTAGAATCTCTTACCCTTCTGCATCTAGATTTTACTAAATACTTCATGTTATATTAATTTGATAACATTGATTCTATCTTGACCATGCTGATGTAGAATACTAATGAGGGCATGGAGCATCTAATTTCATTCTTAAATCAAGGTTTAGAAGATTATGATGTCAAATACACCTTTATGGAGAAACAAGTCCTTGATGTTGTAAGAGGACCAAATAAGTTTAGACATATGGTGTCAAATAACAAGATTCAATTTATGGTCTCTCATCCTAGCACCAAGGAGTTTATTTTGAGTAGGGATCTTAGTGAAAAGAAGATAGGGTGGATCATTAGGGTGATGGAGTATGATGTTGATATCAAAGTGACAAAACTAGTAAGGGGAAAAGGCCTCTATAATCATCTAGCTTTAGATCTTCATGAATAAAAAGAGGAAGCTCTAGTCAACCATGAGTGTCCCCAACAAGCTGGTCCATTTCCTCCAAAAAAATGGACATGAGAGATGACCATGTTTTTCTAAAATGGTGAGTACCCTAATAATATGAAAAGATCACAAATGAGATATTTTAGATTGTAATCTATACTCTTTTGTCTTTTGGATGACATGTTATTTAGGAGAGATGTCAATGGTGTGTTATTAAGATGCATTAACAACAAGTATTTTGGAGTATTTATTGAGAAGTTTCATGATGGGACAACATGAGGCCATTTCTCTCCAAGGACCATAATTACCAAGATCATGAGGGTTGGATATTATTGGCCCAACCTCTTCAAGTATTGCCATGCTTGGGTAAGAATGTATGGACAATGTGCCTTCTTTATAAGAAAGTATAAGCTTACATCTCTTCCTCTAAAGCCTATCCAAGTGGACTGGCCTTTCATGCAATGGGGTCTTAACTTCATAGGCATGATAAACCCTCCATCAAGTTCTGGTCACAAATGGATACTCACAACAACTGACTATTTTACTAGATGGGTTGAGGTAGTAACATTAAAGGAGGCTAATAAGACTGCCATCTTGGAGTTATATGAGATCATCATAACAAATTTTATTACCCCTTCTACTATCATTTTAGATAATTCTCTTATTTTTAGGGTGCTAAAATAGTTGATTAGGTAAGTAATAATGGCATATTCTTGAGCACTTCAATAAACTATTACCCTCAAAGTAATGAGTTGGTTGAATCTACCAACAAAAACCTAATCAAAATCATTAAGATAACCTTGGAGTTTAACTAAAGATCTTGGCACACTAAACTGAATAAAAGTTTATGGGCTAATAGGATAACTCCTAAGAGGTCAATAGGAAATTCTCCTTTTGTGATTATCTATGGAAGGGAAGCGAGGCTATCTATATCTCAAGAGCTATTGGCCTTGGAATTAGCATACCAACTAGAGTTTCTTGAGAACACTCCCATGTAAGTGAGATTAACAAAACTAATGGAGTTGCAAGAGACTAGAGGTAAGGCTCATCAATCCAAGGAACATCACTAAGTACCAATTAAGAGGTATTTTGATAAGAAGGCAACTCCAAAATCATTTAAATAAGGTGACATAGTCTTGAAATGGGATGAAGATAGAGTAAAACTAAGTAGACATAATAAGTTTGATGCCCTATGAAGTGGAATATATGTCATCACCAAGTGAAAGAAAAGCAACTCCTTTCACTTAGTAAGGATGAATGGAGAATAACTACCTATCCCTATGAATGGGATACACTTAAAACCATACCATTAAGAGTTGAAGGTCTATCTTGTAAATTTTAGGTTAGGTGTGTGTTTCTCTTATTATTTTTCTATGTCCCAATAATCTCTTTAAAGCATAATGTGTTTTATTTAGTTCCTTACTTTGTGTTTTATCCTTATTATTTTCTCTATTTTATGCATTGTTTAAAGCAATTTATATATCCAACCTATATAATTTTGACTCCATATCCCAATGGATAGGATCAAACAACTGGTCATGGTATAGAAATCATACCACCCTTGGGAAATTACCAAATATGTTGACCATTTTTCCCCACAACCCAAAATGGGTCAACCCCCATATAGTCAAAATCTTATATAAGGGATTTTCATAATGTCATAGGGTATATTGTGGATTTGTTTGATGTCATTTCATATGCCATTTTAAGTAGGTCATGGCCTAGCCTAGTCCTTGTGTCTTTTGGTGTCTTAATAATCATTTTGATCATAAGTGTAAGTAGGCAATTTACTGAGGCTAGATATTTCACATGTGAATGAATAAAAGGAAATTGGTCATATGGGATCCTCCCCTTTTGTGCCAAGATCATATGTACCAATTTCAAGTTCCTCCACCAAAGCACATCAAAAGTTACAAAGTTCCAAAGTTGGCTCCTCAGTCACTTCTTGCTTGTTTTCCCATAGCTAATTTTTAAGAGAGCTTAAATAAAGTTGAGTGAGCATCTTCACAAAGATATATCTCACATATATAGTGGTTATAGAGGAAGGTGACCACATGGGTTTATTCACCTTCGTCCCAAGATGCTATGTACCAAGTTTGAGGTCCTCTATCAAATCATAAATGGAGTTATACATGTGAAAAGTTGGGCTTCTAAGCATTTTTGATAAGTTTCCCATAGTTATTCATTTGAGATTGACCGTCACCAAGACATCATGAAAAAATAAATGGACAATCCATCTTGAAATTTAAATATTTTTACTTTTGAAGGTCTTAGGATTAGTGGATCAAATGGGCTTATCCTTTTTGACCTTAAGAGTATCTACTACAAATTTGGGACCTCCATATCTCTTGTGCTTCAAGATCTAAACTTTAAAAGTTGGTCAAAAAACATGAGACATTCATGCTAACATCAAGTTTAAGCTCAAAAAAAGTAATTACTTTTGAGCTTAAATTTGATAGTCATGTGAATGTCAATGACAATCACATGAATGTCATTTGGCATCCCATAGAACATCAAATTTAAGATCATGAACTAGTTGTTAACTTTCAAACTATGGGTCATGACAAGATCAATGGCTTACATTTCATCATATGTAGGAGATATAATGATGTGAGATGAGTCAAATGGTCAAATAGATCAAGATATCAACACATGGCATAAGCATGTACATTGGTAGATTGACAGTAGGATTATAAAGATTAATACATGTTTGACACGTGGTGTAAGTGGGGACAAGGTTGATAATTCAAAAGTTAGATCTAAGGGCTTGCATTCATTTAGACCTAGAAAATCTAATGGAGTGAGTTGAGTCAAGGTGTTAATGAGCCAAGCCAAGCATTGATAACTAACAAAAATTAAGGTCAAAGACAAAGGTGAGCTTAGGAGTTTTGACAGAGGTTGAGAAGCTAGTTTTGACCATGGACAACAAGGTTTTAAAATTTATTCTTGATGCCATTGAATCTCATTCAAACACCATGAAGTGGTCAAGATGATGTAGTTAGGTAAAAAAAACATATAGGGATGCCACTAAAGACCAACACAAACCTCTGATTCATAGATTTATTACATACATGGTCCATCTCTTAAGTAGAATTATTTGGTGACTATGCCATTCTGAAATAAGGGTCCATGCATCTATAAACCCTCAACTCCTATACTAATATAATGACTATAGGAAAACCAATAGTCCAAGATTGGTTTTCCATCTATAGTAGACCCATTAGTAGATGAACTAGTTTGAGCATGATCTTGGTGAAGTGAGAGTTATAATTTTGATGGGTGCCATGAAGGAATACACATAGGCCCCAATAGTCTCATCTTCAAGACTAAATACATGAAAAATACCCTTCTCTCTACTTTGGTATGCATAAAAAAACTAGTCATGGTCAGTTTGGCATTATGACAAATCTCTAACCACTTGATCCTACCTTTACAACCATCAGGGAGCATCAAGGGGAGAATGATGTAACTATGTAACTACTTAAGGTGACCTGAATCAATCAAATGGTCTAAATGAGCATATTTGTAGAGGAAGTTGTAATTATGGTTCAAATTTTTGAACTAATTTATTCCCCTTTGGAACACTAAGGCCCCTTTCCTCTTGTAGCCTTTATTGTATAGGTATAGCTCTTGAGCTACTGTAAACAAGATCCACTCCATATATGGTGAAGCCTTACTGGAATGACATCATATTTTACCTTTTAACGTTAATGCAAATCTAATTTTCAGTTTTTAAGCAATAATCTAAATGTGCAAGTGATGTATGGTGTTGCAAAGTGATTATTCTCTATCCTTTCTTCCCTTATCCTTTCATGTTTATTCAAGAATTTATGTTATAATAGGTCATACAAAGTGTTGTCAAGTGTATGAGCCTATCTTTTAAGTGTACAATGAGCCTTAGTGCCTATAATTGACCTATGGTTCACTTACCTTAGATAGATCTCATACATCTCACCTCCATATTGAAATACTCATGTTAGGATCCACAGGACTTAGAAGTTAGTTTGTGTGCCTTATTTCTTAGTAAAGGAAAGTATGATGGTCATATGGAATACGTATTGGTGTATCACCCCATTAGATTAGGTTTATTTCATGCAAATTATAAATCTTTTTCCATAAGAAAGCATTAACATAGGTGAAATCACTTCAAAATACATTCAAGGAGTTAACCCTTAAAATCTAGAGGCTCACTTCCACTATAGGTACACCCACATACCTAGAAGTGTTCTTATGTTTCCCAAATTTAGAAGAGGATTAAACAACCTCTTCTAGGGTGTGAGATTTTTCGACAACAAATTATTAACATTATCCATAAAATGGATATTAGGAAATATAATATTAAGAATGGTGAAGCAAGACACCATAACCTTGATGTATAAATCCTTAGAAAATATAAGACAATATAATCAAGTGGGAAGGGTAAGAACTTTTGACATCAAGGATATGGAAATCCCATCTAGTAAGCATAATTTTGGACTAAAAATTGAAGCATAAAGATCATCCCATGAATTATAAATGCATGCAAATTATAATGGATCATACCTTCCCATAATGTTTTCCTTATTCCTCAAGACCCATTACATAATCATTTGTCTATTATGATGATTAGATACTTACATGAGAAATTAGGTGGCATTGGAATGTAATATAAATTAGATACCTCCTTATAATGCCCAATTTTTTTGTTTTTTAAATCCAAATAAAATATGGTATATTTTTTTGGTTTGTTTGCTTTAATAATTTATTCAATTATTCATTATTTCTCAACAACATATGTTATAAAGTAATCATATTATTATATTAAGGTTATGATTAACTTTTATTAAAATGTATCCAGGTATTTTTTATAGGTAACAATTAAATCACATGTCCCTTCTTGTAGGGAGAAAACTACTAACATTAGTAGTTATAAATTAGATAACTTAACAAACAAGTCAGTTTTAATTTTATCTTTTTTTAATTATTTCTATTATGTGTAAACAAGTTATCATTTACCTAAGGTCAAACATCTCATAGTATTTTAATTTTAAATCCATCCCATTTTATTTATAGTGGTTGATAATAAAATTATCTAATTATGAAATTAATAATTAAAATCCATTTAGTAGGTAGATTAAATCCCATATTTAATAAATTTTAATAATGGGTAATTATTTTACTAAAAATATGGAATTCTTCCATTTTCCTAATTGAAATAAAAATACCACTACTTACTAATTTATAGTGTGACTAAAAAACTTGTTTAAGTAATTATCTAATTTTTCATACTAAAGATGGAGTGGTAAAACACTAAAAATATAATTTCTCAACTATTTATAAGTTTATAATATTTATCACTTCACTTAGTTTTTATTATCATGAATAAAATCATTTTCATTCTTTATATCATGAAAAGAGTCAAGATCATCATCCTCATAATTTGTATCACCCAAAAACAAAAATACTAACAACTAACCAATAACATTAGCATTGATGATTGGTTAACATCATAGACAAATTTATTATGATGTTTGGACTTAACAACTATATAGTGTGAAGTATAGAGGCCTCTAATAATAATGAGTGTCTAACAAAGGATGTCCTTATATAACATAAACAACTTGAGATAAATTACCATGATTATTAATTGCAAACCCTATAGTATTTTGATTGCTACTTTGAGATATATAAAGGTCATAAAACCCCATAATAGCTTGGAAAGTGCCATTATGTGTTCATTAAAAAAATCCCATAGAAATAAAAAAATCTTATTAATTAATGTTTCTATGTAACTTAGTCATTTATGTTCTTATACAAAATTATCACAATCTGAAACAATCATATTTTCCTTAAAGTTAGTTTGGATCACATACAACATTAAATAAAAGACTTAAAATAAGTTAATCTATCTAACCCTTGAAGTAACCAATTCCTAAAAATAAATGAGTTGTATTATTTTCCAATAATGAACCAATTAGTTCAATAGATCTCAAAATTATAACTAGTAACAAGAAGAGGGAATCAATAACAAGCTCTAATGTCTAAAAGAATCTAAAATATAGAATAATAATTTTTTTTAAATAAATAAATAATGGTTAAACCTAAACTTGGAGAAATTTATACAAACATTATAAATAACATTTATGAGGAAGACACACCACCAAAGAAGGTAAAGTTGTTGGAGACCATTATATTGGGTAAGAAGATTTATTTAGTGCAAAGGCTTCTAGATATTATTCTATTCTAAATTTAGTCCTAACATAATAAATATTTATCATCATATACTTATATATATAAATAATTAAAAAGTTTCATGTTTATTATCTCAAAATTAAACAAAATAATAAATGAACAAAAATTGCAAGGGAATAATCTTGGTAATGACACTATTATGGAGTTATACAGATAAATAAAAAGTAATCAATTTGTGAACACAATCCTAATATTTACTATATATATTTTAAATTACCCTCACATAATATATAATAATAAAATTTATTATAGAGGTTTTACCTCAAATATGAAGAATAAACTCATAATAATAGAAGACAACCATTATAATAACAAGCCATACTTATGTAAAACTTATATTTTTCTAAATTTCCATTATCTTCCTTACTAATATTCAAATTATTAAGAATGAATAAGAACTTACTTGAGTAATATTTAAGAATAATTTGGTGGGGAACCTTAAAATACCACTTTATAATGTTTTGACTACAATTCATTTTATTTTTATTTAAAATCATTGCATTAACATCATTTATTTGAATCCCTTTATCTCAATATTGATTTTCAAGGCATTGTAAAAGTTTTTCCATCAAACGAGGAAACTCTAAAACACATAAATAACTATGGATATTTTTATTCATATATTTTTTCAATTCCATAAAATTAATTATTTTTACATGGTTTGATTTCTATGTCTGTAAAGGGACAATAAACTTTTATACATTATTGAGCCAATTTTTTTACTAGCGTGGTAGTAATTTTAGATCTGAAAAGTCTTGGTGATATGGAATTAACATAGATGTTATACATCTCAATATCCAATTTTATAATATTTGTTAATATATTTATACCTACCTTTAAATCATTACATGTAACTCCTCTAGTTAACTTCCCATATGAGAGGCCACCTATGGATGAAATATTAATTATAGAACCTCTTTATTTTACATCACACGTGTTTTTTGCCTACCTTGGATAACAACCAATTTCCTCTATAATTATTTATTAGGACCTAATTTCATCATCCTAAAAATTTATATAAATAAAAATTATCTCTTAAACCAACATTGTCAATAAAGATGTCAATTCAGTGAAATCATTTCCAAGAAAATCCAACATCAACATAGTTGTGGGTGACATCAAGTTAAAAAGTCATAACAGAAGATACACACACACACACACACACACATATATATATATATATATATATATATATATATATATCTAATTTATGAATTTACTCATATATATATTTTAATATTTAACTTCTACAATTTATATCCCCCTCTTCCATCTCTATCTCATTAAAAATTACAAACTACCCTATAGGTTATGAATTAAATGACCATTTTGTAAGGCATTGACATGCCATAATATATATATATATACATACATCATAAATATACTTAAAATTACTCAAAATTATCCTCATTTAATGAATTTAATGTTGAGTGTATGTGTACTTGTCTATACCATGCAAATCCCATGCCTTGCCTACATATTCCACCAAGAACCAAATATGATGGTCGTATGATCAAATTAATGCAAGGCCAAGTTTTTGGATATACCATCAACAAATATAAAGGATTATAATAAATAAATATAATTTATTTAACATTTTATTATTATATTATGAAATATGTTTTATTTTGAAGGCAATGTGAAATAATTAACAATCATTAAAGTTTATGACAAGCAAGGTCGACTATCAAATTTAGTCCCTCCTACATAATCATAAGATAAATCCTTTTATTTATTTATATTTATATTTTTTTTATTATTCTAATTATTAAAAACATTCATGCATATTAATATCTATATAAATACATGTTGACCAATTTTGGCCCACATATAAAGCTCTTGCGCGGTTTGATAAAGTAGTGGATCAAAAGGCTTTAGAATAGGTCTAAAGTGTTTTAGATATCCTATTAAATGTTAAGAGTGCTTATAATAATTATAAAAGTGCATAACATTCATCTGATTCTTCATTATGTTCATCTAGACATCTTGGGTCTAGTGAAAGAAATTTTGAATAGGCACTTTGTTGACATCATAATTGCCATATGTGGATGATTCAAGGAGAATAGATCATATATTTCAAATTTCAAGTCATCCACCAAAGTGCATCAAAATATATGAAGATCCAAATTTGGCCTCTGAGTCAAAATTCGCTAAGTTTCCATACTTAGCCAATTTACAAGGAGCTCAACAGAGCTAAGTGAACATATTAATAAGGCCATATATTTCATGTGTGGTATTTTTAGGATAAAATGATCATATAGGTTTATTAATCTTTTTCCCTAGTTTCTACATGCTAATTTTTAGATCATCTGCCAAAGTATGGTAGAAACTATGCATGTTCAAAGTTGGCTCGTTAGTCATATTTTGTTAAGTTTCCCATACTTAGCCAAATAAACTAGATCATCATCAAGATGTCATGAAAGAATGAATAGACCAGTAAAATTTATAATTTATATAGACACACTTATAAATATATTATTACCAATGGATCAAATGGGTTCATCATTTTCAATCTCAAGAACATCTCTTGAAAATTCGGTGCCTTCATGACTTTTGCGATTCAAGTTATAAGCCTTCAAAGTTGGACCTAAAACATAAGATGTTCATGATAATGTCAAAATAAATATATAGAAAAAATCCATATGATATTAAATTTTAAGGTCTGTGAGACATCAAATATGGTCATGTGACCATCAAATGATGTCTTATAGACCGTCAAATTTTGAGCTCATAAAATAGCCACTAGTTTTAAACAATGGGTCCTAGATAGATTTGACAACACACATTCAATCATATATTTAGATCTAATGGTGAGTAGAGGTCAAAGGGATCAATTAATATCAAAATAAAATACATGATTGACAAGTGTCAACAATGTTTTCAATTGGTAGAGGATCAATGACTCGTAGGCATTCATATAGATCAAAATCAATAGAGCGAGATGAGTCAATATGTCAATGAGCCAAGTTGGATTTTTATGGCTAATTAGAATAAAGGTGAGCCTAGGATTTTTTATAGAGGTTGAGAATCTATTTTTTACCATGGAAAATAAGGTTTTATAGGGTTATCCTGTCATCATTAAAGCTCATTCAAATGCCATGGAATGGTCTAAGTGATGCAGTTAGATATAAGGAATATAAAGGACTACCATTGGAGCTTAAAATGGACCTTTGGTTCATCATTTTTATGGTTTTTAGGGTTCATTATTGTGAATATGTAATTTTTAAAATACCTAGTAATAATGAAATCTTGGTTCCTATAGAGATAAAGTGGGTGTTTTTAGACCTAATGGGAGTCCATAAGGGGCTATATGGGACCAAGCATCAAGTATATTATGGATAACTATAGTAAAACCAATGGTTTTAGATTGGTTTTCCATATATAGATGAACCTATGATCTAGATATGAAAAATGGAGTAGATATGGGTTATTATTGTAAAGGGTCTCATCTATCGACACGGCCTTATCCTTGACAAAGTAGGTACTTTGCCGCTCAAGGCATGGCATGATTGTTAGTTTTAATATTCAAGGATTTGATCCTCATGAACATGTCAAGTGGGCTTAAGGTCCCAAGGTGGTGATATGGTATTTACCAAGGTATTTAAAGGCATTGATTCCACTAAAATAGACTTATTCATCATGGAACGAACCCTTGTCTCTAATAAGACATGCTCAGCCAACGAGAGGAGCTTGGGGACTATTGGGACAAAAGGAGGTCCATTTGTTGATCAAGACATGTATGTAGATGGAAATAAATAAGATATCACCTCACTTATTTATTATGATCATCTTTTTTCCACTCTTTAATGAATTGTTCACATCTCTCTCTTTCTCTTTTCTACTATATATATAGGCTTTTGAGCCAAAAAATGGATCCTCTCAGTATTTTCTCTACTCCTTCTCTTGGGCATGACTAAACTCTACCAAGATGGAGCTTATAACCTCTTGAGATGAATACAAGACCACTTTCAGATTTCATTGTTATGGTATAGTGTGTACATGTCAGATTTACATATGTGGTAGAAATCTCTCCCGTGTCAAGTTGTGATCTCACCTAGTTACTAGTTCATCTTGTTATATAGGTCATGTTTAGTGTTTTACATCTCTTGATTGAAGCCCATATGTGGATACTGTGATTGGTTAGTGTCTTACTTTAGACCTCTCCTTCATTTCCCTTAGCTTAGATCATTTGGTAAACCTCTTCATGAAACATTGATGTATCATATATATTTGGGATCCTAGATTTGGTATTTTATTTATTTCATTAGTGTTGTAAGAGTCAAGTAGGGTGGATCAACCATAATTTAGGTGCACCACTGATATTATCTTAAGTTTCCATTCATGTTATCTCTCTCCCTTTTCCCTAGTCATTATTAGGTTTTAGTAATGTGGAAATGAACTAAATGATGCATCAAAGGAGTTATCCTTGTTAAAAATCATAGAGGTCTAACCCATTATAGGATACCCATAGCCTGGGGTCATTCCCATGTTGAGATAGATTTTGAAGTAGGACCTGAACACTTTTGATTCTAGTTAGGGTGCAATCTAGATCTCTAATAATATACTCATATTTTATTTAACCCTTTATCCCCATTCATATACACATTTTATTAAATATATATAATTTAAAATATGTATATAGTATTTGTACCAATATATAAAATCTAATAATTAAAAAATGTTGAAGGTATCGATATTGATGTTTATACCTTTGATTTATTATAAACCACACTGATTAATATTTTAATTACCATCTTCTCCAATTATTATGGATTGAAGACATGTGACATCAATCTATTTAGATTACTATATTGGGTTTGAAATAACATTTCATGCCAAGGATAAGGTGATTTAAATCATAAACACAAACAATATGGGATAGAAGACACTACCCAAAAACTACCAATAAGGGGACTCACACATGAAGGAATACATATAATTTAATTGACAAAACTTATCAAAAGCAACAAATAATATGAAATTAACAAGGTATGAAATATCAACACAAGGGACATTACATTCTTCCCTTTTTATAAAAGCATCATCCTTGAGGCAATAGAAAATATCTAAGAGTCACAAGACAATCACACTTTCATGATCTATTACAAAGTAGACACATTATATTATGGTTATTATGAAAACATTTGAAACTATATTGTATTCAAAATAATTTAATACATCATAAAGTAGACACATTTGTGACAAAAAACAATTTGGTTCTTGTATTTTAAGGCCACATGGTCAATGGTATAATCATTTAATATTTTAAAAAGCTTCAGTTTTTTCAAATGAGCTTAATTTTATCAAAATTATCCAACAAAATATTTACACATAATATATTTCAACATAATTATTACACTTTGAATAATTTTATTAATTTAATGTATAAAAATGTTCAATGTTGAAAATTATTTTAATTATCAAGTAAATGGGTTGTCTCTAAGAAGTAAACATGTTATTGTTTCCCAACTATTTTAAGTCAAATGGATGATTCCAATTTCCTCCTATAGTTAAATTAGTGTTATACTAATACCCATATTCCATCATAGGTCAATTTATACCTAACTAATATTTGATATGAATCATTTAAAAACATTTTAAATTTTGTTTCATGATCATACTAAGTAAAGTTGAGCGCCATTCCATGGTGAGAGGTCATTGTGTCAATTCAAGCATCATTCCATGGAAAGAGTAAAAAATCTAAATCATATATTTTATTTTAAAAATTTATCATATTATTCCCCATAAAAAATTCAAAAAATATACACAACATGAGCATACAAGAAACCAACATTTATAATTCAATGAAAATATCTCATAAGAATAAAAAAAATGACCAAAATAAATCAAGGGACTAGTATCCTCAAAATAATGTTCTAAGAGAAAGAGAATCATGGGGAGACTATGGATTTCAAGAGAACCATGTAGAGCCTATTTATAGGCCCTAAGAATTAGTAAATAATCAAATTCATCAAACCAAAGCAATTTTTTTTGAAACAAGTACAAATAGTGACCCCTTTTGGATGTGAATGCATAAAAGCTGATTGAGGTCTTAGAAATGATTCATAAGGGATAAGCCATGGAATCAAAAATTCCTACCATGTATTTAAATTAGAATTATATTAATTTCAACCCCTAAGAGCATTCCTCCCAACTCCACCTATACGGCTCACACCAAGCATTACAAATTGGCTTTTCTTGGCTTGTAAAGGCAAAAAGGAAGAAACATAAGTTAAAACTGAAAATTTTGACCTTTATTTTAAAAACCAAGAGTGTTAATACTTTAGGTAGATGAAGAGGCACATACATCATGTTTTTAGTTGAAGGTGAGCTCATCAAGTCTGTACAAGTGCTAATAAGGTCCTAAAATCAAGGGAAACTCCCTATTTTCTTGTATGAAACTAATCCCTAACTACCTTTGACTGATTACTGACATTTATTTCCCTCTTCCACATTAATATCAATCATGGTGACAAATTTTCTCTTTGAAAATTTCATACAAGTCATTAATTGAGCTAGAAATATGACCAAAAAGCCATTTTTGCATATGAGACATAGTAAAATGAAAATTAATGACTTGTGAACATCTTAAAACATCTAAAAGACCATATTGGGACATATTAAACACAAATTTTAACTTTAACCATGTTTGACCATAGTTGACTTTGGTTGATTAGGCAAGTACAAGGGAGGTAGGATTCAATAAGGACCATGATAAGGATAGATAAGAGGTTTAAACCAACATGAGACCCTATTAGGCATATGGAAACATTTGGAAAAAATTCAATATGTAGGGGCTGACCCAATTTTACTAAAATTCAAATTATATTAAGAATTTTGGTAATTATTAGGGGTAACATGGTTGCCTATGTTAAGGAATAGTAGCCTTATCCTATCCATTAGGCAAAGGGAGTCAGGTGCACTTTGAAACAATAGGATCATACCTTTATTTGACCAAAAAGATAATTGATTGACCTCAAAACACACAAATGAATGACAAAACACAATAATACCAAAACAAACACATAAAATAAAGACACACTTATGCTACTAAGCACTTAGGGAACACACGACAATAATAAACAAACTAATCATGTACATTCAACTTAAACATAAATCCCTTCCTAGATCAAAAAGGAAGTATCTTGAATCTCCTTCTTCACTAGATGAATGAGGATGCCAAGCATGCTTACTTTTAGATGTGGTGCTAGATGACTCATGTTTCCTTTTTACTCATTGGCTTGGCATACCATTTAATGGAGTCATATCCCACAAGTTTCCAACGTAGATGAAGTCTTCTCAACCTTGGAAACATGCCTCATACTAAATTCCTTTTGTCTCATTGTGGTATATTTATATAGCTATGAAGGGGAAACTTTTTGTAAGTCTATACCTTCTTGAAAGACCTCATTATTCCTCTCATTTGCTACAATCTCTTCAAAGCATTCAAGAAGTGTTGTGTCATATCTCTCTAACAATGTTTCTTGTTCCAAATCCTTATTGATTTTTGTAGGAGTAGCTTTAGATGTGGTTATAAGATCAATATTCAAGTCATCTTTAAAATCTTCATAACCATCATAGATTAATCTATCATAGTTTGGAATCTCTTGATGGTGATGCCTATCAACACATGTTTACTTCTCAACCTCTTGGGTTTGTTTTCTTAAGAGTCTTGTCCTCTCATTATCTTCATATTCTTTGAATATTTACATGTATGTGAACCACATGTCTTCTCCTTGAAACACATCCTCTTGCTTACCATGTCTTGTAGTCAGCTCCAAAGGACTTGTATGCCCCATGGAACCTTTAAATTAATTGAAAATGCCCTAAAATATCTACCATATGTCATCATCCTTCTCTTGATCAACATTATGAAGTGGAAAAATTAGATAAACCTCTTTCTCTTCTTATTTGGAATCCAAAAGAACTTCCAAGGCATCTTATTCAACATAAGGAACATCATCTTCACAAGGAGTCAACTCTTTCTCATCATTAATCCAATCTAAAATCTCTATCTCCTCCTCCCTCTTAGCGATGTCAATATTAGGCATCTCAAAAATGAGAAGTTTAGCCAAAGAAGTTTCCCAAGAATCAATGCAATCCTAAACATTAGAAGGGAAAAATGGATCAGTTAAAGGAGGTGGAAAGATGGGTTCAATGGCTTATTGAGGAGTGGTGGGAGGGATTTGAGTAGTTTAAATTTTTTATTCACTTCCAACTTTTACACTTAAACATGCTTTGTTATTCTTTTCATAAGTTTCCACTACTTTTTTCCATCTTGGTAAGGCAGGCTTAGAGAATTCTCCATGGATATGAGATGTAAATGGAGGGGTAAATGATAGACTTAAGAAAATTGGGGTTTCCTTGGGTTTGGTGTCTTGTCTCCCACTTGGGAAAGTAGGCTTAAGAACCTCTCCACTTTCTATTTCCATGATGGATTTCCTTAAAAATTGATTGGCCAATTCAATTTCTTTTTCAATATGGGCCTCAAAACTCAAACTTCCTTTCTCAAAATTTTCTCCAAATAAATCAACTTGATCAATATTGATGTCTTCCCTCTTTTCTTTTCTCTCTTGGATAGACATAAAATAAGGGAAACTTTAGGGAATTCATGAAGGAGTTGGATCATTTTGAAACATGCTTGGATTAGAATTTTGAGTGGGAAAAGTTGAAACACTTGAAGGTTGATGTGGGGTATATTGGAGTTGTCAAGACTAAGTTAGTTCATGATCTCTCAACCTCTCTTATAGGTGGAAAATTATGCCAAAAACATTAAGCATCTCATTAGAAATATATTTCCAATTATCTCTCTCTATAAGTATCCATTCTTCTTTGACTTACTCCAAAGCATTTCTCACACTTTTGATAAAATCACTAGGGATGACTTGATCACAACCATTTCTAGTATCAAGGTCTAACATGTAGTATTTTTAACCAATGAGAGTCTTCTTTAAACTTGAAATGGAATGACTTGGAGAGGAACTAGGCAGGGTAGGTGAAGCACAACCTTGATAGGGCTGATTATAGGCAACATAGGATTGATAGGGATCATGACAAGCTTGGATAAGGACTTGTTCATATTGAGAGGAAAAACTAAAATATGGATATGTCTCCCCAACTTATGTTAAGACAAACTCAACATCATAATTATCCATGAATCACTCATGAGAAGACCATATAATAAGAAAAAAACTTAAATTATAGTACCTAGACTACTTAACCAATAGATTTATGCTTGGAGTTGCCATTGGTGCTTAGTGAAATTGCCTCCAAAGGCTGATATCTTAAGGAGAACACCAAAACTCCTCAAATTATTAGAACAAATGTCCCACTAAGTATGAAAAAACTATTTTCTCTTAAACTTTCACCCTTTGAGGATATGACAAGTCTTTTCTCTTTCAAGTGGAAAAATGGAACCACCTCAGGGCTATGGGTGACCCAACTTTGAGGTGGATCTCTAGATTTGGGGCTAGTTCCCCTTGATGGACCACTTTGATCAAAATAATACTAACTCTTGGGGGAATGAAAAGGGAGAAGGATAAATAAAAGTAAATATACTATAGGGTATGTGATACACCAAATATTTTGTCTACTCATGCCATTAAACATGAACTTGGAACCAAAAGAAGCCTATACATACACTTTATTCAATGATAATTTTCTCTTCCACATCAATGTTTCAAGCATGGGGTCTTGGAGAGAGCCTAGGATAGGAGGAATTAGACAATAGTCATTCTATAAACACTATTTAATAGACTACTCACTACACCTTAAATCCACATTAGACACTTTTTGCTGACCTGTAAAAGAGAGATCTGAAACTACACAAGGCATTATAAAGGATAACATGTGAAGGTAAGAAAAAGTACACTTTCACAAGACTAAAAAACATTACATGCACTTAGTGAAATATTTAATGAGGTAAAAATAAATATCTTTATTATCTTAAGTAAAAAATTTGGTAGGGCTTCACCATACCTAGGTAGAGAGATCCATACAATAGCCAAAAAGGCTAGAATCTATAGAAATTGTGAGAGGAGAGAGAGAAGGGGAAGATCAAGAGTAATTAAGACACTTGTAAAGCAAGGAGGAGTTATGATAGTCATAGAATCATGTATGAGATAGGTTCTAAAGGTAATTAATGATAAATTTCCCTCAACTTGTTTAACTCCTCCACATGTGTCATAGATTCCCTTATGCTTGCATAAGAAACTACCCTCATTATTTGCCTTCACAAAAATAACTCATCACTATAAAGGTCTAGTTATAATGATGTATGTAAATATGAGGGGTTAAATATAATTCCTAACATGCATTAGATTAATTTATAATCATCCATCTTCCACTGGCCATGCATAATCATCTTTGGCAATTTCAAAGGACTCATTTCCATGTACCTCTCATACTTGGCACCCAAAACCTTTCCATTTATATAATCTCATCCATAAACATAGAGGGATGAAATGTGTCAAGGGTGTCCAAGTCATCAAGTTCATCAATCAAATCTTAACAGGATTTCTAATTGGAGCTCTCACCCTTTTCACTTTTAACCTTTATTCTTGGTTGTCAATATTTCTTTGCAAAGTGTTAAGGGCTATCAAAATTCCACTAAGGATCTCCCCATTCTTGTTAGTTGGAGTCTCACCAATTACTTTAACTTTTAGAAACTATATATTAATATTAGTGTTATTTAAGGGTAACTCTTCTTGGTTACAAATGGGGATGCATACATAATTACCCCTTATTCATCCTCTACATCTTCCCCTATATGGGTTAATATTGAATGGGTTACCATGGATATTGCATCTACTTGATCATATTCTAACCATCCTAAGAATTACAAAGTGATAACTCATTAGATTATGGATTTAAAAAGAAAATATTCATTCCCAAATTTACCTAGAGAATAAAATTACTCTGATACCAGATGAAATAACCCCCCAAAAAAATTGAAATTGTATATCAGAGTATATTTTTAGATGCATATCGAACCCAATACCTTGATTTTTGATGCAAGTGATAATCATTCAACAAATCATGTATGCGTAGCTAGAACTAAAAGAGGTGAGCTAAGGTAATTATCTAGAGGTAACTACATACAAAGTGTGTTATGGGAAACCATGTTACCTTCATAGATTTTTATGGGGTTTGGGGCATATCGATGTATGCATATACAAAAAGGATCAGAGTGACATATGTAACACTCATTATTCCACATAAGACTATTTCTAGGTCTTTAACCCTAGGTAAATACCTCACTCTCATTAGTGGGTTTTAGTTCCACTTGAGGATGGTTAGGTTCTTAGGATTAGTTTAATTGAGAAGGATAACTCTAACATCCTATGCTATCATTTAGGTAAAAATAGGTTTATGTTAAATTATAGGTTACTTTATTGATCTAATAACATAATTAATCATGATTTTAGATAAGTATATTATAAAAAACAACCAAAAATAAATTTAACACATGAAAATTTATTTTAGGTATACAATAGAAAACATTATTTCATAAAAGAGAACATGATAAGAATATATTGAAACTCAAGGCTTTGCAAGCACATGTTAGTACTACCAGCCAAGGTTTTAATCACATCGTGGACTAAAGGTCATCACACCATTGCCTTATTAGTTCACACAACACTCAATTAATAACCATGAATGAAATTATTAGAATAAAAAATAGTGATAAAGTTATGATCAATATCATCATTCATCAAATAACCTTCATGGATAGCCTATAATTGAATTTATGTTACAAATTTATATTGGTATAGCCAGTGTGATACAATAAAACAAAGATAATTCAAAACATAATACAACCAATAGTATCCATTAAATTAATCATTAATCACCTAATCATTTAGAAGGTTGAAGGGAATAACATATTACAATATTTTCAGCCATTTTTTAACTTAGAATTTATTTAAACCAATAAACCACTATTTCCTTAATCATTCATAGAGAAAGGAATTTATTAAAGGAGCAATTCACTTTATATAATTATTTTCATTACCATCTAAGGGAATACATTTAATTAAACATAATAAAATATCATATTCTATATTTGAACAAGTATAAACTAAGCTTTTATTTAATAGATCTTAAATGAAATAGCTGATTTGTAAGTACATGAACAAAAGATGGTTTTCATACAACTAAATGCACACAACTCATACACAAGTTTTTTTTGCCTAGTTTCAAGTTGATTGGAACCCAAATAAAATGTTCCACTTAAAGAAATTTTACAATTTTATGTTGGGCATGCCATGGTGCAGCCATGCAAACAAGTTTATCTATCAAAAAAGGAATGAAATCACATGCAGTCCAAAGAGATGAAAACTAAAAAGTATGCATATGGCCATCACTTGTTTATACAACATTAAATGAAGTAGGAAATAATATTTAGCTAACTAATTTCATTTGTTTGAGTAATCTAACATGATTTTATAATTAACTCTATATTAATTCATACAAGAATTACAACTTAATTAAGTTTCAAGTAGTCTTTATAATAAACTAGAAAACTTAGAAAATTATATCCATATATGAAAAATGTCATATATTGAATGAGAGAAATAGATCAACTCAAAAATTATTACTCATTCCATAAAATGTTTATGATTAACTGATAGAATGAAAGTAACACTTCTAAATTTAATATATGCAATATACATACTTTTATACATAACAAGTTTGTCTGAATGTGTATTAGAAGGGATTTTATTTATGTTTACATATTTACTAGCAACTAGTGTAATTGAATAGTCCATTCATAGCTGAAACACCTAGAAATATCCATGTTCTATACATATTTTAATGATTACAACATCATATGTAAATAAATTCAAAATTATTTATTTAAATGCATCAATGATAATCATTATGTTGATTTACTTTATCAAACAAAACCTATATGTTTCTATATTAAGAAAACATATGTGTATGTCTAAGTATCTATTAATCATTATTAAATATCATGACTACATGACCAAATAAAAATATTAATTATGCATTAATTATATCAATATAATGCTCTATGTTACTTATTAAATATAATTTGTATGATTCTAAGTAACACTATGTATATGATAGAGTAAATCTGTACTCATAATAGTCATCAAGTAAATCTAATATAACAATAAGATCATATAACTAAATCAAGAAACCAATACTACATTGATAGAATCAAAGGATTATTTTATTAGTATGAAATAATCTATATCAACTTAACATGATTATATACCTAAATCAAAGGAGTAATTCTATGTTAATAATGTTAATAAAATACTTTGGAAATAGGAAGGAGAACTAATTAAACATTTTAATAACTTAACATATGAATGAGTTATCTTCAATAATATAATAATTCAACTTCCTACCATTTAAGCAATATTTAAGCCTTACATTATTTTATTGCTTCCCATTAACAACATAGGTTAGTAATAACATAATTAACCAATATTAAATAAAGATAACATAATAACTATGTTAATAATCAAATAACATTAACATAATCAACTAAGTAAATAATGTGTAATTAACATAATTAATTCATCACCAACTTACTTCATGTGTTCACAAGATCATTGAACATCGAGCAATAAGTGATTGAATGAGATAAACCCTCCCAACTTGCCCTATAAGGCCAACCATCAGTGGCCCTTACCACCCCAGCCATTATCTAAATGGTAGTTGTGAAAACTAGAGATAAGAAAGGAGTTGTAAACAATCAAATTCTAAACCAGTGGAGATCTTGATAAAACAATATAACATAATGAAAGATAGTAATCACCATTCTGAGGTGAGATAAAAATAACCAACCCATCATCGACATAAATTAGAAGGATGGATAAATATTTATAGGTTTATAAATTATATAGTAATAGATTAATAGCTAATTCTATTTTTATAGATTTTGAAATAGCCAACTTGGATCCTCATCCAAGTATGTGATCAGCCTAAATTATCTTGACTGTAAATTTATACCCTAGGTATACAACATGCCAAATAAATACTTAGTTATTCAAGTCTGATCTAGGAATGGTGACCCAACAAGAATGTAGTCAAAATAAAATCACAACATATAACTTAGTCATACAACATCCCAAACAACATTCAACCATTCTAATGACACATAAATATTTAAACTAGAATCAATATAAATAATCACTACAAATCAATAAACCACTTACAAGTTCAAACTCAAACCCTCATATCCAAATATTTATAAAATAATTACAATAAGATTATAATTGAAATCCTCAAAGTTCCTAGCCATATATATATATATATATATATATATATATATATATATATATATATATATATATATATATATATATATATCTGTAAACACCAGTAGGAACTTCACTACTTTTTAAAACATTTAATAAAACAAAATTTTAAATTCTCAATTCTAAAAATTAAATTGAATTGGAAGCAGAAAATTCTCAACTTTATAAGATGTTGGAATGATTAAATCTGATTAAAATCTGATCCAAGTATCATGTTTCAAAACTGAAATAAAGTGAATTGAAAGATCACTTCAGTTATCCATTGATACCCTCAAATTTTCTAAATTCATGATTTTATCCAATTTCTCGTAAATGATCAAATGATTAAATTTTGCATTCTAATCAACAATATTAATTTATAATCTAAATATTAACTAAAACTAAAATGCAAAAATGAATTCAAAGATCAAAACACATAAATTGTTTACAGGGTTTAGAATTTCCTACATCCCCAGGTTCTTATCAAACCAATCCATTAATGTTTATAAATTTTTCAAGCCAAAATAATACTTACAATCAACAAAATAGATCTACTCTCTACAAAAATAGTGTTTTAGACCTTCAAAAGACCTTGGCTAATTTAGCACGTCCTTTACCTTCCTGAATCACATGCAAAGGCTTCTCCAAATCAAAATTGGAAACTTTTGTATCTCAAAATGACATCACCAATTCTCCAA
The DNA here is from genome assembly GCA_037957365.1 of Torreya grandis. NCBI lineage: Eukaryota > Viridiplantae > Streptophyta > Pinopsida > Cupressales > Taxaceae > Torreya > Torreya grandis. The sequence goes on from JARHVA010004310.1 coordinate 1,358,489, forward strand.
AATTGGAAAATTAATATACTACATAGAGTGTATCATAATTATAAACAAATTTTTAGTTTAGTCCGATCTCTGGTTTGGCCTATAAGGGCTCCAAAATGACTAAATATAGCAAATTGGTCTATATTTCTTTTATACACAGTTGACTAAATAATCTTGTTTAAATACAAATTTGTGGGTTTAATTATATCTTATCTCACATAGGAGATTTGGTTGGGATATTATGCTTTTACACGGTAGGTGCAAGGTTCAAAACCCATCGGCTTTAGCATAGAGATTACTCTTTATATCTTTTTAATCCCACATCGACAAATCCTCCTTAATTAGAATATTCTCCTATTTTGTTTCAATCGTCCACATTTTGTGGAATGGAAAAGGGATAAAAATAGAGGAGGATGGTTAGGGGTTTGATCCTCCCCAACCACCTCTTTTTACCTAACATGGATTTTTTTTAAATGATTTAAATCCCACATTCATGGGGAATGAGATTTGAGATGGATTTTTAAAGCCTTATATCCAAGGTTTTATTCATGGAATTATCCATGCTTCATAATTTCACTTGGGTATTACCCATCTTAGGTATCTTTAAACCTATCCGATCCTTGAACTTATCATAAATACCAAATTACATAGTTATGGCTTGGTCTCCTTAAGCTGGCAGTGAACTCGACATTTGGTTGTGACTTGGTCTTTGGTCTTCCATGTGGTATTACGTGGCTTCAAATTATCAACCCTATCGTGGATCCTCCACATGGCTGCAAGGATCAATAATTACAAAGTATTAACAATGCATATTACAAAGCATTTCAAAATTATAAATCAATTGTCCCACATGTATTCAGTGGGAACAAAATGATAGCTTAAAAACAAATGCAAATACATTGTATAATGAGATGGAGGCCAAGGCACCCCTACTTAATCAAGTGTGTCAACCCTCATTGAGGGCCCCCAGTGAGTCAATAGTGTGGCCCACGGTTCTCCATACGACCACCTATCAAAGACCAGAGGCTGAAACCAAACATCAACCAATTTTTTTTGCATGACCGTACAAAATTGATTACCACGTGTCAACCTCTAATTGGTCCACTTATCACATGCAAATAATGCCACATCACTTTTCGACACTCATTATTTCCCTATTGTAATAAAACTTTAGAAATCAATATCTTGAGCATACTATGTCTATTTTGTAAACTACAAAAAATACTAAAAAGCTCTCGACAAGCTCTACACTGTGTAATTGGTTTCATTATGACTTGGAATTTTTTTTGAATTTAAATCTAGATCACACCTCCCTAAAAAATAGGTTTTTGGTCTCCAAAAGTCTACTATCTCCTCAAACTAATAACTGGTCTACTACATCACAACAAACAGAACCCAATCATAGCAAGAGATAAACATTGGCAAAATAAATGATTCACATCTCAAGTGAAAATGCCTAAAACATGGCATGAGTAAATGAATCTGCAATTACCAATAAAGTGATCACAACATACCAAAATTATCTACCCATGTCATATCCTGTAAAGTGGTGAACTATCAATAAACTGAAACAATTCCCAATATAATTGCAAAATAAGTTTGTTAATGCTGACAATATACAATAAATGTTGTAGACATGTTGCAATACAAAGCCTTGGTATGGGACTTATATGCCAAGAAAATTCAAACAACACAAAGTTTATATTGCCTAACATCCAAACATGTCCATAGGGTCTTACAATGCATCTATACATCCATGTGCCAAAAATAGATACATTCTAAAAATAGCAGTCAAATTTGAGACAAGTGTTGTAAAGAAATTAACTCAACCCACAACATGTATTCTGCTATTATCTCCAACTGATCAAATGAGTTCAAGTCCTCCAGACAACTCACACAACATAAATAGGAGATTTTAAAAACATAAATATATTCAACATGAGAATTGAAATACTTTGAATGATGAACCTATCTCAAAGTGTTCTCACATGATCTACTAATGCATCATCAAATATTGTTATTTCCCTTAATATAATTCTTAACAATGCTTTGACAAACAAGTGCATTATTAATCCACTTAATCAAATTTTTTGCCTAGTTAATTTGATTTCCTTAATGGATTCCTTAACATCATTATGGATTGATTTAACTTCATTGAACTTATTAATAGGTTGATAAATCATCTTAGTTTTACCATGTTTAGAATGAGAATATGATTAAAGTTTAAAATAATGATCAATTTGATGTCCACTCTTATTGCAATGAGTGCATAAAACCTTCTTAGGTGAGGTCTCCCTTTTACCTCTTCTTGCGTTGCTATGACGAGAATGGTTCTTAACCCTTGCAATATGCTTAAGCATATCATTTCTCTTCCAAAAAAATGCAACACTGTGGTTATGCATCCCACAGAAAGTTCAAGGGAATGATTGCATCATCTTCTAAATGTTAAATCCAAATTTATTAAACATAAAAAGTGGATCAGAAGATTTAGTGCTAACTCTAGTGTAGGAATTAGGAGGTGGAATATCAATACCTCACCTACATGTCCTCTTACACTGCACATGCTCTACTAGTGGCTTTGGACATTTACTATCAGAATCTTGTCTTCCTTTAGCCATGGAGGAAGTTTATCCAATATCTTCCTGCTCACTAGTGTAACCCAAACTTGCATGAAGAGATCTATGCTCGACTTGTATTGGGTTAGTTATTCCTTGGCCATCTCGACCAAGACTTCTTCTATTAAAGCCCATTTTCATCAATAATTTGGATCCTATACCCTTATTATGTTGTTCAAAACTACTAAAATCATCATTACTTGAATCTGAATCTAAATGGAAAGAAGAAAATGAATTACTTGGTGAATAACTTACAGTTAGTCTCTGCATTTGAATTAGAAGGTATGGCCTTCTTTGGTTCACCACACTAAAATTTGTTTAAGAGCTCATCTTTAGATTTAAGCTCTGATTTCAAACTTGCAATATCCTCATCCAAGGAGTACAATCAAGCTCTCAAGAAAGCATTCTCATCCTGAATCTGGGTATTGGTGCTTTCAAGCTCTTCCATCTTGGCTTTATGTGACAACTTGCCTAGGGTTTCCTACAAACACACTAACTCCATAACTACACATTGTAATCTAATCAAGTGATATTGAAAACTAGTAAATTGAAAGCAACTTCCAAATCACACAATCAGAAGCTAACCCAGCTTTCTAACTACTCTGATACCAAAATTTGATCCGTAAACACCAATAGGAACTTCACTACTTTTTTAAAAATTTAATAAAATGGATCTTTTAAATTCTCAATTCCAAAAATTAAATTGAATTGGAAGTGGAAAATTCTCAACTTTATAAGATGTTGGAATGATTAAATCTGATTAAAATTTGATCCAAGTATCATGTTTCAAAATTGAAATAAAGTGAATTGAAAGATCACTTCAGTTATCCTTTAAAACTGTCAGATTTTCCAAATTCTTAATTTTATCCAATTTCCCATAAATGATCAAATGATTAAATTTTGCATTCTAATTAAAAATATGAATTTATAATCTGAATATTAACTAAAACTGAAATGCAAAAATGAATTCAAAGATCAAAACATAGAAATTGTTTATGAGGTTCATAATTTCCTACATCCCTGGGTTCTTATCGAACTGATTCATTAATGTTTCTAATTTTTTCAAGCCAAAATAATACTTATAATCAAAAAAATATATCTAATCTATACAAAATAGTGTTTTAAACCTTCGAAAGGCCTTGGCTAACTTAGCATGTCCTTCACCTTCTTGAATCACATGCAGAGGCTTCTCCAAATAGAAATTGGAAAATTTTTTAGCTCAAAATGACATCACTAATTCTATAAAATGGGAAAATTAATATACTGCATAGAGAATATTAGAATTCTAAACACGTTTGTAGTTTACTTTGAGCTCTGGTTCGGCCTCTAAGGGCTCCAAAATGACCAAATATATCAAATTGGTCTATATTTCTTTTATACACAATCAGCTAAATAATCTTGCTTAAATACAAATTCATGGGTTTAATTCTATCTTTTCTCCCATGGGTGAGTGGTCGAGCTCTTATCCTTTTACATGGTAGGTGCAAGGTTCAAAACCCATCAGCTTTGGCATAGAGATTACTCTTTATCTCTTTTTAATCCCACATCGGCAAATCCTCCTTAATTAGAATATTCTCCTATTTCATTTCAATCATTCACCTTTGGTGGAATGGCAAAGGGATAAAAATAGAGGTGGATGGTTAGGGGTTCGATCCTCCCCAACCACCTCTTTTTACCTAACACGGATTTTTTTAAAAATGATTTAAATCCCACATTCGTGGGGAATGAGATTTGAGATGGCTTTTTAAAGCCTTATCTCCAAGGTTGTAGTCATGGCATTGGCCATGATTCAACATTTTTCTTGGGTCTTACCCATCTTAGGCATCCTTAAACCTATCCAATCCTTTAACTTAGCATAAATTCCAAATTACATGGTTATGGCTTAGTCTCCTTGAGCTGGCAGTGAACTCAACATTTGGTTGTGACTTGGTCTTTGGTCTTCCACGTGGTATTACATGGATTCAAATTCTCAACCCTGTCATGGCTCCTCCACATGGCTTCAAGGCTTGATAATTATAAAGTATTAACAATGCATATTAAAAAGCATTTCAAAATTCTAAATCAATTGTCCCACATGTATTCAATTGGAAAAAAATGATAATTTAAAGAGTAAATGCAAATAAATTGTAAAGTGAGATGGAGGCCAAGGCACCCCTCCTTAATCAAGTGTGTTGACCCTCGCTAAGGGGCCCCAACGAGTCAATAACGGGGCCCATGGTTCTCCATATGATCGCTTGTCAAAGACTGGAGGCTAAAACCAAACACCAACCAAATTATTTTTGCATGACCATACTAAATTGATTGCTACATGTCTACCTTTGATTGGTCCACTTGTCGCATGCAAAAAATACCATGTCACTTTTTGACACTCATTAGTTCCCTGTTGCAAGAAAACTTTAGTAAGCAATATCTCGAGCATACGGTGTCTATTTTGCAAACCATGAAAAGTACTAAAAAGCTCTCGATGAGCTCTACACTGTGTAATTGGTTTCATCATGACTTGGAATATATATATATATATATATATATATATATATATATATATATATATATATATATTCAAAGAAAATAAAAGGAAACCCATCAAATCTTTGCTTTAAGGAACCCATGACATATATGTATGAATAAACTTAGTTAATGAGTAAATAAAAATCTAGTCGATTCAAAAGTATAACTTTTCATGTAATGCATACATGATGCCTTGACTATTTCTAAAATGAACCCATTTTAATATCTTTCTCAAAGAATCCATCCATGTGACTCAGCCTTAAAAAGAATCCAAGTCTTATATATATATATATATATATATATATATATATATATATATATATATATATATATATATATATATATATATATCAGAAAAAATACAGTCAACTATATTAAATAAAACCCCAAACATTTTTTAAAAGTTTTCCAACTTCAAAATATTTAATCAAATAACCTAGATAGGAATTCATTTTATAAAATGAAAGTCAAATATAAACCTAGTTATAACAAACACCAAAAATTTTCCTAGAAAGAATCCATGATGATAAAAATGAATACATAGTCAATTTAATATGAGGGTTGAGACCTAATAAAATATTAGTTTGAATAACCCAATAAAAATAATATCATATATATGTATATATATTTTTTAAGTGCAAGGTTAGTCAAATAACCCATTAACAAAATATTCAACTCAAAAAACTAAACGAACACAACAACATGGTTCTAAACTAACAGTGCAAGTTTCAATCAACTGAACTATTCAAATAATAACCCAAATGCATGCCATACAACTAATAAAACCTTTATACAAATTTAAGTATTTGAGATAATGACCCAGCTAGTTAACCCATAGAGATTTTTAAAAAATGTAGATAGTCAAACAATAACACATTTCTAAGCCAAATTACAATCAAATATAACACTAATACAAAACCAAATATATAAATATAATCCATTTTATAAATCTACATATAAAATCTAAAATATGAATTCATATCATGTCACATTTAGGATTAGATACACATCTACAAGTCCTAAGACTTATGATTGCATATGTAGCATCCATTTTTCCTTAGTTTTTTCTATCAAAAGAATACAAAATCAAACACAATCCAAACATAGCTTACTCAAAAATGTAGGGGAGGAAATATCACAAAAATCTAACAAGATATAATTAATAAACCTTCTATTCTCAAGTCATGGTGCTAAAAATCCAAACATGTTCATGTTAAAAAAATAGTTGATCCTTCCACTATTTTCTCCATTCTCCTTCCATCTTCCTAACCCTTGTATAATCTTTCCATCCACCACCTAACTCTCCATGCATTCTATCCAACTCCCCATACCCATTCAATACCTGCATTTAATGTAAGGAGAGAGAAATCCTACTATATTGATGTTAATGCTTTCCAAAGCAATCCTACCAAATTCTCACTTAATTCAATGGTCACTAATTTACCTTATAAATGGTTGAACTCACTTAAAAATAAACAATAACTTAATAAAATGCATTAAAAATAATAAAACCAATTAACATTAAACCCCATTCAAAACTTTATGCCATCGAACTATATAACATGACACCACTTTTTTAACAATATTCTAGGTAATAGTCCAAGGGGTGGGGTGTCAAGGTTAGGTCTAGGTAGGTCTTAGAGAGTCAAAGTCCAAAAAATTAAACAAGGTTCAAACAAACATGCATGGGACCAAGTAAGTAGAATTATTCATGGAGGTGAGAGGAGTTTGCTATGGGTTGTAAAATAAGAATAATGGAAAGCAAAATGACTCTAAGTCAATATGTGATAATCAAACATAGTAGTAAAAAATAGTACACAAACAAAATGGGATAGGTTATAAATGTCAAGATAACAACATAACAATGAATAAATCAATGTGTCCAATGATGGGGGATATAACTAAAAATCATGAATATCTATTGAACTTATCTGATTGCTTAGAATTCACTCTAGTACCTGATATACTATTGATAGAATCAACCTAGTTCATAAAATGGTACCTGTAACCACAAAAGTACATCAACAATACTTGATTAAATAATTATAGAACTATAATAAAAATATTAACTACAGTAATCATTTATACAATTCATTGAGTGTAGAATTAAACATGCCAAGTCATCAATCATGCAGTCCAAATACCACTACATCAAGTCCAACCATATAATCTGACTTAATCAAAGAAAACAATAGTTAGTTACACATCAACAAAAATAATGTTTTAAGAATATATCAAATTATAAAAAGGCAAGGTCATAACATCTACCAAGAGTTCCTAGTACTAAACCCATGTTATAATATCATATCATGCCCAAAAAAAAAAATCAAATAAATCCATTTAAAATATGGTATATTTTTTTATTAATTTATTTAATTAATCATCAATACCAAAAAAAATATGTTTAAAAAGATGTGTAGTACTATACTGAGGTAGTAATAAAATTTAATTAGAATGTTTTATTGTATTATTTATAGGTAACAATTCAACCCCATTTCTTAATATATACCTTAACATAGATCTATTTTAATTTTTTCTTTTCATTACTTCAATTATGTACAAATAATTTATCATTCACTTAAGGCAAAACATGTTGCATTTTCATTTGGTGCATGAGATAATTATTAATAAACTAAGGATACAATTTAAATTTGATAGGGATATAACACCATGAAAATTATAGAACATCATTATTAAAATTCTAATTTATCATTTCTTCAACATAATATAAAATATAAAATATATTACTTGATTACAATGAATTTAAGGCTAATAAAATTCATCTCATAATAAGCATAACATTAGGGTGTACAATACTAAGAGCTTAGATTAACCATATATGATTTATTTAATTCATATATTGCTAATCCTAGCAAAACATTCTTAGATTATCTTTAGAATTGGTGATAATACAACCCTAATCTAGACTAAGGCCTAACCTTATGCCCCATTCCACTAGTATATCTTACATATTCACTCTTTGAAACCAAGATCATATGTAGTTCTCTAATTTAATGAGTGATTGTCTCCTTCATGAGAGTCATTTTGAAAGGATTGGCTAACTAATGTAAGGAAGGGTTAAAAATATAACAACTTAAATGATTTTCTATAAGTTATAGATGTGAACATAATAAAATATGATTACATTAAACTTAGCATTTAATTTCATCCCTAGGTGAAGGAGGAGAGATGCAAATTAATTTCAACTTTTTATCCCATTATTTTCTATAAAAAATTCCATCTCATAAAAATAAAAATTATTATTGTCAGTAATATCTCAGAATCATGTACTCCCATAATAAAAAAATTATGTAGTTATTAAAATAACAATCCCACATTAAATAGGAGACTTTATAACTTCAATTTATTTCTCATCAATAATAGTTATTTTTAATTTATTTCCACCTTTCCAATATTTTATCACCATTAAAAAAAGTTTAAGTCACCACCTAGTTATAATATTAGGGTCACACACATTTATTATCATTACATCTTAAAAAGTTAATAAGATGGATAACTATGCTTAGTGCACAAAATAAAACACCATAAAAATTATGCTCTCTTCTTGGGTTGACTACATATTTTCTAATGGCCACCTTCAAAAGTATAATCAAGGATATTTTATTTCACCTATTAAAAAAATAAGTTTTAGTTATACTATGAATGACCTTGGCCTTCATTACTCTAAAATTTTATTTTTATATTTACCCTTGTAGGTAACAATGTGGCCACTAACTATCCCACATGTAATTAGACCTTATAAAGAGTTATATAAGAAAAACCCTTACACACATATTTAATGTTAGATTAGGCTCCTCAAGTATGATAAAGGTGATACTAGTTGTATTATAAGGACACTCTCAAACTCTATAGCTAGTAACTAAATTTCCTAGCCTAACAAAACCCAACTAAAACATTATCAAAATAAATATGTTTGTGTCAAACTAGTAAAACAAATGTATTTACTATAGTATAAAAAGTGTTTATTAATAATTGATTAATTTTTATAATGGAAATATGCACTAAATAATTTTAAAAATTAAACAACATTTCCAATCAATTGTTTTCACACCATTTCAAGTCCATAATAGGCATTCAAAAACACCATTCGTTTGATTCACATAGTAAGAAATAATTTATTCTAATAGCTTGGTTTTGATTTATTATCTAGGTAAAATATTAATTCTAAATTCAAAAAAATCTCTATAGGATTAGGTTGTGAAACCACGTAGCATTTTAAAATGACTTTTTCAGCTATAAAATGTGCTAACCAACTGCATGTGAAAATGGCTTGAGATCTAACCAATTTTTGCCTTTAAAAAAACAATAAAATTATTTTGTTGTTAAAATGGTAATTATAAACCATTTATAAAGTGACTCAATTATCATATTTTAATTTAAAAAATGTGTATTTAATTTACATCAATTTTAGACCAACTTTTATGAGCTATAAAAACACCAATAAATTGCTTGTGAAAATTCTTTTAAAACCTGACTCATTTTGTTTACAATTATCGATAATTAAATTATTTAATTATCAATTTTATAATTTTAATCCTTTTATGGTATATCAAATCCCATATTTAATAAATTTATTAAAATTAGTATTTATTTTATTTAAATATGAAATGCTTTTGTTGGACTAATTAAAATAAAAATAATACTACTTTTTAATTTGTAATTCAACTAACAAACTTTTTTGAGCAATTATCTAAATTTATATGTTATGGAAGAAGTTTTAAAACACTAAAAATATATTTGTTTTATTTTTTATGAGTTTAAAATATTTCTCCCTTCACTTAGTTTTTATTTTCATGAATAAAAAAATCACTTTTTATAGTATAAAAATAATCAAGATCACCAACCTTGTAATCTATATCATCCAAAAATGAAAAGACTAAAAAATAATGAAATGATAGCCTATAACATTAACTCTACTTATTGGTTAACATCATGGACCATTTTTTTTATGATATCTAGACTTTAAAACTATAGAATATAAAGTATATATGCCTTAAAGAGTAATGAGTGTCTAATAAAGGATGTCCTTCTAAAATATATAGAGCTTATGATAAATTACCATGGTTATTATTTATAAACCCTATGGCATTTTTATTTCCACATTGACCTAGAGACTGGTCATAAAACCCAATCCTAGATTGTAAAGTACCATTTCAGTTTTATTGAAAACATCCCATAAAAAAAGCTTAATAATTCATGTTTCTAGTAAACTTAGTCATTTCTATTCTTACACAAAATTATCATGGTTTGGCATAATCATATTTTTATTAAAATATAGTTTGGATGAAATACAACATTAAATAAAAGAATTAAAATGGGATTATCTCTCTAATCCCAAAATTAACCAATTCTTATAAATAAATAATTTATATTAATATCCAATAATGACTAAATTAGTTCAATATAAATCAAAAGTATAACTAGTAATAATAGGAAGAGGGAATTAATAAAGAGTTCCAATGTATATAAGAAATTAAAATATATAATAAAAATAACAAAATATTCTAAATAACTAAGGGTTAATAAAGTCAAATCATAGGGTTTTGATCAAGTGAGAATGGCCTTAAGTTATTTCCATATCCTATCATTTTGAATAGTTTAATCCTTATGTACCCTTGTTTTCCCCATAACTGATCCTCCCTGGATCGAGATGTCTTTAAGGATATATTTTGTTTAGCAGGGAGTCAATTTTTAGAGATTGGTTTTGTTAGTTTCACCTTGTTTTGCCTAAATCATGTGCTTTGATTAATGGGTTTATGCACTTGTAAGTTACTCTACCTCCCATTATGTAATTGGTGTTTCAATTCATTCTATGATTTATTGAGTAAAGGACCTATTAAAGATTCAATATTGAATATTTTTATTTGGGAAGGTCATTTCTATGTTACATGTCTTCATCGTTCTAGGCCTTTATGTGTGTTAGATATGGAGGCCCTCACAACTCATTATTTTTAGTACTCAATGTTTCAAAGGTATATATCTTTAGTGAGATATTTATTTATTGATCTTAGATCTAATTTTTTTGTCTTGTGTGGATTTTTATCAATGTCCTATTGGATCTTATTGAACCAAAGCTTCAGTCGAGGCCAGATGGTGATGGGAAGGACTAAGGGGGATCTAAGTTAAAATATTCTTCTCTTGGTTTAAATTATTTATATTATGAGGATAATGTTTCATGTTTATATTTTAGGGACCCTATTAAAAACCTTTGAGGATATGTGGATCCATTTTTGGGTCTTATTTAAAATCCCTTTCTCATGATTGGGTTCATTTATCTGATGTAACTCAAGTTTCTTAAAGGCTTTTTCCTCTAATGAGCTTGATCTATGTCTATTGAGTTTTAAATAATTTTATGATGTTTGGGCTTGATTACCCTATATGTTTGGGTT